>JAMZEH010000074.1:784724-1254724 GCA_024699665.1 Ostrea denselamellosa | reverse complement strand
TCAATGATGTGATAGTTTTGTGCATGTACTTCAAAGTTAAAACATACATAAAAACACAACCAATAAAATGTCTTTCTTTGTTGTTTTATTGGTTGATAAAAGTGCCAATCATTGCAAAAAAATAAAAACATTGCATAGCATGCTAACGCAGGTTACTTTTTTCTGCAATGCTTGCTATCTTCATCACCCGATGAAGGAATGAAATAATTTTTATATTTAAAAAAACGTAAAATGTTAAAAATTACTCCAATAACAGACGACAGACAACACCATTATCAGAAAAGCTAATGTAAAGGGAGCCAATTATACATGACGATATTCGATGAATTGAAACATGTATCCCTTCATCTTATACACAGTCAGCATTCAGCCTATGAAAACTCAGCCAAAAAAATCCATGTACACACAGTCAGCACTCAGCCAATGAAATTCCTACTAATGATCACATGATCTCTCACATCCACACTCCAACAGAGTTACAATTTTACTGGGTCTCACAGTGCTCTGGTCATGTTCGAACAATTTCTTTGCCAGCCATGATCTCGCTGATTTCTTCCATATTTAATGTCTCATATTTCATCAAGTTTTCAGCAAGTCTCTTCAAGTTGTCCTTTTTACTGGAAAGAAGTATTTTCGCTCTGCAATAGGAATCCTACAAAAAATGCGAACAAAACATGAGGCTTGTCATAAAATGAAAAGAGGAGATATCACTATTCTCATCAAAATATATATTTTTGTTACCATTGACAACAAGGAGTAAACTGCACAGTGTAACATTTTGATAAGGTATAACCCTATATCACATACTTCAGGAAAGATATCGCCCTGTATCACATACTTCAGGAAAGATATCGCCCTGTATCACATACTTCAGGAAAGATATCGCCCTGTATCACATACTTCAGGAAAGATATCGCCCTGTATCACATAATTCAGGAAAGATATCGCCCTGTATCACATACTTCAGTAAAGATATCGCCCTGTATCACATACTTCAGGAAAGATATCGCCCTGTATCACATACTTCAGGAAAGACATAAAACTACAACATGTAATTCAGATAAGTTATATCCCTTTAACAAGTACTTCAGCAGCTACGACATATTATTCCAGTTATAATAAAGTAGTTAATACCCCCACCCCCAGGACATCAATTATCTAAAGCACACTACTTTGTTAGTGTTGACTCCCAACCAGACGTTTAGGAAATAAATTTCAGTTTTGAAAATACATGTGGGAGATTTACATCAGCATGCTTCATGAAATGTGTTAATGGTTAATGCTTCATGAAATATGTTAATGCTTCATGAAAGGTGTTAATGCTTCATGAAATATGTTAATGCTTCATGAAATATGTTAATGCTTCATGAAATATGTTAATGCTTCATGAAATATGTTAATGCTTCATGAAATGTGCTAATGCTTCATGAAATATGTTAATGCTTCATGAAATATGTTAATGCTTCATGAAAGTATGCTGGCGTGAAGCATTGTGTTCATACCCTGATGAATTTTCAAAACTGAAATTTATTAATTTCCATATTTACATTTTTCTTTCATTTCTTTTGGAATATTCCCAGTCGTTAAACGTTAACAGTCATTAAAATAGTTCTATTATACTCATCACAATTCGTACACATTCTGTTCATATTCATAAAGAAATGACTATCAGTTGGTAAAAATATCGCAGGCAAAAAACATTGAAAATGTAAATATGTTGAAATATTCAGCAAGTTGAATTTCAATCAGGATCAAAATTATGTTAAAATAAAAATGAAAGCCATGCTATCTCTTTATCATGGTAAATTCTCATACTTTACAAAACATCTTATTATTATACAGTACTATATTAAGCATGGTTTATGGTTGCTAGACCAGACTGATTGTTTTGTGCAGCTTTTAGGACTGTCAGCTCAGCGTGCTCACTTTGTTTTGATTTGGGGGGTTTTTTTTTTGTGGGGGGGGGGGGGGGGGGGGGGGGGGGGGGGGGGGTTGCATGTAAACATGCATGTTACATACATTATCACAATGAATGGTAAATAAATTGTAAATACTGTAAAAATCAACCTCATTTTTTCAGTTACAAAGTACAAAACTTTAATTGAATATGGCTGTTTTTATTGTTTCATATGATGAAGAAATGACCCTCAGTCTCCCAGACAGTATCAATGTACATGTGGAATGTTTGTCACTGTAGCTTCAGGCAGGTTCTAGCTAAAGATACATTCCTAAACACAAGCAAGTAATTCATTATCAGATAATTCAGCAAGATGCACCACTCCCAAAATATAACTTAATAATTTATATTTCTATATAGCTGAAATACGTATACATGCAAAGTATCTTGAAAAACAGATCACTCATTTTCATGATCTTGCAATTTCATGTCATTTCACGATGGTAAGTATCGAATCAAGCAAGAAATGTACGGTACGGAACCATTCTCACCTGTAGAAGTTTGTTGACTTCATCGTCAATTTCTTTTCTCATGTGTGAACTCAATAATGTTAGATCCTCCTCTGTGTACACACGGGCTCCAAGCTAAAAAAAACACCATACAAAGAAAGATAACTCTGCCGTATTCTTTTACTAGAAAACAAATTTTCTATCAACACAAAAGTTAAAAAAAAATTATATATTACTGACTAGTCAAAATTTTAATCAAAGAACTGAAGGGCCACAAAGGTATATAAATAAAGATTAAAATCATTTGTAAAATGTCAGCAAAATGTGTTTATTTACATAAAAAGAAACAAAGATGACAGCGTAGACTGCTGTTGCTTATCCCAACAAGTTCATACATGTATCCTCCTCTTGCTAGATAATATCCCCTCAAGACTAGTTACTTTACAAAGGCTATAATAAATAAATTGAAATTGCAGATGAAAAATGCCGCAAACAATATCACTGCTTCAGAGTAAGACTACTTGTTTATAGAACTTGCATCTTCTGTTCATGTATGATGTAACAATTACACGATAATAAGTCTCTGTTTTCAATAATGTCTAACAATTCAAAAGTTTAACATAATATGTAGAAAGGTTATTGGAATTCTGAACAAGATTCAGTTCCCAATTAATGCTACATAGCCTGGATTTCATCACAAAATAACCTGTTATTTTCTTCACAATGCACATGCTACTTTCACTTTGCTTCATAGAAAATTTATTAAGCTTAATTGAAAGTAGTGCCACAACTCAAGACACTGAACAGACAATTTCTTCCTATGTCCAAAGTAGATTGACCCTTGACATATGACCATGTGACTTTAAAATCAATAGGGGTCATCTACTCCTTAAGATGTACCAGTGTACCAAGTTTGATGTCCGTCAAGCAAGGGGTTCTAAAGATATTGAGTGTAAAAGACTTGGTCTACAGACCCACTGATATGCAAGAAACAATACACCCCTCCCCTTTTTTCAAATGAGGAGTGGGGGTATAAAATGATAAAAAAATATGGGAATAAGGCAATATTATTACATCAGAAGTTATGGCCCTTGAATAGACATTATAATACTAACCGTCTCTGACATTCCATACAACATGACCATGCTCTTCGCTATCCTGGTTGCCTGACTGAAATCTGAAGCAGCTCCTGAGGGAAAGAAAAGGAAAAGTTAAATCAAAATGAATTTCTTTCACTCTCAGAAAAAAAAACAGACATTGAAATCATTATAACCCCACCCACAAAAAAATTAATCATTTACAGGGAGGTTTAGTTAGTACATATCGACCCTCATATTGATAGAGAGAAGTGAGAAAATGGATATTTTATTGGGATCAATAGGAACCTGTTGTGACTTTGTCCGTTCCAAACATGATTTCCTCTGCTACCCGTCCCCCCATCGCGATGTCCATCTGGGCCATCAGCTGAGCCCGGCTGTGAGTGTATTCTTCCTTCTCTGGTAAAAACTGTGTCTGAAAAGCAAAAACAACCATCACTGTAAATCTGAACACGAATCCTGGAAACAATACACCCATCACACGTTTACATACAGTGTTCTTCTGTAGTCTTGTGAACTTCACTTAAAAGTGGCATCCACCATCATTAAGCTGTGATACACTTCCTTTTGCATCATATGAAAATGCCCTAGCTTAAAAACTGTGACAGAGGATAAAGAGACAAATCAAGAGCCCTATGTGTAAAATATATCCCCAAACTGACCAAGTTCAACAACCTGCAATACTTTCTAACATCAAAGAAAATTAGAAAATTATCAGAAATCAAAATCTTGCAATGCATACAGCTTCACATTGATTACAAAGGCCTTAGCTTAAAAACTGCAAGAGGAGCTAAAAGGACAAAACATGCACTAACTTCGTAATATTTTCCTCAAAAATGTCTACATTGAACAAACCTGCAATTTTCTCGAAAGAAAATTAAAATCCTTGCCAAATGCAAATTTTCAATATCCATATATGCACTCAGTAAAATATGGTCCTCACTTGAAAACTGTGGAAGGAGTTAAATAGATCATGAGACATACAACCACAAACAAACAACTTACATGCCCAAGAGCTTGGCCTCGCTTCATAATGGTGGCTTTATAGACTTTGGAGGCGGATGATTTTGACTCCAGTCCCACAATGGCATGCCCAGCTTCATGTATCGCAGTAACCCAGTTTGCCTCCTCATCTGGTGTTCGTGTCTTCTTCTCTGTACCTGTTTGGGAAAATCATAAAGAAATATGCAGTCATACTGCCTGAACACCAAGAACCTATGTACAGTACAAACTGCCTAATATGACACCTGTGTGTAATCTGTTTCACTGGGTATTCCGACCCTTACTTTCATTCTTAATTTCATGTTTTTACTATGTTTACACTGATTCAACACACTGTGTAGTCCGACTAAAAATTTGTCGCCAAGTGCATGTTGGATTAAATAGATTTCACTTTAGAAATAAAATTTCCATGACTCCACTGACGTGTGACATACAGCTATATCTACAGTAGACCTTTGTATCAAAACTAAGTTCTGAAAATGTTGGTGTATGAAAATTTAAATCCTCATCAGGATAGAGAGGTTCCCCGATTTCGATCGTTCGCACTGACCCATGAGAATTTTGTCCTTGGCGTACTCTAGTTGACTCATTCCCACGATGTCCGCCCCGTCTTTAGCCGCCTTCAGTGCAGCCTGATTCACCAGGTTACTAATGTCAGCTCCTGTCAAAATACGTGACAAATACGAATGCAAATCTTTGTCTTCTATTTGAGCTCAGTCTAGAAATAAATCTATTAATAGTTTTGTCTTCAGGCGTGTGTAGCTATTCGCAGATTTATTCATGCAAACAGAAATCACACGCCACATCCATTAAACAATGCCAGAACGTGGCCTAAAATTCAACCAATCGTGATGTCATATATTGTAAATTCGTAATTCTCTGTTATAATTATAATTATCTTTATATAATTTGTGTATGTAATAACAAAAGCAGTTACACCATTTGTAAAGTTTTGAATTAACAGTTGGAATTAGGGTAAAGTAAAAAAAAGACTATTTATGAACCTAGTCCTTTGTACCACTTTAAAAAAAAAAAGTACATATATAATAGTAAATTTGTTGGAAATTTTTAAAAATTTCTTTTACCTGTCATGCCAACACAGCCTTTAGCCAAATTTTCCACATTTACAGCTGTAAGCAAACAGAAACACGTATAAAAATCGACAGGCAAAACTTGTGCACATAACGTACAATGATGTCTGCTTAGTTCAAAGACCTGGATGTTTTGAGTTACAGAGTTTGGACAGTTGACATTCATTAAGTAATCAGTACTTAATTATCCAGTTTATTGTTAAAGTATAAACATTCACAACAATAAGTGAATATCATAAACATACATACCAAGGTCACTGTAACCTTGATAGAGTTAGAGTCAAATGAAATGTACATATATTTGTAACCAGCTTTATCTGAGGTTTACAACTAACAATGATCTGTATGTATCTAGGTCACTTGTTTGTATACATTAATGTCAGCTGACACAAGTATCTAGGTCACTTGTCTGTATGCATTAATGCCAGCTGACACAAGTATCTAGGTCACTTGTCTGTATACATTAATGTCAGCTGACACAAGTATCTAGGTCACTTGTCTGTATACATTAATGCCAGCTGACACAAGTATCTAGGTCACTTGTCTGTATACATTACAGGTCAGTTGTATTACCTGTGTCACTTCGAACTTTGCCTAGATAGAGCTGGAACAGCTTTTCTCTGCCCTTTTGGTCAGGCCTATCCACAGAAATGTGCATGTCAAATCGCCCTGGTCGCAACATGGCCCTGTGGAGGGTGAAGACATAAATGTTCAATAACAAGTCTTTATAATGTAAAATGTTCAATAACGAGTCTTTGTAATGTAAAATGTTCAATAAGAAAGAAGGCTTTGTAATGTAAAATGTTCAATAACAAGTCTTTGTAATGTAAAATGTTCAATAACAAGTCTTTGTAATGTAAAATGTTCAATAACAAGTCTTTGTAATGTAAAATATTCATTAACAAGTCTTTGTAATGTAAAATGCTCAATAACAAGTCTTTGTAATATAAAATGTTCAATAACAAGTCTTTGTAATATAAAATGCTCAATAACAAGTCTTTATAATGTAAAATGTTCAATAACAAGTCTTTGTAATGTAAAATGTTCAATAAGAAAGAAGGCTTTGTAATGTAAAATGTTCAATAACAAGTCTTTGTAATGTAAAATGTTCATTAACAAGTCCTTGTAATGTAAAATGTTCAATAACAAGTCTTTTACATAAAATGTTCAATAACAAGTCTTTGTAATGTAAAATGTTCAATAACGAGTCTTTATAATGTAAAATGCTCAATAATGAGTCTTTGTAATGTAAAATGTTCAATAACAAGTCTTTGTAATGTAAAATGTTCAATAACGAGATTTTGTAATGTAAAATGCAACATTTATTACAAATGTTCTATACCAAATGTATGTATTTTCTAGGGGAAAACATTACGATCAAACACGTAAAAATTCCGAAATCAATTCTAGGTAATTATAGCAGTATGACCTGTTGTATAAATTAAAAGTTATTGTTCTAAATGAAACTTACGGATCAATCACATCCTTCCTGTTTGTGGCTCCTATCAAAATAATCCCTGTAGATTGCTCAAATCTAAAAATAGAGTAAGATTAACATCATATTTTTTCTACTTTTACAACATGCCAGACCCAGACAAACTTTAATTGAAATGCATACTATGGAAATCTATCTTTGAGAAAAAAAAACTTGTATGCAATGAAACCCCCTTTAATTGACTTCATTATAATATATATTGAACATCTCAATTTTCAGAAACAATAATTACTTGTAAAAATTTTCATTTTAAATTATAAAACTGATGAAGGGCTCAACTTTTAATTCTGAATTTACACAACAACTGATCATTAATTCATGACCTAACATAATACAAAAAAAAAAAAAAAAAACACAAAAAAAAATAAAAAAAAAAAATAAAAAAAAAAAAAAACCTAAAAAAAACTTGGCCTAGATTAATTAAAACCTCACCATTGAACTAGAAGACTTGTCAGAGTTTGAGTTTGGCTTCGTGTTTTGTACAAGTACAATGAAGATCACACTTACCCATCTAATTCCGTCAGCAGCTGGTTGATACATTGGTTGGCCGCTGGGTGGACGTACGGACTTGAAGTTCTCTTGGCCGCCAAACTGTCAATTTCATCAATGAACACAATACACGGGGAGATTTTCTTTGCTGTTGCTGAAATACAGAGATCATATCAATGACACCATGCATTCTGAGAAAAAAATGGAACACTACATACCCTAGGACAAACAATTTCACTGCTACCTCCCCCCCCTCCCCTCCCCCCCCCCCCCCCCCCCCCCCCCCCCCCCTATGATCCACCACACAACATGCTTGATCACTAACAGATTTAGGTTGGATCATTTACAGATTTTTTCCTCTCAACAGTCAGAGTATTGATGATAGTAACAGAATTCATTCACTCTAAGGGACTCTTAATGAGACTGAGAGTGTTCCAAGACACAAATTCTTGACACTGAATCAACCAAGGTTATATCATATGACTACTCATAGGAATACAACACATAATAAATCTAGACCTACCCCAAGATGATTAATACCCTCAAAGTACTCGTCAAAACTGGGTCAAATTTGGGTAAGAGTCCCACAAATTTTGAGGTTACTTTCAAATGAGCCAAGGGGACTTCTGTGGCCGAGTGGTTAGTGCATTGCACTCAAAATCACAAAGCCTCTCACCTCTAGTCGGTGCGGGTTCGAATCTCGCTCGCGCCGATATATGTGAGAAAGTTTGCCAGTTTACTTTCAGAAGGTCGGTGGTCTTTTCCCGGGTACATTGTATCTGGGTTCTCTCCTCCACCAATAAAAAACTGGACGCCACCCGATAACTGAAAAATTGTTGAGTGTGGCGGAAAACATCAATCATCATCAATCAATCAAATGAGCCAGCAAAAATCATGAGCATCTAATTTTCTTTTATTATTAAGTTTTGAAACAGGCATAAATAATGTAATTTTTATATTTGTAACCTTGAACTTGAGTAAATGACCTGTGTCAGGGTCATAAGAATTATATATCCTTTTACTATATTCACTGACAACTTTTGTATCATGTTAGAACATTATAAAATTGTGGCCCATACATAAAAATTAAACATTACCCCAATGACCTTGAATTTGGTCAAATGACCTTTAGTCGAGGTAAAGACACATGTATACCATTATATATCTGAGAAAGGAATTAAGAACAGTTATTATTCTTTGTTACAAAGTTAAAGCCCAGACACAACATCTACATTTCATTTCTTAGTGACTGAACCTAAAGAACAACATTAGATCACAGTCATGACAGATGTCTCTTCAGACCAAACACGAGATTTCTTTGTTTGGACACGAAGTCTACAGATTTACACTCTTTATATCATCACCTTCAGTTCTCTTTCTTACGGTTATAAAAGTCCACAGATTTGAAAGACGGACAACCTTCAGTGTGGTCATAAGGTGCTTCTATGCACCATGTGCACAGAAAAATAATGAAAAACTGACACCAGCATCCTTACCAAATAATTCTCTCACTCTTTTGGCACCAACTCCAACAAAAATCTCCTCAAATTCTGAGCCTGCTACATAAATGAAGGGCACTCCTGCCTCACCTAGAAACAGAAAATAACAAGTTTACACCCCACCACAAACGTACATTATTACAGCAAGACAAACTCTGTAATTACTTTGAACTGTAAAAATATATCACTGCCGTTTTAACTCAAGATCCTTCAGATATTGCGAGAACACATTATATTATTAAGGTTTGTCATTGTATAATATACAGGAATACTCCCATATCCTTTCGATATTCAGACACTTTTGAACTCCACGTGGCCGTACCATAAAAAAAGATATGAAAAGCCAGGATCATATGCCAAGTGTGATTTCAAGGCAGACATCATAGTAACACAACAGATACTAAAACATGCATTGTAATAGCCATAACACATGTGTTCACAAATTTGATAGTTCTTTGTAACCTATACGAATACTTCTGAACTTTTTGCCATTTTTTTTAGGGATCATTCCAATTTCCCTTTTAGCATTTGTAAACTAAGCCTAACCAAAAGCGTAATTTAAAATCTGCAAATACGACCTTGTATGCTACCGTATTTTGCCGACTTTGTAGGTTAAGTTTGTATACACTACAACTTTGTCGACTTAAAACATATGGATCAATTCTTGTAAAATATCAATGGAAAAATCAAATTAAAATGGGTTTTAGTCCAGTTGCCTGGTCGTTCTATGGGAGAACATCCTCAGCTGTATAAGCCCAGTTTTTTTATATACATTTTTTATTTTGCTATATAAGCCCAGTTTTTTATATACATTTTTTATTTTGCAGTTGTCCCTAATGAAATCACCCTTGGCTGTATGAGCTTGGTTTTTCTATCCATTTTATAATGCTGTGACCATGGAAAGGATAGAGTCTTTGCATATTTACAGTACAATTCAATGTTACAGTTCGTTCTGACCTGCCACAGCTCGAGCTAACATTGTCTTGCCAACTCCTGGGGGTCCATCTAACAAAATTCCTAAAAATAAAAAAATAAAACATGAGGTAGGGTCATGTTATATTTTCTTTATAACTGTATCTGAAATCTTTAAAAGATTGAACTTAAAAATCTTTCTTATTTCTAGAAATGATTAACTCGGCATACTTTTGAGAAGTCAAGAGGCTTGGCCCTAAATAGTACTCTATCAACACGACATCATATCTACAACTCACTGTGCCTGTTTTTTACCAGTCCGAATGTAAAATTGGAAACAGAAGCAAAAAAAAAAAAAAGCAAATATTTCAAGCAACAGAATTTAGGCCTGCATCACCTACCCAGGTGAAGCCTTACCCTTAGGAATCTTGGCACCAACATCTGTAAAAGTCTGAGGATTCTGCAGGAACTTCACAACATCCTTCATGTCCTCTTTAACTTCATCCATCTGTAATAAACGATGTAAAGCCTTTGTTTAGTTGAGAGTTCAGATTCTAAAATGAAAATTTTTATGTTTGCAACATTTCCATTACCAGATTATTCCCTAACATTTCATTGGCCAAGATTTTTTTCTGTTTGTACACATACTTAATCACTGTGCATCTTTGAACATTTCATTGACCTAGATTTTTCTGTCCAAACTTACTCTCATTGTATCTTCAAACATTTCATTGACCTGGATCTTTCTCTATGAATATTTACTCCATTAATGTTCTCATATGTTTTGATCTCAAAATGCCTTCAAACATTTCATTGATCAAGATTTTTCTCTATGTATACTTACTCCCTGTACATCTTCAAATGCTTCCTTGACCTGGTCTTTTTCAACAATGGTGAATGTCTTCTTATTAGTGATGAGTGCAGCTTTGAAAAGAAGAGATTATATTTATGTTCATTATAGTTTTTTTTATTGCCTAATCACCATTGATCAACTTCTTCCCACTAAATATGGAACCCTCTCTCTCTCTCTCCTAACTGTACATAACAAATGGATAGACATGCAGGTAAAAAATCATAATCCCTCCCCGCAACAAATCTTAAATCATAAGGGACCACAGACAGAAATGTAGAGGAATCACTCGAGAATCTTTCACTCATATAGAGAAGTCACCATTGCCGGTGAAGGCTGCAAATTTAGGCCTATGCTCGGTGCTTATGGCCTTTGAGCAGGGAGGGATCTTTTACGTGCAACACCTGCCGTGACACGGGACTTCAATTTTTGCGGTCTCATCCGAAGGACCACCCCATTTAGTCGCCATTTACGACAGGCAAGGGGTACTGAGGATCTATTCTAATAACCCGGATCCCCATGGGGCTATATATCAAATAAGTGAAAAAAAAAAAAATAGATACCAAACCTTGAATTCAGGAAAGATTCACACATTAATTTGAATATTCATTATTCAAATAAGGAATCCTTTGTTAAGTTCAATATTTTTTTTTACACCTATGATGCTTCAACTAGGTCTCAAACAAGCCCCACCCACCCTCATATAGTCCCCGACTACTTCCTAACCTAATGTCAGCGTAACTCACTACTCACATGATCTGTAGAACAACATAATGATACAGATGAAGCCCAGAGCCCTCAGAAGGTGCAGCAGGAAAGTGTTGAGGTACTTGGACTGCGATTTTTGAGTCTTCTCTTCCTTCATCATCTGGAGGATAGCTTGATATTTCTCTTCCAGTCCCTTCATGTGCTGTGTCTTCAACAAATCCACACCAGACTGGGTCCTAGAACTGGCAAACTCCTGTTCACATACAAAAAGACAAACTTCTCTCTTCACATCAGTTTTCTTCAGGCTTTGTTTTCAGTGACCCTGTCTTGTCCGATTTATCAGGGAGATAAAACTTTCATTGTTTCAGCACATAGGGATACAAAATCACTAACGGGAACAGTATACAAGTGACTTAGCAAAGTTATGTGAAAATAAAGTCTCCGTAACTAAAAAATAATTTTTGGCAATTGATGTGAACAAGGGAATCCATGTACAGAGTATATCACATAATGTGAATTGCAGTATGACCTTTTGACCTAGAAATCAAAAGAAATCTTTTCTTTGATTCACTATAACTATTATGACAAGATCAAGACTGAGATCTGAAATGTAAACCCTTTACCTTCTGTCTGTAAAAATTAGGCACCTATTTAAATGTAGGATATGTTGCATGAACCAGGAAAAATTATAATTTTAACCTGTCCACATTTCTTATCATTGTGTGAATGAACTTTTACATCTGACTTTAATTCAAATTACAAGACCGTTCAGTTCTGAAATGAGTGAGTTATTTCCCTCTTAGCCAAAAAAAAAATAATTTTTTTTTAAACGATTAATAACTTGCCTTTAACATTGTTTGTTGTCTCGATTCAAATTTCTCTAAAGTTTTCTTGATCTGAAATAATAATAATAATAATAAGAATGATAATAACAATAATAAACACAGTGTACATGTATATTACAGACAAATGGAATACAATCATGTTGAAACAAAAATGACATTCTGAGAGACAGATAAAAATATCTCAGTCTTACAAACAAAAACACAGTCCCCAGACTATGAAGTACAAGCAGTAAATTTATACAGGAAATTCATTTAATGAACAATGGCCCATGGACCTTAAGGGTCACCTGTGTATCACACAAGTGTTTGAAAGATTGTGCAAGAGTGTATCTCAAAAACTCTGAGACCAGGCCTCAGAATCTTGAAACATCTTAAATTTAAGTCAGGCCCCACAGACCATAAACTAGAAATGGACTCCCGCCTAATTCACTTCTGAAATGATTTTCACAAACAATTAAAATTTTCGACTTATGTTTGTATATATATTTTTTAAACCAGCAGTTTTTTTTTATAACATCTGTGCTCAATAAAGTTCAATTATAAATAATCAAAATTTTGACTTAAGTATATTCTCATCTTATGCTCTTGATGCCAGGCCTGGATTTCTCAAACATGTTTACGTGATCAGAGATTTTTTTTTTATTTCAATAACTCTGGATATGTATTTCTGAATGTTAATGTTTGTAGACAGTAGACAACTACAAATAGTCACGAGTGATTCAAGGGGGCATATAAAAACAATGTTATTTGACACCATAATTATATGCATACGATTCAAAATATAAAAATCTGGCTCAAGGTTCAAATTAACTTTGATTACTAAAGTAAATGTACACTTTCATCTGATTCTCCTCTGCACAAAAATGATACCAGCTGGGGAAAAATCACACTTTTTTCTGATACCCTGCAGTCATGTATCTCACATTTGAGATACAAGCATGCAACTCACTAAATGTTTCAACTTCAATAAAAAAAATAATTCAAACAGTTTGATATAAATCAAGTTGAATTTGAAGGGCTGTGCCATTTTTTCTATTCAAAATGATTAATTTGGTCGTCAATCAGCCAAACTTATGGATCAGAAATGTGTTACAATGACACACTGCATTTCCCCACACCGCTTACCACAGCTCACTTCAAGACAAAATTCAAACATATCCCTGCTTTACTTTGCATATGATTTCAATGACAAAACAAGACATGCTTGTGAAACATTGATTTCCCTGATTACAACAAAGTGAAGTTGAAATATATCATAGTTTCTCAGAATTTCTAAAAGTAGGTCAAAGGTCAATGTTGTGGTCACCAGGTCAAAGGTTTCAGTATCAGTGGAAAGAGTGCTCATCATGAGATATACACAAATATGAAAGCTCTACCTCTTGCGATGTAAAAGAAATGACCAAAGTTAAAGTTTTTACCACAGACACAAGTCCAAAACTGTGCGCCCCCAAAATATTCAATTCTGGGGGACATAATAATGGTGAAAAACCAAGAATACAGAATGTAAAAATTCAAAATAAATAAAGTTTGCAAGCATATACTGCAACACAGACTCAAAAGTTATATTTAGGTCGCTCCAAAAGTTATATTTAGGTCGCTCCAAAAGTTATATTTAGGTCGCACTTAGCAAGTATTTCCATATAATTTTGAGCCCCTGTGCTAGTCCATGCCTATCTTCAAAGACCCACACAATGTGAAAGTAGTTACATCATTTAGATCCTGCCTCTCCAAATCCCCTCCAGCGCTTCGTTTTATGTGAAACTGACGTATTGACATATTACCTGTTGAAAGAAAAGTATCTCAATTATTTGTACAGTACAACTTTAAATTTTCAATCTGGATAGATGCTTAAAATTAATGCCTGCCAGTCTGGTGTAAGAGTAGTTTGAACTCTTGACATTAATAGAATAAATTCACATTAACATGACTTCATCTTTTTATTTTTTTAACACCTCTTACCAGCTTTTTGAGGTTGTAGGAGAAGCTTAGGTGTCCAAAATGTAGGAGTTTGCACAGGTCTCTCGAAACTAGTGTCCTCAAAACCTAAATTGATATAAATTTCATATATTCTGCATGTAGCATTAAACTTCCTATAATACTTCTATGCACATGATACAGAAAAACCTAAAGCCTTACAAATATACAGCCTTGGACTGCAAATGGCACCCAAAATAACAAACCTGGGTCGAATAGTTCAGGCCAGGTTTGGTTCCGTTTTCTAGTTTTCAGTTCAGATCAATTTAAACAACTTGGTGTCAAAATCTAAAGTGTGGCTTGATTTGTTGTTTAAAATATGCCACAAGATCAATATCATGAACGACAAAAGATTTATATTGAAAACGTGGAATGGAAATGAGGGGAAGCAACAATGCTGTTTCTAGTAAGGAAAGTTCACATTTACTAGTAATTCTTGCAAAAAATAAAGGTTTTAGAATTTAACATAGCTTATAAACCCAAAGAAACACCCAAATTAAAAATCCTGAACCGACGCAACCTGAAAAATATTTGGACCCATGACAGCCTTATTACAGCCATACTAAACAATTGAATGCTACATTACATTGCTTGACTTACCATATTTGTTCTCAAAGAATGTTGGCGATGAAGTATACTTTTCTATCCCTAGTCTACTGACACGAGGACTTGTCAAGGGGCATAACTCTAAGGCCGACAAATTCTTGGGCAGATATTCCAAGCTGAGTAGATTTATCAACTGTTCCATCTTAAATAAAAAGCAAAAGAAAGTAACATCTGATTCAATAAAATTTAACAACAATTGATATGATAGGGCAGTTCCTATAACAGTTATGAGTATGACGATACATTGATATAACAGGGCAATTCCTATAACAGTTATGAGTATGATGATACATTGATATGACAGGGCATTTCCTATAACAATTATGAGTATGACGATACATTGATATGACAGGGCAATTCCTATAACAGTTATGAGTATGACGATACATTGATATGACAGGGCAATTCCTATAACAGTTACGAGTATCATGATACATTGATATGACAGGGCAATTCCTATAATAATTACGCGTATCAAGATACATTGATGTAACAGGGCAATCCCTATAACAGTTATGAGTATGACGATACATTGATATGACAGGGCAATTCCTATAACAGTTACGAGTATCATGATACATTGATATATTGACTGCATCAAACTCCATGATACAATTCTGGTTTATATACTAATATTCCTCTCACATCAATAATCCCATCTCACCAAGCCAATGGGAGACAATAATATAAATTGTTGAATTTGTTTACAAATTGTCATAAAATAAAGTTTAAAATAAATCATGCTATTATGAAACTTTCATCTGACACAAACCTGTCGTACACCGCTCTCGGTTGACCTATCCTCGCGTTTCCATGACTTTTGTTGTTGATTTCTGCGGCGATTATTTCGACTCCAGCTCTCTGTGGATGAGGCCCTAGCTCCACTCAGTTGTGATGACAACTGAGTCAAAACACTCACAACCTATTTAATAGGTACAATATGAAAAGTATTGTGTAATAGTTTTTCATGACTTTGGTAAAACAGAACGTAATTATTAAGTCACTGTTAGATCTGATGTTTCATCTCTGGGATCATAGAACTGCAATCAAATAAAGCTGGGAATGCACTGTCCTCATCTAAACTATTTTTTCCTCGTGAAACACAGGACTTCATAAATATTATCATGTCAAGTTCTTGCTCTCAACAAGCCCAAAGTGGGCCCCTTTATATCAGATATTCAATAAACTATGATGAGTAAATTTAAATCACCACTGTTGTATATGTTAACAACAGGACATTTCATCATGTTGTATAAAAATTGTAGCAGTCAGATAGTTCATTTCACAGAGCACCTGATTAGAGATTTAGGGGACCTGGGTTTAAATCCCAGTCTAGACCTTTGCAATTTCTCCTTTCCCGTTACATTTGGTGCCATTGAGCATCCCAAGACTTACATATGAAAGTCCTGCCAGGTGCAAACAAGAAAGAATCTAGGTTATGTGTCTTCAATGGTGAAGGCAATTCAAGGAGGGGGGAATGAAGAGGTCAGAAAAGTTCAATTGACGGTTGCCTGATTCAGTGGGCTGAATTCATTTTCCTTTCCAGTTACACAATATTATTGAGGGAAATCAAACCCAATATGACGCACAGTGTTTAAACCTCTGGAAACTACATTTCTGTATTTATGTCCAGCACGTGCGAATATATCATATTTTCAAATGATTGATTTCATCATCCGAAACTTTGCACATCTGTTTTACACCAATACTGGCTCTACAGCACCGACGTTTGTGCAATAAAAGATAGATATACCCAATATACAGTTTACAAAGGGTATATTAAATTTTTACTGCACCAGCAATTGTGTTGTAAACCCGGTATTTATTACACAAGCACCTTTGGCAATGCTGCACAAGATGAGTCGCAAGTTCACAAGGCCATATGAAAACATTTCTTGCGTTTCTATACCAAGTAATTAATGTACATCTATACCTGTGGTTGCAGAGCTGTGGAAAACATGCTCCGTGTCGAGAGTTTCCTCCTGTGATGTGTATTTCTGGCAAAACAAACACAAGTTGCGTAAAAAGAACGACCGAGAAAATGTGTAATGCCCTTACGCAAGTTCGACCGGAATACGTGTAAGTAACGAAACCGAAACCGATATTCGGGATAACCTAGATAAATCCGAATAGAAATGAGAGAGAGAGAGAGAGAGAGAGAGAGAGAGAGAGAGAGAGAGAGAGAGAGAGAGGCATGAAATACTACAAAATCAAATTACGGTCATTATCTAAATATGGGATATTAAACCATCTTCTAATATATATATATATATATATATATATAGAAGAAACATTTTTTTTTTTTATTCTCAAACAAGTGAATCGTGATCAATATGCCTGCCCTCTGACCTTATCTTCACCCATAACCTAAGTATTTATCATAAGACATACGCTTTTTTGAATTTCAATTCCTTTTTATGATTTTTAAGTCTACATTTTTACGAATAAGGTCAATCTCGGCTCAAATAATTCCGATCGGCTGGATATTTGGATTATGACGATATCCAGTTCTAAATGTCTATTCCTGGTAATGGTACCACCCCGAGACTTATTCTCGTGATATCAGCCATAAATGCAACAAGTGATCGTTAGGAGAATAGAATAAACCTTTTCGCGTTGGGAAAACAAAACAAAACAAAAAAAAAAGCAAACAAACAAAAAATAACAACATAAAATACACACAAACACACACACACAAAAGAAAACAAAACAAAAAAAAGAAAAAACAAACAAACAAAACAAAACAAAAATACACACCAAAAAAACCCAAAAAAACAAACAAAAACAAAAAATAAGTAGATAAATAAATAAATAAAATAAAATTATAGTAATGAAATAAAATAAATCAATAAATAAAATACAAAACCAACAAATAAAGAATTTTTTTTTAAAAAGGTGGACCTGCGTGTACTAGGATATTTTAAAAGAGTCATTCTCTGTAAGCATCATTTTTAAAATAGTGATGGAATGGACACCTTAGCGATTTTGCTGAAATTTGGCATATAGTGATTATTTGATATTTGATACCCTCTCAAAGAATTTGGTACCAAAATTTGTTGTTGACATACCGTTGTCATGGTAACAAGAACACCTTGGAAATGGATCCAAAGATGCATAAAAAGGTGCTATTTTTGGCCCGTTTTCTATTTTATAAAAAAAACAAATTAATTTTACTGGTGTACAAATTTCTTTATTCCTCACTGAAAGATTTAGGGTAATTATAACAAATACAAAATAAAACATTATTAAGCTGATATTGGATTATCTAGTGTTTTAAGGTTGAAAATTTGATGCTTTGACATTTTGACTACTTTTGGATAAAATCAATTTTAGGTCATTTTATGACAATTTACAGAGAAATGAAGAAATGTATGAAAGTTATGTGTGATTTAATTTACCCCTATTGTGTAAAATATTAAACAATTTAAAAAATGTCATATTTTGCTAAATAAAATTATACGGCTTATAAATCAGTTACCATGTTAATGTAGAAAAAATCTCAAAATCTGGATATACGAGGGACACTTTTTAAGTTCGTAGAGTAGGGTGGTCTTTTTAAAACCGCTTGAAATATCAAAATTTTATTTAACTAAGACCTTCGAAATATGCCCCGTCTGCCTCAACACACATTTTACACCGATCTACCCATTTCCGGAACGCCGCCCGGTACTCCTCTTTAGGTATATATTGCAGACACTGGTAGACCGCACTGCCCATACGACGACGGGATTCAAAACGGTACCCTGCCAGCATTTCCTTTAGTCTTGGGAACAACCAAAAGTCACAGGGGGAAAGGTCAGGGCTGTATGGGGGATGATCTAAGACATCGAGCCCAGATTCTTCCAGATATTCCTGTACCGTAGCGGATTTATGGGCCGGTGCGTTATCATGAAGTAATTTGATGCCGCGGACACCGGTGCACGGTCTGCATTTCTGATAGAAATCAACAAGTTGAGTTAGAACACTTTCTCTGTAAAACTTTCCAGTGACAGAACTACCTTTCGGGACTGGAATTTGAAGGACTGGACCTTTCCAATCAAAGAATATCGCATACAACATGCGATTTGATGTTTTGCAACGGCGCGCAATGACAGGTCTGTCGCTCTCAGATGAAACCCAAACCTTATTTTTAGCCTTAGAATCGGGTTGAAAATGATAGATCCAGGTTTCATCACCTGTAACTATCTCTTCCAAACGACGTGGGTTACATTTATCATATTTTTTTTTATAACTTGCGATGCAAGTCTAATCCGACTTTGTTTCTGCTCGTCAGTGAGCAAATGGGGCACCCAGCGCACGCAGATCTTACGTAGCCCAAGTCGTTCACGCAAGACCTTCAAAACACTTGACGAATGAATGCCACTTCATTCTTCTATCGCTTGCACGGTATAACGTGCGTCTTCCTCAATTAACGTTTTCACATTTAGCAACGTTCTTTTCCGTCAAAACGGAAACCAGCCTACCTACTCGAGGGTCATTTTCAATTGACTTCCGACCATCATTAAAACGAAGCACCCACTTGCAAACTGTAGCATATTTTAAAGCACCATTCCCATAAACCTTTCGCAAATCAGCATGAATTTCCATTGACGGAAACCCGAGGTGTGTTCGAATCTTACAATATACCCTCTGTTCAGAGATTTTCCCATCCATATTGAACGCTATATTTTACTATAATGTATAAAACCACGTGTTGAAAATATCCAGCGCACGTGGACCTCGTGCACCGTATACCGTGATATCGTTCGAGAGAGGAATGATTACGCAAGTCGTTAAAAAGTTATAGGTTTACTCTACGAACTTAAAAAGTGTCCCTCGTATGAGTCAAATTTCAGTATTTTTTGATACAATATCCTTAATCTATTCAATTTGGCATAAATATCATGTACCCTTAGGTTTCAGAAACATTTTAGTTACCGTAGCAACCAAATTCCAGTATTATATGTCATAAAGTTGTAATGGATTAAATAGTAGCTATTTGTACCCAAAAGCAGTACAGGTTTGCTTATTACAATGCGACAGTGAAACTATATCTCCTTGGCACATCATCTTTGAACATATAAATTTATGTAAAAATTAGATGCTCAAATTAGCAAAATAAGTGATTAATTACTTTGTTATTGTTACCTTAACAACCATGATATGATTAGAAAATTGCTTACTATAAATTTAAAATGATTTATGAAAGCAAAATCGTGTGTCTATTGTTATGTGAAAGTATTCTTTCATATCATAATCTTAATAATGGTTGTAATATTTCCATGGATTATTCATAATTTGACGTAGCAACCGTCTATAAAATCTTGAAATCAAAAGGCATTGGTAGAAGATAATACTTTTTTTTTTTTTTTAAATGATACTTTTTATGAATGTGTTTGAATTGCTTTGTATTAATCATGTCAATGTACTTCGGTACACTGATTCTGTAATATCACAACAAAAACAAAACATCCCCCTTAAAACAAACAAACAAACAAATAAAACCCGAACACCCCCCCCCCCCAAAAAAAACAAACAAACAAACAAACAAAACAACACAAAACAAAACAAAAATCAAAACAAAACAAAAAAAACCAAACAAACAAACAAACAAAACAAAAAACAAAATCAACCCCCCAAATAACAAAATAAATAAATAAAATAATATAATAAAATAATATAAATAAATAATATATATGTGTGTGTGTGTGTGTGTGTGTGTGTGTGTGTGTAGGGAATCTGTGTGCTGAATGTAATTTATGGCCAGATTTCCCAAATATCGTGAAGCCATTATCACATAGTGATTACGATTGAAATAGGATATTTCTAGATATAAACAAACAAACAAAACAAAAACCACATAAGATAATATAGACATTTTTTAGAATTTAAATTCAGGCTTAACGAATAGAAACGTCACCCTTAAGACCTATTTTCCGACTTCATATGCTACAACGTTAGCCAATTCAAGACAGTTCTAATGCTTGTAAATTATCCGTACCCATGGCAATAATAGGAGGGAGTCTACAGGCTTATTCTGTATGGAGTGTATATATCCATAGATATCGGCTTCGAGTAGTAATGTTGAATGGCCTGTATAGCTGCAAGATGTTCTTGCTTCAGATATTTATTTTTTTTTTAGTTATGTCTGTAATTATGGTGATCCGGTTCCTTCCTGTTCCAAGCACTTTACTATATTTAAATTTCTAATGTCTTTGCCTTTAATAGCCATTTCCTCATGAACGCTTTGCATTTGTATGCAATGCGCGTATGAATCTTGATAAATATAGTACCTCTATTTTAAAGGGTGGGAATTCCGGGGGGGATGAAAATATAATTCAAATATATAAGAAATGAATTCTATTTTTGAAAGTACATGAGGGTATAGGGATGTTGCAATGCTTCACACCAGCATACTTTTCATGAAGCATGAAGTATACCGGCGTGAAGCGTCATACCTTCATGCATTTTCAAAATTGAAATGTATAGAATGCTGCATATTCCTTGAAAATTTGACTTCTGAAGCCCTAATTAAAGTGATTGAGCTAATCATTAAAAAGCGATTGGATGCCAATATTTTACGTTGATTTGCCTGTATAACCATAGGACTCTCTCTCTCTCTCTCTCTCTCTCTCTCTCTCTCTCTTAAAATCTGATGTTCCAAGTAAAATTAACAAGTAAAAATAGCATATTCAAATCAAATTAAAATTCTTCCAAGTGTCATATATTTTACTAATAATCGTTTGTCAATATATAAGCAAATGTTATGCCACAAGGGGAACCCCTCGTTGAACCATTACGTCTTCATGTAAGTGATGAAGATATGGCCACCCCAACTGTTAAGATCTAGATGTGGATACATGTATCAATTATTAGTGAATGTGTATGTATTCTGTTTAGCGTAAACCAACGCAAAACTTTTCCCTGTTTGATAGTAGGGGTATTGTTTATCAGTTCCTCTCTCTCTCTCTCTATCTCTCTCTCTCTTGATTGATTGATTGAAGTAAATCTAATTTTGTCCCTGTCCATATGTATTTTTAGTTCTATATAGGAGAAACTCCACACACATTGATATTGATAGGAAGAGCGAGGTTAAGCACTGTTGATTTGCTTTTTAATTCATGAAATAAATACAATTTGCTTTCAACATGTATACAATAAAATGTAAGAAAAATGCGTTATAAATTTATAGTTTGATATGATCCTCACACAAGAAAGTTGTCTATCACGTAATAACACAACACTCCGGATTAAATAATATAATCACATTGCTGTTAAATGCAAAATTTGATCTGCGAAAGCTTCCATACTCTCTTCGTCTATCTTCACAACATGAAGCCAGAGAATGTAGACAGGGAACTATCTTCATAGGTGTACAGCGCCCCCGTGGCCCCGGACCTGACCCAGACTTTGTCACCTTGGATTAGGTCCAGGATGACAACATTACTGGCGGAGGGATACAACGTGTTCATTGACCCATGCGCTCCCTCTCTGATTTGACTCACGCCGTTTTTGACAATGTCAACCCATATGTTAAAGGTATTTGCTGATAAAATAGTGGAGAAAAACACGTATGTGCCGTTAGTTGGTGCAGTAAATATCCCCATGTTCGCGTCGTAGGCATTTCCGGCATTCGCAGTCACGTGTTGGAAAATAAGGGGTGATCCATCTATTACGTCATAGTGAGATTCCGCTCTGATCCCCGCGGAGAAATATACCCCTCTCCTGGCTACAAAGAACAAAAACTCAGTTATAGCATTAATATCAATACTTAGCTTTACGTCCGTTTGAAAGTTGTTCACTCATATTAAGACGGCACCAGCTAGGTGAACTAAAAGCTCCTGCGATTTATTTAGGCTGCATATTTTGGACTGACGCCTTCACCGAATCTCGGAGCAGTTCTTCATAATCCATGTCTTGAAATTTACTTTGAACTTCGGCCGGTTCTACAAATGAAAGTGCGCCTAGATGGCATAGCTCCACGCTTCAGATAAGTCATTTGACTATTAATTAATCCAACTCTGAATCACTATATATGCTGCATTACTGACCGTCTAGGTACATAAATGTTATTTCAATAATCAAAATTAGCGCTAAATTTTCTGTTCAAATGATGACTTCTATTGCACAATATTTTATCTCCTGATATTGAAGAGTTCCTATAGTCTGTTTTATTAACTTACTATCTATAGTGCCTCCACATAGGTAATTAAAAAGATAGACTACTAGGAAATTCTCTCTCTCTCTCTCTCTCTCTCTCTCTCTCTCTCTCTATATATATATATATATATATATATATATATATATATATATATATATATGTATATATATATATATATATTATACAAATATTGATTGGGGTTGAGGGCAACATTGATTATGTTAGCCCCCGACGAAATGTTGCCCCAAAACACAGTCAATAACTGTTTTGTTATATGAAATACAGTACAAAATTAAGGGAAGTTGTTTTATTGTGAAAAAGCATGCCAAAACAAGACGTAAACAAAACGGTGGGTTTACTTTTAAAAAATAAATGTGTAAGATAACAATTAACGTCTACTCAATCCTTACTGTAATTGTAGTGTATCGTAACACTGCAATTAGTGATGAAGTTTTGAGGACGGGGTTTAGTGTTCATCATGGGCTGCTCCAACACATTCATCAGATACTGGTCATCGTTCCAGAAGTCCAGTTGTTCAAACTTTTCTGAAGTATTTTCCATTGTTACTGGTTTCCTGGTCAGAGATAAAACTTTCTATGACACCGCCGTTGACATTTCACGCTTTTTTGTTTCATTCAGACAAGATGCATAGTGTTTAATGCTCGACTCGGATTTATGTCCTGATAATCTTATGATGTGTCGAGTCTCGTATCCACATTCGTCGAGGACTGATATGCAAGCAGCCCTTATGCAATGATTAGTGTAAATGTTGGTCAGGTTTGGCTTCTTATGAATTTTTGCATCATAGTTCCAAGTGTGTTTTTGCCGACCGGTACATTACAAAACCATACGTTATCTTCGTCCGCATAGAAGTCGCGTGGTTTCTGTCAAAATCACTTGTTGTCGGGATGTAGTTTGGCCAATTATTTTTCCAAGCTTTTCACCGGACATCGTTCATCTCCAGGCTTGGTGACTTTTCATCACTGTCGGCCGTGTCCATTCCATGATTTTTCGTAAGACGCAATGTAGTTTGCGTCACAAAACGCTTCCCCTACAATATTCAAGGATTTAATATCATGTTAAAATGCACTTACGTATATCAAACAAAAAACAAAACACAAAAACTATATACACAATTATTATTTTTTACCTGGGCGTCAGTGCAGAATTTAAAGTCGGTTTTTTCCATTTCTCGTACATTTTCCCGACCTCTGTTGCAAAGGAATAGCTGAAGTTCGAAGAAAAATTTGTACGGGAGACTGGTAGGGTTGTTTGTAGACAGAATTCCTGTGTTGTACATTTCTTCCCGGTCTTCTTCAGATATAATTTCGGGGGCCTCCGTGGCCGAGTGGTTAGAGCGCTGAGCTCAAAATCATAAGGCCTCTCACCTCTAGTCGGCGGGGGTTCGATTCTCGTTCGCGCCGATATATGTGAGAATGTTTGCCAGTTTACTTTCGGAAGGTCGGTGGTCTCTTCCCGGGTACATTGTATCTGGGTTCTCTCCTCCACCAATAAAAAACTGGACGCCACCAGATGACTGTAAAATTGTTGAGTGTGGTGTAAAACAATAAACCATAAAACCATCAGATATAATTTCCTTGTTTTGGGATTCTCCTTTCCCTTTTAACTTTAACTAAACATGCCCTGAACACGTCATTAGCCGGTTTAAATTCTTGATTATTTATGATGCCCGTACCCTTGGTTTTTAGGAAATGTCTTAACTGCAATCCGTATCGTATGGTGATTTTTAGAATAGGTCCTTAGCAACCCTTGCTTGTCGTAAGAGGCGACTAAATGGGGGCGGTCCTTCGAATGAGACGACGAAAACCGAGACCCCGTGTCACAGCAGGTGTGGCACGATAAATATTCCTCCCTCAAAGCCGTAAGCGCTGCGCATGGGCCTAAATTTTGCAGCCCTTCATCGGCAATGATGACGCCTCCGTATGAGTGAAAAATGCTCGAGCGTGACGTAAAAAATAACCAATTACAATACAGAAACCAGTCGAAAATGACCAGAGACGGGAGTGTTCGTTTATTACGTGATTAAATTATTTAAAATACCGAACCTGGCCACCAAATTTAGCGGTCATCTTCAGACTGAGTTCAGTTTAAAACCTTGTGATAACTTTCGTACAATTTCAGACTGACACACAAACACCCCCCTACGACGGTCACGTGATACGAGGAAGTATGTCGTCAACTTCACAAATAGTGGGAATGAAATATTCTCACCTGGACGTTAAGGAACCTTCACCGAATGAATCAAATTGACAAACTTACACGGCGAATGGACCGCTCGTCGATGTCGTTGTGTATAACCCGGGACTGTGGATTTCTGTTGGCCGCCTATCTGTTTCTCGAGTCTGGTTATCTCCCCTTTTAGCATTGTGACGTCATTTACCCACAATTTTTTAAGAGATGTCACTTCCTGTGACAGTGTGTTAAACACACACTCTTCTCGAACACCATCTTTGATTTGATGTTCTTCAGGGAAACTAGAAATTTCGTCAAACACAAAAACGAGAAGGAAAATTGAAAACAATTTACAACTCATCGCTGAAATGTCTTTTGATAGAGGTACAAGCAACAAACTTATTATATGTTGAGGTGATCTATTTATACTGATTTTGGTCTTTACGTATATGTACAAATAAGACCCACAGATGAAAGACTATTTAGAATTTATTTATCAATACACCTTAGTTTAAGGTATTTGTCGCTAGGATAAAGGGGTGTTTGAAATTGAAAATCTTAATCTCCTTGATATAACTTATGTTTTAATTAATCACAAGCCAACCGCCTTTTGATCGACCCATGTTGCTGACAATCTAGGGACGAGTGCATAGATGTAAAGAATAAAATATTCCTCTCACCACATAAAATGTCATTCCGGAATGTGTGAGTATGATACTTTGTTGTCATATATTTACTGGATAAACATTGAGAGTCATCGCCAAACACGAAGTTCCTACAATAAAAGATAAATAAATATTTGAAAAACCCAGTATCATATGTTAAGGTAGCTTTATCCTCATAAGATTATTCTATCAATTTTAATGGTTCAAATTTGAAAAAAAGAAACTTTATTAATTTTCACTTACTATTATATAGTTTAATTTAATTAACGAAGAAAATGTGTTTATTACCATCTTACATCAGACATTCATAAACACAAGTATATGTCAACATGAGAAAATTGAATATTTTGATTAATCTTAATTGAATATAGATTTAGCAGAAACTTATGACGTCACATACTTGAAGTTGGGAAGTTCTTCCATGTTGGCACAGAGGTTTTAGTAGCCATTAAAGTGGGCTGCCAATTCAGAATTCCCATCAGGTCACATGACGTCACACTAACCGATATGCATGATATGTCTCCATATGTGTGATATGTATTCTAGCTAGTTAACTCTTTGCCTATCTCGCCACCTATGACGTAACAGTAGCACTTGCTTTCGTGGCGGAATGATGCGTGATTGTGGGGCAAAGGTATATGTGTTAAAGTGCGTTATTGTGGGGTAGGGGTTAAATATCAATTCTGACTGTTATTCAGTCAATAACAGACCTGAAATGAGGGTTATTACACAACATTTAACAGCTCGTACCGCGGAACCATTCCAGATCACGAACAACTAAAATATTACAGGGTAACGTGTTTGTACTGCGGAACCAATTGATATCCAATTAGAATTCAAGGTTGCAACGTTAGGGCGGAAATGAATCACTCATTTCATATTACACAAAGTGTTTTGTAACTTTTTAAGGACTGTCATTATTGTGTATATCTACTCATCGCATGGGTTTATGGTATTAAATATGATACACATGTAGAAAACAAACTGATAAAATATACGAACAATGATAAATGAAAACTCTAAGATCAATTTCAAATTTTATTAAATAATAAAAAAAAATTAGAGTTGGACAAACACGGACTCCTGAAAACCCTAGAGGTAGGATTAGGTATCTAGGAGGAGTAAGCATCCCCTGTTGACCTGTCACACCCGCCACGATGAATGCAATGTCCTCCCATACGAGTGTTTCATACTTGCACTATTCTTGGCATCTTTTGTTAATATGTACATTTGGACAATTCTACAGATGGTTGAAAGGTGATGACCAGTTTGTTTCATCGGTATATCTACTTCCTTCATTCCAATAATTTGCCATCGATGTCCAATAGAGACTTTGGAGGATCCATAATTTCAAAATGCAAAAAGGTAAACCTAATTGGATAAACTGTACAGGTTAAATAAAGAGCTAAAGCACTGGGAGCAAAGCTCGCGCAATTCTTTTAAAAGTGAGTACACTTAATGCATAGGGATTTTAGGCCAACAGAGTGGAGACAATAGACAATTAAAATATTTATATTGCAAGCCAATGTACACGCTGAACTGCATTACTGGATTAAAAATACTGCACCTTTTTAAAAATTGATAAAGGAATAACTTTCAATTTGGTGTTGTAATACTTTTTCTCACATGAATATATAGTATTATTAGTAACAATTATCTAACCAATAAAACTTTGCGCTTTGGTCGTACTCGGTACATGTTTCGGGTATCGAATCTGTTATGAGAACAAAAACACCATATGCAAGATGAAAAGGAGAAGATAACGAACAGTGATCAATTAACCCCTATAAAAATAAAAAAAAATAAAAAGCTACGAGGGCAAACCCGGACCCCTGGAGATACCAGGAGTAAGCATCTCCTGTCCACAGCAGCAGTGAGCCCTTAATCTCGATCGGGTAATCCGTTATCAAAAGCAGTGTGCAAAGAGCGGGCTAAGTTGATATGAAGCATGTCAGACAGCATTTTGCCGAACGACAGGTGGTATTAGTATATGCTCAAATCCATTGTACAATTATTTATTGTTCACAGATTTTCTTTCAACTGATTCATTGATTTTTAGAAGTCTCAAGTGCTGGGAGAGAAAGGAAGCTTTTCAGGATGTGAAATTGGATAAATAAGAATAATTATATATAGCTGAACAAACAGTCATCAAGTTTGCGCAAACAAATACATAATCAAAACGTATAGATGACTAAGACGACCAATCGCATAAATTCGGTACCTCCAATTAACCTGAGCGATAAATATATTTTTTAGTTGGTTGTTTACAATGGTAATGATTGGTGTGTCATTTGGAAATAAGACCAACGTATTTTCAATTCAAAATCATGTAGTAAAAAAAAAAAAAAAACAAAAAAAAAAAAACCTTTTGGATGTGCATGGCAATTAATGGTAAAACGACGAATCTTATTTCGATAGAAAAAAATGAGAGAGAGAAGTACTAGGTAAGAATAGCGATCTTTATATGGAATTGATATTTCAAAATGTTTTATTTTTCAGTTTCGTAGAAAAGCAACACTCTTTGTTGTCGTGTGTTCTGCACTCTGTGTGTTCCTGACCCCCGGAGAATTTTACTCATCAGCAAACGAAAGATACAGCAGATTGAGTCTAGGTCGAGACCACGCTTATGATGGTGGGAAGTCAATGAACACGCAATATTTTGTTACAGCATTACAGGGAATTAATTTTTCCACATGTGTTCATAATTGTCTGTTACATTCACGTGAATGTGTTGCCCTTCTCTACAGTAAAACCCTGTTATACTGTAACCTCCTAAAGTGTCACCTCAACGACAGACTGGTCATCAACAGCACAGAAGGAGACGACTGGGAATACTGGAGAAATAGTCAGGGTAAAGTGTTTTTGTTGTCAATGATACCTAAATGAAAGTTAGTTAGAACAACGAAACATGCAAATTATACATATTGAAAGTGAAAACCAACTCTATGTTTGAAACAGGCCATCATAGTAGCGTAGCTGTAGAACCTTTGCTTCGGAATTTTAAGCTCTTTGCCGGTATTTTTCAAAAAGACGTACCCAAAATTTGTAATGAATTACATACATGTGTCCCGGTCGTTAGAAACTAATTATATACATGTAAGCGGAAGTTTGTAAATAGATACACGTAACCCGTCGTCAATTATGAACTACAAATATGTAACCGGACGTTAGTGATAAATTATCTACATGTAACCGGAGGGTTGTAAATAGATACACGTAAACCGTCATCAGTAATGAACTACATCTATGTAACTAGACATTAGTGATAAATTACATACATTTATCCGGACGTAAGTAATTAATTTCTTACGGTAACCGAACGTTAGTAATTAATTACATACATGTAACCGGACGTTTATAGAATACATATATGTAACCCGTCGTCAGTTATGAATTACATAGATGTAATTGGACGTTAGTGATAAATTACACACGGTAGACCTTGGATACCATAAAGAACACGGTCATGAGCCTCATGTATAAGTACTTGACCTAAATGCTAGTGATCAGTCTAACATTCCACCAGGGATCCGATATAGAATAGGTCCTCATTACCCCTTGCTTGTCGTAAGAGGCGACTAAATGGGGCAGTCCTTCGAATGAGACCGCGAAAACGAAGGCTCCATGTCAATGCAGCTGTGGTGCGATAAAGTTCCTTCCCTGCTAAAATGTTTTAAGCGCCGAACATAGGCCTTAATTTGCAGTCCTTCACCGGCTACGTCTCCATATGAGTGAACAATTCTCAATCTTATGAAAATACAAAATTAAGAGTGGGGCAAACACGGACCCATGGACACACCAGAGGTGGGATTGGCATTCTCTATCAAGGGTTATTCTTCTTTGCACTCACATTATACGTGAGTGTAAAGAACGATAACTCTGGGTAGAGATTGGTGGGATTGGTTGTCTAGGAGTAAGCATCACACGAGTGACACTTTCTCGAATGGGACGTACGTGTGTAAAACAATTACACACTAGTGTTAGATATATAATCCAGAAATAAGTGTAAAAAATCTACAAACGTGGTAATAAATATAAAATATCACTAGGCTGATTGAGTATACTTGATTAGTTTCTTTACCTCTTCAGGAGAATTTAACCGCGATTTTTACTTGTTTACCAAAGGGTGTGTATTTCATTGTAGCTTGTGAAGAAGATTGGGCCCCCTTTGCCGGACATTGTTATTTTTTCAACGAAATGAAATCAACATGGGATGATGCAGTGGTAAAGTAACTGCGCGTTTATTTACAAAGGGGCCTGAAAGGGTGCATTGACACGATTCTCGATGAAATGACAATTTTTTGTTATATAAATAAAGACATATGTTAAGTGGATTAAAAACATTTTTTTTACAAAGATTACACTTTGCATTTACATAAATAAAACTAGACGTGAGAGAGAGAGGGGGGGGGGGGAGAGAGATAATGTATTTAATTTACGTAAGGTCAGCATGGTTTGACTTAGCAAGATGGAATAGGTCGATTGATAGAATTATGTTAGGTTTTACTATGTTGGATGCATGTTTATAGACTGCAAGTGTTCTCTGTCCTGTGATTGCTATTTTAACTAATTGAACGTTGAATTCATTCGTGTATCTCATTGTTATTTCCAGGCATCAATATCGTTTTGTATGATGGCTTATAGTTTTAATATGTTTTAGGATTTCTGCGATCTTCAGGATTCGCACCTGATCGAGATCAATTCACCTGAGGAAAATTCCTGGGTCACAGAATCCTTCCTTCTACCTAATTCCGAGGGTGAGGAATATTGTCAATTTAAAAAAATAACAAATGATCAAAAAGTTTCAATTTCCAGACATATGTAATTATGCATATATGTTTGAAGGGCTGAATATTTCTGGGTTACTCAATTTAACACACACAGTTTTATTAAATTTGGAAATTGTTTTCAAACCAGTTTCTATTTGCCGCTGCTTGCCTTGTGTATAACATTTGTACACATGGACACGATTTAAGGTTTTTGTCAGCAGGCAAACTTAAATTTATGCTCTTACATAAATAAAGTATTTGGTCGTAACCATATTTTCGATTAGAACGGATATTAGATCCTCTCTGAACGAATGAAAACGTGGTTTACAATGCGTCCTGATTCAGTGTTAAATTATCGGCTCCTTACTACCCGTCTGATCTACTGTTACTCTTCCTCAAACAAAGTATCAATTTCTTATAGCCCACATTATAAGGGAAGTTGATCGCGTTATCGTTAAAATGGACATGTTCACTCGGAAGTCACCTTGCTATTTCGTCACTGTAAATTTCAATCATCTAATCCTGCAAATGAACCTTTAAACGCTGAGATCAAGCAATGACTCCTATTACAGATGGACAGTATGAAAAATTATTCCGACCTGAGTATTTCTTTTACAGGGACAAACCACTTGCACAAAAGTAAACATTCTTATGTATTTCATAAAGACTTCCGCTCAATAAATCTTACTCGCCTTTCACATACTGCATACACGGAAAAACAATATCTAAACAGTATTTATACAAAACTAATATCTTAAACTTTCACTTACCTGCTGACGTCAAAGTACGCGGTATATTACTAATATTGTCTAACGTGTTGTTTTTTTACTTGAAGACGAGTGTGCAGACCCTCGGAAATGTTTTTGCTGGATTGGCGCATTTTACCACGCACCTTCCGGCGGATTTGTGTGGAATCATAGCGGTGGCGACATGGTGATACCGGCGTGGGGAAACGGCCAACCTAACAACTTTACCGGATACCAGGAATGTGTAACTCTCGAGATGGATGGCAAAGCAAATGACAGAAATTGCCTTATATTATCTAAATTTCTTTGTGAGAAGGACTGAGAAGCACAGCCCCAACCATTAACGGCATTTCATTTTTCTGCATTGTTGTCATGCCCGCATCAAAGAATGGCGGCTAGATTCGAAAGTGTGACTCACTTTTGGTGATTGTCTAGTTTTACTTAAAACGTAACCAAAAATCATAGAATTTTTTAAAATCTTGCTAACTAGTATTCCTCCTAGCCATCTGATCCCACGATTGGTGTTTCCAGGGGTTCTTATTACCCTACTCCTGATTTTGTGTACTTTATGGGGTTTTTTTTTTTTTGATCGATCATTGTTCGTCAATGTCACCGTTTGATTCTTTGTTGAATTAAACTTTTAAAAAAGCCCGCTTTCAAGATTCAATTACCCCGGATCAAGATGATCATAAAAGTAATGATAGCGATAAGAATTGTGAGACTAAGAAGCTTCACAATTTCAATTTTTACTTGTTGTGCTGACGAAACAGAAAAAATGTAAGTACACGTGAAAAAACAAAACAAAACAAAAAAGATGCATGGTTATGATGTCCATGAAGCTCTTTACCAAAATTTTGAAATTTATGGACCCTTGTCCAGGTGTTTAGTCTTTATAGTGGGGCCAATATAGCTATATTATAAACATATATTAACTCTCAGACATGCATGACAGGTCGTGGTAGAGTGTTCTCTTCGTAACCGGGAGGTAGTGAATCCATGCTCATCCCATGACCCCGTCAAGCCTAAGACGTTAACATAGGAAGTGATTCCTCCTTCGCCAAACACTCGGCATTTAGAAGTCTGAATCTCGGGTCTCTCGGATATAACCTTAATCACGGAGGTCCCCTCTTCGCGGAAGGCATTGCCACATTGAAGAACCCTCACTGCTACGGCCCTGAGTGCTAAGCATAGGTTTAGATTTGTGGTACTTCAGCTGGTGACGTCTCAATATGAGTGTAAAATTATCAACGGGACGTAAACCAAACAAACAAACAATCAGACATGTATAAGAAAAATTAAATGCATGATTATGATGCCCCCGTGTTAGGTGCTTAGGTCCTAAGGTGGGGCCAATATGGCCCTTTATTGAACGTGCAATAAGTCTTCGAAAATCTTTACTCTCTGACATGTATTAGAAAAAAATAAATACATGGTTTATGTACTCAGGTTACTTTTAAGGCTTGTGGGCCTCTTCATCAAAAGTATAGTTATTATAAAAATCAATTGATGTGATGAACAAACATGGAAACAAAACAAACAATCGCTTGGAACACGTGTAATGAAATGTTTTACATCCTCTCTGACAATGGATAGTTGAAATTCAAAAGATGGAATTCTTCATAATCTTGCTTCAGTTTTAAACACATTTAATATCCCAATCAATGGAATGGATAAATATGAGTTATTGTACCTATACTGGATTTCCAACTCCGCAAAAAACCTTTAAAAACAAAGACACATTGCTGAATCCAGTAAATGTTGAGTCCCTATCTTTGCTCCTTACGAAAATATTAACTGCTTTGAAGGAGAAACTTCTAACGTACCGTTTCACTACAAATGCCACAAGTGGTGTAAATCACATGTGGATTCTTAAAAATTCTCAGAACGTTTAATGAATTTGAAATCACAAAATTTTTCTCAAATCAGCAACATCAAAATGTATGACGTTATAATACGTTACACGACCATACCTCATGATGAATTAAAGAAGAGACTTTTTGGCATCATAGACAGTTGCTTCTTTAACAAAAATGATAAAAGGAAATATTCAAGTCTGGTGATCAGTCATCTAAATATATTTTAACAAAAACTACTCTGACTCCACTTCCAACAGTCTGTTGGAATTTTCATGGGCACGAATTGTGCTCCTTTGTTAGCGGACCTGTTTTTATATTCTTATGAATATCGAATGATTATTCAAAAGCTTCCACATAAGAAAATCTTTTGCTTCAATTCGACATTTAGATTTATCGACGTTTTATCTATTAACAATGATCATTTTAAGTCCTATGTCGATTCGATATACCCCAGTGATTGATTGATTGTTTGTTTTACGTCCCGTCGAGAATTTTTCACTCATATTGAGACGTCACCAGCTGTAGGTGAAGTACCACAAATTTAGACCCATGCTTAGCGCTCAGGGCCGTAGCAGTGAGGGTTCTTTAACGTGCCAACGCCTACCATGACACGAGACCTCCGTTTTTAAGGTCATATCCGAAAGACCTGTGATTCTCACCTCTAAATGCCGAGCGTTTGGCGAACGAGCAATCACTACCTATTTTTCGTCTTAGGTTTGACGCGGCCATGGCACGAGCGGGGCTCGAACTCACGACCTCTTGAAATAAAAGATACCACAGTGTCCCACATCTGCTTCATAGTTAGATATTTTATTGAAAATAGATGCTGAAAGCAAATTAACAACTTACCTCTATGACAAATGGGATGATTAAAATTTATTCAATAGCTGTGTCTTTTATGCTCAACCGGCTGTAAAGTTGAGTGTCGTCTGCAAACCCACGGCGGTTTATGGCATACTGGTGTATGACTTTTTTGAGTGGGAGAAAGTATATCAGGAAGAGGAGAGGGTCACGAACAGACCCTTGTGGCACTCCTGTAGACAATGGCACATCTGAGGATACGCTGGTGTTGATCTTTACTGCTTGGGTGTGACCATTTATGTAAGACTGTATCCAACAGTGCTGTGTCCGTCAAACCAGCTATTTCCTTTAGTCTCTCAAGCAAAAGGGTATGATCGATGGTGTCGAATGCTGCAGTTATATCATGAAGGACTAAGAGCATGGCGTCACCTTCATCTAGTACTGCTTCTATGCCTGTTTTTATTCGTAGGATGGCTGTCTCAGTGCTGGTACCACGCTTGTAGGCTGATTGCAGGTTATCATGCAGATCATTCCTAGTAAGATGGTTATTGAGTTGCTGAACAACAATACGCTCGATGATCTTGCTGAGAAACGGGATATTTGAATCTGGTCTGTAGTTACTGAACGTATTTATGTCGAGTCCAGTCTTTTTTCAGACGTGGTGTGACAGGTGCACGTTTCAGTTTATCCGGAAAGTTCCCAGTTGCGAGAGATGTATTCACAAGGTCAGCACTGCAGGGAGAACAGTGCTGTTCTTTAAGAGCGCTGTTGGGATGGCATCTAATGATCAGGTCTTACTAGAACAGCTTTTGATGATTTTGCCAACTTCTTCCTCCGTCTGGAGTTTGAAGGTGCCAAATTCAGGCACTGTGTTGTCCCGTTCTGGAGAACCTGTATTTCCAAGGAGATCTGAACTATTAAGACCCTGTCTGATCTTCTGCAATTTTGTGAAAGAACTGCACAAACTCGTTGGCTAAGGTCTTGCCATTGGTTGCCGATGGTAGGAGCGTTCCTGCATCATAATTATTAAACTGCTGACAACTCTGAAAGTCTCTCTACTATCAGCTGTGGTAAGCTTTTCATGGTAACAGTGGGACTTGGCGGTGCTGATCATATGCACCACGACTCGAGTTTGCTCCGCAAGCATCTGTCGATGTACATCCAGTCCTGAGCTCTTGGTCTTACGCTTGAACTCTCTTCTCCGTTGTCTAGGTTTATGGATCGAGTCATTGTACCATGGTTTCAGGGAATCGCCTTTGATGGTGATTGTTCGAAGGGGTGCTATGTTGTCTAGAACATCTGTAGTTCTGGAGTCGAGATCTAATAGCAAATCGTTGACAATGCTCCTCTCTAAGATGGAAGACAGTGATTCCTCTAGTTGTTCTGCTAATATTTCCACAGAGATACACTTGCCTTGCTAGTCGAGTTTTGTTTGCCAGGTGTCGTGGGCAGGTATGGAGGTGGCATGTAATAACATAATGATCTGATATTCCTAGATCCGTCACGGAAACTGAGTTTACTAATGGGTACAAAGTGTCAGCTCTCGTAAATACTAGGTCGAGAGTATGTACAGCTTTGTGAGTTGGGACATCAACATGTTGTTTGAGGTCTAAGACAGCCGCTATATTTTTCATTTGTATGGTGTTTGGAATGTCGAGGTTGTCATAGTGGATGTTCATATCACCAAGGATGCACAGCTGGAATGGAGTAACGGTACATAAGTGTGACAAGAACTGTTCCCATTCGTTGAGAAATTGCGTAATTGTGAGACAATTTTGTCGCGAGGGAGGAGGACGATACACATGGAGCAGGGTGACAGGGTGACTGCCATTTAGCCTGATCTTGCAAATTTCAAATGTTTTGAAATATGGTTGAGGAACACATGTAATGTCAATGTTGACCATGATTACAAAGCTAACCCCTCTCCCTCTAGTTCCGTTGGATGTTGGTCTTGGAACACCAATGTATTTGTATTCGGCGGGACAGAGGTCGTTTATATGACAATCATCTCCTTCACGCAACCAGGTTTCGATGATAGTCAAGATGTCGACACAATTTTCAGTGATATGTTCAGAGAGGGATATAGCTTTCTTTACCACAGATCTTGCATTGATCAGTTGCAAACTGATAAGATTATCTGCGATGTTCTTGTACTTGGCTTCCATACGTATATGTACTAAGTTATGTTCATTTACACCAAATTGCTGACTACCCTTAGGTCTGTACCGCATTTTGCAAATTCTACGGTCGTTATAACGATCTAGTTAGCCAGTACAACTTTCCATTAGGTCAAATGCTGTTTGACGTGTTTCATACCAATTGCTATGCCGTTCGTGGCACACTGATTCTGACTGCGGATTACTCCGTTTACCTGATCGAGATATAGGGCTCGCGACGGGTGTGATCAGTCGACAGGGACGCTTACTCCTCCAAGACACCTGATCCCACCTCTGGTATGTCCAGGGGTCCGTCTTTGCCCATCTGTCTTATTTTTATGATCTATAGGAGTTACGAGATTGAGTACTGTTTGTTACATTAGCGTTTTCATTATCAAATTCTGTACGAACATCAATTTCTACCTGCTTTAAGAATGAGGAGTCGAGTAGCCCGTGGCTTCACACTCTAATATGATGCTTTACCACCGTCATCTACTTTCCGTGTTGTAGTATTTCGTTGAAATCTCTCGCGCTAGATTTTACTCTTATAAATTGTACTGTGACTATGGAGAATAATGAATGGTATAAAGATAAAATGAAATGAATTAATATGTATTCTTGCATATAGTAAGACCAAAGTGTGGATATAACAGCGAAGTTCACAAAAGTATGGATGGATGGATCAAGATAAATTATTGATTTTTTGTTTTACGTCCCGTCAATAATTTTTCACTAATGTTGAGTTGTAACTAGTTCTAGGTAAAGTGCTACAAATTTAGACCTAAGATTAGCACTCAAGGCCGTAGCAGTGAGGTTTCTTTAACGTACCAACACCTTCCGCAAAACGGGACCGTCGTTTTTAAGGTCATAACCGAAAGACCCGTGGTTCTGTCCTATAAATGCCGAGCGTCTGGCGAAAGAGCAAACACTATTTATGTTTACGTCTTAGGTTTGACACGGCCATGGCACGGGCAGGATTCGAATTCACGACCTCTCGATTATGAAGTAAATGCACTAACCACTGAGCGACCGCGACCGGTGACCTAAAGGACACACGGCGGATGTGACCTGTTAAAAAGGGATGCTTATTCCTTCTACGTACCTGATCCCACCGCAGTTATGTCAAGTGTTCCCTATTTGCCCTATTCTTACTTTTGTATTCTTTATAAGAAAAAGGAAAAAGCCAAGATGACTAAAAGTATTCAATCTCGTAATTCCTATAGAAAATACAAATCAGACAGATGGGCAATCACGGACCACTGGTCATACCGTGGGATCAGGTGCCTAGGAGGAGTAAACATCCCCTGGCGACCGGTTACATCAGCCGTGAACCCTATAATCTGATCAATAGAGCAATCTGTAGTCAGAATCAGTTTGCCAAGGACGGCCTAACAATTGGTATGAAACACATCAGAGAGCATTTGACTTAATGGTAAGTTGTACTGGCAAACTAGATCGTTATAATCACCATAAAATTTGCGAAATGCTGACTTTAGACGAGACTGTACAAACCCTTGTAACACCAACGGCTTTGTCAGTAGCCCCCTTTGATTTAAAATCTGATCATAAGCAGAACAAGCTCGTGCGTATCGAATCAGTTGGGAGATATAAACACCATATGCAGGTGATGATGGAATATTGCCACATAAATAAGGGGAAATGACGATGAAGAAATTGAAATCATCCCGTTTGTCATAAAGTTGGGTCGTTAGTTTGCCGCCGGCATCTATTTTCAGTAAAATATCTAAGTTCGAAGCAGACGAGGAAGACTCTGTGGTGTCTTTATTTCAAACTCACTGGGATATATCGAATCGATAAAAGTCATGAAATTAATCACAATGCGGCGTTGTACTTGAAATGGTTTTATTTGTGAGCACGTTATCGTGAAATATATATGTACATGTATTTCGTTTTGGGTGTTACAACGACGAAAAAAGGGAAATTAATTTGCCATTGGTGTGTAATACGAAACATCTTAAACTCTGTTTACCCATTTACCGTACTCATTAGTACATAAATAAAATTTTCTAAACACAAATATCAATCACAGACAATCTATAGAATTATTTAGGAACGACATAAATGCCCCCTTCTATTAGCGACCTGTCACAATCCTAGTGGTAACAATAATCGAAAAACCGATCACGGTGGCTCAGTGGTAGAGCTCTCGCCTCGTGAACGGAAGGTCGTGAGTTCGAGACCCGCTCGGGCCGGCCGCGTCAAACCTAAGACGTTAAAATAGGTAGTGATTGCTCATTCCCCAAGAGCTCGGCATTACGAAGTGAGAGTCACAGGTCTTTCGGATGGGACCTTATAAACGGAGGTCCCGTGTCGCAGCAGGTGTGGCACGTAAAAGAACCCTCACTGCTAAAAGCCATTAGTGCTAAGCATAGGTCTAAATTTGCAGCCCCGTCACCGGTAATAGTGACAGTCGCCGGATAGCTGAAAAATTGCTCAGGCGACTATAAATAAAACAAACAAACAAACAAAAAACAATAACCGAAAAGCCTCACTGTACGTCAAAAATTCTTCTATGATATTTCAAAGTGCAGGATATGACTGCTTGATGTGAAACTCGATATAAAAATAAGCTAAAATGACAATAAATAAATTATGTCACATGAAGACAAAGCCATAATTCCCAGTTGATATGGAACGTGATCGTAGACTGCAATTGAGAATTCTGAGATATGTTGAAATTTATGGGCCAACATGTAAATGAAAGTAGGTAAAATCTATACGTTTTATCCGTTGTGCATCAAAAGGTCATTACTTTCATGAAGGTATATCAGTGCGAGTTAATCTTATCTTGATATACACTGCATTACTATGCAAGCAAAACTATCAAGCTGAAAACACAACGAAGAACCAACATCGTGAATTCTCTGAGGGAAGGAAACTATTAACTTCAAGTGTAACATACAGTTACGTAATGTTTGTCTCATTAGATTCAAGAATAGCCATTCCATGACACATAACAACATTCATCGAAGAAAGTTACAGTCATTGTATGGCGCGGTCAAGCGCTGCCAGAAAACCAAATATTCGTTTTCTTTCCCTTTAATCTTTCTCACAAAGAAACTGGAACGTAAGACTGCGTGCCATGTCGTTTGCTGTGCCAGACCGCATGAGGATGACCCATTCCTGGTTTCCGGAAGCATTGTTAGGTTGGTTGTCGCCCCATTCCGGTATTACCATCTCGCCACCGCTATGATTCCACACAAACGTGCCGGAAGATGCGTGGTAAATTCCGCCAGTCCATACAGAACAGCTCCAAAACAGTGGACACTCTTCTTCAACTAAATACAATTGAGGTAATGTAAACAGTAAATATTCTGTCACCAAGGGACAATGTGCATGTTTAAGCCATTTGTTTTGTACACATTCGGTATAATAATTAGCATGTATGTGTCCAAGCGTCCGTGTGAGCCTAACGCTTGCATTAGATGAGATTGATCATTATTTGTGTCTTCCGTTTTTGCACAAGGCGGTATCAGTAACACTCATTTTCTAACACTTTAAAATTTACATGTGGAGAGCTGATCCATATATTTGTTTTCAACTTAATATTCTTCCTGATTTTGCTAATTGTTTTTAGCAAAGGAAGATTGATTGATTGATTGTTGTTTTCCGCCACACTCAACAATTTTTCATTTATCTGGTGGCATCGTTTTTATTTGTAGAAGAGAGAACCCAGGTACAATGAACCCAGAAAGAGATCACCGACCTTCTGAAAGTAAACTGGCAAACTTTCGCAGATATATCGGCGCAAGCGAGAATCGAACCCACGCTGACTAGAGATGGCAAAGGAAGAATAGTAAGTTAAAAACAGATATGTGGATCAGCTCTCCACATAAATTTTCTTAAAGATTATTGGTTTTCAAGACACAGCCGCCATTCTGAAAGTTGGAAAATTGTTTTAATTTCTAGATAAAATAGTGAATGTGCCTCACCCCCGGCTTCAGGTAAAAGAAAAACTTCAGTGACCCAGGAGTTTTCCTCAGGAGAATTCATCTCAATCAGATACGACCCCTGACGATCGCAGAAATCCTAAAACATCGTAAAACAATTATATGGTTACCATCATTCCAATCTACAATGATGCCTTGAAAGAAGGGTTTTGTATAAAATGTTGAGGATGGAGTTTTAAATTAGAACACCAGAAAGGAGAATGGGGCGGGATCTATTGTGCATGGAATGAGTGAATTTTAAACCCATTACCTATTTGATCTGTCATTTCCATTTTTTGAATATAAATTCATGGAGACTGAGAAGCCAAATATATAAGAAAACTAAATCTGCATTATCTAGTGTCTGACAGGAAAGGGTTATTTTTCCAGCAGTCATTGACGCATTATTTACTGACTTTCTGAAAATGTTATTAAAAATACTATTTAATTTGTCCACCCTCTTGTATATTTTCAAAATATAAACACGCTCAAAAAACAAACAAACGAAACAAAAAGAAACAAAAACCAAAAACAAAAGGACATAAAAACAAACAAGAACAATAACAAAAAAACACGGGCGAATCATGAATTACAATTTTATTTATTTTATCCACTTTCTTTTATATTTTCAAAATATAAACACACTCAAAAAACAAATAAACAAAACAAAAACGAAAAGAAAATCAAAACAACAACCAAAATCATGAATAACAATTAACAAAAGTCTGTTTTGGTAAAGATCGCCCCGATCAATGATAAATAAATTTGATGTCAAATGCATTATTTTGGGGGGGGGAAACCCATTTTTGTTTGATTTTGAATGGGAAAAAGGGTAATATTGCATTTATTAAGTTTAGATGCATTCAGTTTCTATCTTCTAAAATGATAGCTTAGTGGTAGAGCATTCGCGTCGTACCAGAAACACTCTTCCTTCACCTTCTGCCACAAAAGAGCCCATCTCCTGCGCCTTCTACCACAAAAGGTTCTACCTCTTAGTCCTTCTAACACAAGATGCCCTTCTATTACACCTAATACAAGAAACCCTTCTTCCTTCTAACACAAGAGGCCTCACCTCCTACACCTTCCAACACAAGGGGCCCCTCCTCTTACACATAATAAAAAAACCTTCCTTCACCTTCTAACACATGATACCCCACCTTGTAGACCTTCTAACACAAAAGGCCCCACTTGCTACACCTTCCAACACAAGGGGCCTCTCTTTTAACACCTAACAGAATAAACCACTTCTCCTTCCTCATCTTCTAACAGAATGGGCCACACCTCTTAAACCATTTAACACAAGGGACCCTCCACTTACACCTTCTAGTACAAGAAACCCCACTTCATACATTTTAACATAAGGGGCTCCACCTCTTACAACTTCTAACACAAAAGACCCTACCTCTTACACATACCAAAAGAGGTCCAACGTCTTATATTTTATAACATTGATTACTTGATTGATTTTATGTTGTTTAACGTCCATCTCGAGAATCTCTCACCCATATGGAGACGTCAGCATTACCGGGGAAGAGCTGCAAAATTTAGGCCTATGCTCGGCGCTTATGGCCTTTGAACAGGGGGGGGGGGGTCTTTATCGTGCCACACCTGTTGTGACGCGGGACCTCGGTTTATGCGGTCTTATCCAAAGGACCGCCCCGTTTTGTCACATCTTACGACAAGCAAGGAGTATTGAGGACCTATTCTAACCCGGATCCCCACGGGGCACACGTTATAACACACAAGACCCACTTCTAACACAAAAGGTCCGTCTACCTCAGTTGTCAGCATTTACACCAATCACAGTAAAATACATTTGTCAACTCAAAGTTCAATAAGTTATTAAAAAAAACCCACCCAAACAACTTGGTTCAATATGTTATTTCCATACTCGTGCAAATAAACACGCAGACACTATACCGCAGCATCGTCCCACGTTGACTTCGTTTCGTTGAAGAAATAGCAATGTCCGGCGAAGGGGGTCCAATCTTCTTCACAAGCTACAATGAAATACACACCCTACAATTAGACACAAGCTACAATTAGATAAAAATCACACACCCATAATACAGTGAAATGAATACACATGTAAAAAATGCAACACAATGTAGGTTTAGTAAATGAACTGACTATCCACTAATGGTTTTCAAATCCTTACTTAGATGAATGATTGATAATAATGTCTGTCGTGACTAACGGCGAGTGATCAGTGAGAATGGGTCACGTGATTGACACATCGGAGACGGACGATCAGTTAGCTTAAGGTGAAATTCGGAGAAACGTCACGCTTACCCAGACGAGTAGTGCGTATACATGTAATGAACCTTTCACGACTTTCGGGAAATATCTGTGAAATTCGCGTGTTATTTATACGGCTATTTGTATTCGCGAATACGTCAGTCATATCTCCATAGATGGTGGGTAAGGAATCTGTCTTTCATTTTGTGTAATGTACACAAATGGATTGGGATATCGTAAAATGGAATATACTTTTGCGGAGAACAAATATCATCACCCTGTTTGCTTTCATATTTGCCATATTCTACAGTCAATACGCTGCACAGCAAACAAACCATGCTTGTTTATTGGAAATCTTTATTAGGGATAGAACTGTCACTACTGAATATATGAGTAAAATCTGACGCAGTGAATACTCGACCACAAAACTTTTAACTTTAGTATATATTTTTGTTGTTGTAAGTCTTCGCAAAGGTTTACACATTATATTAAAGATTAACCACTATACCCTGACTATTTCTCCAGTATTCCCAATCGTCTCCTTCTGTGATGATGGTGACCAGTTTGTCGTTGAGGTGACACTTTAGGAGGTTACAGTGTAACAGGGTTTTACTGTAGAGAAGGGCCGCACATTCGCGTGAATGTAACAGACAATTTTGAACACATGTGGAAAAATTAATTCCATAAAAAGTTGTAACAAAATAGTGCGTGTTCATTGACTTCCCACCATCATAAGCGTGGTCTCGACCTAGATTCAATCTGCCGTGGCCTTCGTTCGCCTGTGTGTAAAATTCTCCGGGGATCAGGAATACACAGAGTGCGGAACACACCGCAAATATTCTGAGGAAAGAGAACATCCAGACGATTTAGTCCTAAATAATGGAGATTTTTGTATTCACTTGTCGTTTGTTCTTCCAAAAAGGAAACAAGTCTATTGTCCTTGAGTATTTATCATTGTATGGGTGTAAATTATGCAATTCTAATTTGAACTGTTTATCTTTACAAGAAAATCCCATTGATCTATTTTCATAACTGTACATCGATAATCAGAGCCGGGATTATCAATTATATAAACAACAAGCCGTTGTTTAATTTGATTGACTGTGATTATAATTATTTCTTTACTCAGATTTAATTACTGTTTATTCATTTAATTCGCATAATATTCTGTGGGTTAATTTCAGTTAGTGTTCGATTCGTAGGGGTGAATTGAATAGATGTTGATATAACACGTCAAATCGGTAAGAAATTTGGACCCCTTAATTGCGAATGAAACACCGATTTATCATTCACGAAAACACACGCACACAGAAATGATAATTTAAAGCTTGTATTTATCTTTCAGTGGTGAAATAAACTCCATATGTGATGGTTGAACGAGTTAGTAAATAAATTGTTGGTGTTAAGATCCTCCATAATCAAATTTTTACCTCGTCTGATTAACTCTGAAGTTGCAAGAGCCTGTTCATCAGAGAACGTAGTGCTTCATTCACAACCGTACTACATTATCAGCCAACACACACCCGTACTACATTATCAGCCAACACACACCCGTACTACATTATCAGCCAATACACACCCGTACTACATTATTAATCAATACACACCCGTACTACATTATCATCCAATACACAACCGTACTACATTATCAGTCAATACACACCCGTACTACATTATCAGCCAATGCACACCCGTACTACATTATAAGTCAATACACACCCGTACTACATTATCAGTCAATACACACCCGTACTACATTATCAGTCAATACACACCCGTACTACATTATCAGCCAATACACACTCGTACTACATTATCAGGTAACACACACCCGTACTACATTATCAGTCAATACACACCCGTACTATGTCATAAGTCAACACACACCCATACTATGTTATAAGTCAATACACACCCGTACTATGCTACAAATCAATACATACCCGTACTATGTTATCAGTCAATACAAACCCGTACTATGTTATAAGTCAATACACACCCGTACTACATTATCAGTCAATACACACCCGTACTACATTATCAGTCAATACACACCCGTACTATGTCATAAGTCAACACACACCCATACTATGTTATAAGTCAATACACACCCGTACTATGTTACAAATCAACACACACCCATACTATCTTATAAGTCAATACACACCCGTACTATGTTACAAATCAATACATACCCGTACTATGTTATCCGTCAATACAAACCCGTACTATGTTATAAGTCAATACACACCCGTACTATGTTACAAGTCAATACACACCCGTACTATGTTATCAGTCAATACACACCCGTACTATGTTATCAGTCAATACACACCCGTACTATGTTACAAGTCAATACACACCCGTACTATGTTACAAGTCAATACAGACTCATATAATCTTATAAGTCAATACACACTCGTACTGTATTATAAGTCAATACACACGCGTATAATCTTATAAGTCAATACACACTCGTATAATGCTACAAGTCAATACGCACTCGTATAATCTTATAAGTCAATACACACTCGTACTGTATTATAAGTCAATACACACGCGTATAATCTTATAAGTCAATACACACTCGTATAATGCTACAAGTCAATACACACTCGTATAATCTTATAAGTCAATAAAACACGCGTATAATCTTATAAGACAATACACATTCGTATAATCTTATAAGTCAATACACACGCGTATAATTTTATAAGACAATACACATTCGTATAATCTTATAAGTCAATACACACTCGTATAATCTTATAAGTCATTACACACTCGTATAATCTTATAAGTTAATACTCGTATGATGCTACAAGTCAATACACACGCGTACTACGTTATAACTCAATACGCGCTCGTGTTATTCGAAAATTATATACAGAGAATGTATTAATGCTTTACAACAGTGATTTGCGTACCAAGTAGATTGTTTACGTCTTGCTTGACAAAGAGAAAACAATCTGTGTATTAAGCCGAAGTATTTCATTGCACATAATGACTTTCTATTTCAAAGAAGGCCCAAACCAGTGTTGTGATGTATATAAGTAATTAAGTAAAACACGAAACATTGAATCATATCTCTAAAAATATTCAGGAAACTTGGAAACTTAAATAACAGGCATGGCTATTGATTGAAATGGTTAGAAAAATACTACATTATTAACAAAATAATGGAGGTACTTTCCGCCATCTGCTAATGATTTTTTTTCAAGACATTGCAGTGCAGTTAATCTTCCACATCTTGAATTAAAAGAACATTGGGCAACAAAGCTCACCTTTCCAAACAAAAGGATAGACTAATAAATTCAGTAAACTAGTAGTGTAAGTATAATAACACCTTACAGTGGACCTGCCCTGACCTACAACTTATGGTTCCACACTCCTGAATATATAGCGCATGAGGATGCTGGGATTTTATCAGATTAATTGTTTCCTTATAGCTCTCCATTATTTCCTCATAGCTTTCCACAAGAACATTCCCTACGTATTTTTCCCTCAGTAAAACTCCAAACTCTAATCCAACATATACCACCCTTGTAAATTTGCGCAAATTTTTCAATAAATTTCTTATTTCTCAAACTGCAAATATTCCTTGCTGATCAATGCTTTCCCCTCCTCTTCAAAAAATCTTCGCGTCAAGTAGGGGCCTCCGTGGCCGAGTGGTTAGAACATCGCGCTCAAAAACACAAGGTCTCTCACCACTAGTCGGCGCGGGTTCGAATCTCGCTCGCGCCGATATATGTGAGAAAGTTTGCCAGTTTACTTTCGGAAGGTCGGTGGTCTCTTCCCGGATACATTGTATCTTGGTTCTTTCCTCCACCAATAAAAACTGGACACCACCAGATAACTGAAAAATTGTTGAGTGAGGCGGAAAACACCAATCAATCAATCAATCAAGTAGTCTATCTGTTGATCAGACCAAGAATTTATTTTAGGTCTCACATTTGGCAACACCACATCAACGTAACTGATGTTCCACACCGAATAAACTTTGACGCAGGGACTACAATATTCGTTCAATGTACTTCTGATGCCATTGAGCTGTCTTTTGATCAGGGGTATATCTCATTATTTTATTTGATTGTTTTTCATTGTTTTAAAGTTCTCTTTAACGCAAACTTTGCGCGCCCCGTGAGGATCCATGTTAGTAGAGGGCGTCAGTGCCCCATTGCCTGTGGTAAAAGAAGACTAATTGAGGCGGCCCTTCGGGTGAGACCGCAAAATCCGAGGTTCCGTGTCACAGCAGGTGTGACACGTTTAAGGTCCCTCCCTGCTCAAAGGCCATAAGCGCCGAGCATCGGCCAAAAATTTGCAGCCCTTTATCGGCAATGGTGACGTCTCCATATGAGCGAAAGATTTTCCCGAGGGATGTCAAATATACAGTCAACAAACCCAAATACATCTGCATACGTGACGGAGGTACTTAAGGTAGACGGGTAGCACACTCATTTCTCACATATGTGACACGGGTTCAATCCTCTTAATCCGTAAACGTTGTTATATCGGCCAATCCGGATTTTTTTTTAGTTAACCAGACTAATTTTTATTTTTGCAACGAATGCGTGTAGAAAAGAGTGCAAGATTGCCAATATGTTGTAAAGTATTTTACTTAGAATAGCAGTGTCAAACATATTTGTATTATAAATAATTTTCATAGGAGAATTTATAATAATAAATGTTTAAACTATTTTGTCCATATATTGAGGTTTCATTTTTGCATATATTTGGGCTGTTTTAAACGTAAACATTGGCTGGACACATACTACAGTGCATTGCTAAATTTTGATACTGTATGTTTGATACATTGAGTAAAACGCATGTTGTATTTTGTGAAACGTTGTTGCTGTTTGGTTTACGTCCCGTCGAGAATTCCTCACACATTTCGAGACGTCATCAGCTGTAGGTGAAGTGTCACAAATTTAGACCTATGGTTAGTCCCAGGAACGTAGCAATGGAGGTTCATTAATTTGCAGGTCCTTGTTGACGGTAGTACTGTACAGATTGCATTTGCTCAGTATAAGAATATGTGGCCGGGAGAGGTTAAAACATATGACTGAAAATATTGCTAGAGACTGCTTCTTTGCCAAAACCTCCTGAGAGTTAAAAGTGATAGTCGAGGGCTTTTGGAATGAGATCTAGCGAACTAAGGTCCCATATCGCGACTGGCATTGGCACATGAAAGAAACCTCATTGTGTCGGCCCTGAACACTAGGTATAGGTCTCAATTTGTGGTACTTCATATACATTTGGTAACGTCTCGTAATAACTGAAAAATTCTCGACCTGGCGCAAAAGACAAAGAAACAAGCACAATATACATGCTTGTAGTGACGACTTCACACTTAAGAACGTCTTTAAGTTACAGGGACTAACGTCTTAGTTTTGTAGCGTTGTTATATTTTGTTAAATTATATTTTGAATTTCTACATTGAAAGGTTGGTTGGTGTTTCATTTTTTTATCACTCATATGGACTCGTCACCATTGCCGCTATAAAGGAATGTAAAATTTGGGCATGTGCTCGGCGCTTAGGGCCTTTGAGCAGAGAGGGGTCGGGTGTGACACAGAGCTCGTTTTTAGTCGTTTTTTTAGACGACACGCAAGGGATACAGTGAAGAAGAATATAAAAGTATATATAGAAAATTATCTCATTTTACTTTGAAGTTTGAGAGTTAAAAAGAACACACTAATAGTATTTTCAGCAATCAAAATTGCACATAAGATACACAGTATAGAATTGAAGTTGATAAGAACCTACTTTGAGTGCTGTCCGTTTGAAAATTGCACAAAGGTTACAAAAATCATATTTCTGATTTATTGACCAAATGCAAATTTTCATACAAAATTTCGGGTAATTAATATAGCTTTTGTTTAATAAATCGGTGTTCCGTTTTGAAAAAACAACACCAACAACAAACCACTGTTAACCATTTAATGAAAGTACATTAATTCTGAAACTTTATAAAGAAATTACAAAATAGAAATACACGTTGAAGCGTATAGATATCGACGTTATGTACGATGCTTACTTTTCCAATGGTTCCTGCTTGCCCTTCTCCTTAATTTTGTTTACGAGATTTCTGAGATTGATAGCGGATCGTTATACTCACTTTCTCATTGGATAAAACGGAAACGGTCAATCATGCAGACTTGGAGCTTTTTGTTTAAACCTTCCATCACAAAATGTGGAACTTTCCAAACCCTTTCACAAATTGAATCAACATAATATAAATTTCAACTGGATTGGTTTGAGTTATAAATATATCATATATCTTTTTTTTCATAAATGGAATAGTATGGAACTAATATCTACACACTTATAGTTTCATGCTTGGTTGCGCTCAAAAGCGGATCGAGGAGCTAACGTCCGTAATTCTTGAAAATGGAACTGTTAAATCTAGGGATTAGATTGATTTAATTATATATTGTTTAACGTCCCGCACGAGAATCTTTCACTCATATGAAAACGTCAACATTACCGGTGAATTAGAAATGAAACTGAAAGTAGATAAATTTTATAGAAAAGGTCATTTAATCTTTTACCCATCAATGCTGTGAAAATCTTGAGAGTCGGGGTTGCATTCCACTGACTGTTTCTCAGTCGGAGTTCCTATTATCTTAATTTGCACCGCATAAAATGTAACGACAAACAGAAGCACGTCATCAAATTGCGGTCACAAAGGCCAGCACCTCATCAAATACAATCACAAACACCAGTACCTCATCAAAATACAATCACAAACACCAACATCTCATCAAAATACAATCACAAACACCAGCACGTCATCAAATACAATCACAAACACCAGCACGTCATCAAATACAATTACAAACACGAACATCTAATTGAAATGCATCTACAAACACCATCATATTATCAAAATAACGAACAGTGATCAGATGTATATGGAAAGTAAAAATTCAAACAGGGCAAGAGGTGGGATCAGGTGTCTAGGAGGAGTAAGCATCAACAATTATCCGGCCACATTCGCTGTGAACCCTCTGTCTTGATGAAACAAATCATAATAATCCATAGCGAAGTTCTGTTCACAAATTGTAAATTGTAAATGATTTATGCATGAAGTCCACGTCTTTTCAGAAAGAACGTTAATTAAGACGCATCAACAACATGTTACGTAGCTTTACAATATACAGTTACACATTATATTATGATTGATTAAATATTGTTTAACGTCTCTTTCAGTCATGTGGAGACGTCACCATTGCCGGTGAAGGGCTGCACATTTAGGCCTATGCTCGGCGCTTATGGCCTTTGAAATTTTGCAGTCCTTCACCGACAATGGTGACGTTTCCATATGAGTGAAAGATTCTCGAGCGGGACGTTAAACAATATATAACCAATCAATGAATCAATCATTGAGCAGGGAGGGATCTTTTACGTGCCACACCTGCTGTGACACGGGACCTCAGTACCACCCCATTTAGTCGCCTCTTACGACAAGCAAGGGGTAGTGAGGATCTATTCTAACAACCCGGATCCCCACGGGGTATTACACATCATACAGTTACACACTATTTCATTATTTCTAGTAAAATCAAGGAATGTCCGAAAAATATATTTACAAACATACTGCGGCCAGTATATGGCAGTAGCAAACTAACAATGTATCTGTTTCTGTGTTCCTCAATCCTTCTCACAAACAAATTGAAGCTTAGACCTGCATGTAACATCGTTCGCTCTGCCAGAATGCATGATGGCGACACATTCCTGGTTTCCAGTATAGTTGTTAGGTTGATTATTCCCCCATTCTGGTAACACCATATCGCCACCGCTGTGATTCAATACAAACGTACCGGAAGATGAGCGGTAAGTTGCGCCAATCCAACAATGACAGCTCCACCACGTTTGACAATCTTTTTCAACTAAAACACATTGGATAATATAAACACTAAATATGCAGACTTCAGGAGGTGGGAAACTCATTTCATAAAAGTCAATATCTTATATATATATATATATATATATATATATATATATATATATTTCAAAAAATACTAGGGGATATTGGATTCACAAGCAATGGAATGCAGATCATGAGGTCAGGAAGGAAACAAATGACAAAAAACATTAAGAAAACATTTGTCAATTTATTCGAAAGCCTGTGTACAGTCAGAAAAGCACAGATTTGCCAGAATAAGGATCGATACCAACACAGGGTCACACAGCAAATTTACCACCATTGTGAGACAGAGTCAGTAACGGGTAAATCCCCCTCGGTTGGCCAGACAAGCTCGGATTCGGTGTGGCATACTCCTAACGAGACGTCCCAGTCATTTTGGGGAAGGTTATTCCATTCCTGTTGCAATGCTGCAGCAAGTTCTTGGACATTGGCAGGAGGTTGTTGACCTTGGCGTAGCCGCTGTCCAAAAATGTCCCAGACATGCACGATGGGGTAAAGGTCCGGACTGAGTGCGGGTCATAGTAATGTGGTGATATTCTGATGTTGGAGGTAGTCTGTAACGCTCCTGGCCCTATGACACCTAGCATTTTCATCTGGAAAAATGGAACCGCGGCCATGACGACGTGCAAACGGTACAACGTGGGGTGCCCAGATGCTGCCCCGGTAGTACTGCCCTGTGACACGCCCAGCAACAACATGTAAGTCTGTGATGCCTCCCCATATTACATTACAGATCCACCCCATACCTATTATGTCTAATGACGTTAACGTTATGGAAACGTTCGTTACATCGGCGCCTAACCAGCCTGTGTCTGTCCAGGAAGTCCACAGTGTACCTTGACTCATCTGAGAACATTACGTGGTTCCATTGGCGATTATCCCAGCGCTGATGGTGACGACACCATTGGATTCGAGCTGTAATGTGCCGATCCCTCAAACAGGGAATGACACGAGGACGACGAGCGTGTAAGTGAAATAGGTACAGTCAATTCCTGATGGTCTGGTCACTCACTATCAAGTCAGTATCCTTTTGTAGTTGAGACCCTATTTGATTTGCTGTTACCACACTATTTCTCAAGATAATAGTGCGGATGAATCTATTCTGAGCCTGAGTTGTTGTCCTTGGTCCACCGGATCGTGGTCTATCCTCAACTGACTCTGTAGCACGATGTCTAGACCATAATCGGCTGATAACACACTGGGAAACATTCAATGCCCTTGCCACAGCGACCTGTCTTGTGCCAACGTGCAGCATGCCAAGGGCATGTAACCTCTCATCCTGTGTTAGACGGCGCATGGTCTCTGCTTGATTAACGACTTCAACAACTGATAATCTAATGCTTTCTCTTCAAAATTTTCCTTTAGAGTGGCTCTAACGTTCCAATTCAGAGGAATGCAAATTTGTGGCACAACACCCTTGATCATCAGTAGCATCCCGTGCAGATCGTGAGAGTGTGATTGGTGTGTTTGGGGGATAAATGTCTTCGGAAATGCTTCCTTGTGAAGGAACTATACAACATGGTTTCGTATCCCTTTGTATATGTGTATATATAACATTTTGATCACAAAATACAGTATTCCCTACCTTTTTGAATAGTATATGACACTTTTTTTTCGATAAGGCTTACTCGGATAATGATATGAACAAATATTCATACTGTCCGTCCGAATTAAGTGTTTGTTCTCGTTCTCAGTACTGTCCGTCCGTATTAAATGCTATTGCTAGCTCTAAGAACTATCATTCTGTACTAAGTGTCACTGTTCGCTCTCAGCGTTTAAGTTAAAGGGGAAAAGGACACTGACGGCATACTAAACTTTATCACGCACTTTCTATAAACATCGCAGTATGAGATGGTAATTAGTTTTAGAATTTAAATAATGGTTCTAATAAGCTCGTTGAGTGACACGTGACAAGTTAATCCCGAAAGTGGGACAATCTTTATTAACATGGTCACGTCGTTATATGTCAATACAAAGTGAAGATTTGAGCTTGTCATGTCATGTTTGATCTATAGTATTTTATGCGTGTATTTCATTGTAAAACAAGAAGATATATATCTTTTGACAGTTTAGAAAAGTTGCCTTTAGTATGCAGAATTAGACAACAGTCATTTCGGTAACTCAATTTTTTTGCGAAACGAGGCAGCTCTGGGTTTTACCAGAAACGGGATCAACCTTTTATTAAATTTATAATGTTCCTAAATTATGCATATAAACACTTAATAGTACATAACGGTAATATATTATGAAAACCATGTAGGAACTGTAGGAACTGTATTCTTCATGTTCCTCGTGACCTCAGTTGTGTCTGCGAAACTTTTGATATGACAATGCTAACCCTTAACCATGCCAACCACGCCTCCAGGCAATGTAGTGACAGTTCGTGTGTTTAACGCATTTTTACTCAATCGACTGATAACATAATCCAAATTTCCTCTGATGAATACAACAAATTACTTCATCTAGAACCGCAATGCATGTTACATTCCAGTATAGGAAAACTAAATCCGAATACGAACTAGGTCAGGACAATAGGCAGGATGTGGTATTAATTCATACCCATTTCGCTCTACAATAATCATTGCAACTTTGCAAGCGTGGACTTTCGCATTGCAGTGAAACACCTTAAGAGAGTTTACCTCGGCGTTTTCCACGGGCTGCGGTTCTCAGCTGGTCTTGCAAGTTTGCATAGTACACTCCAGCCCCGTGGGGATCTGGGTTGTTACAATAGATCCTCAGCACCCCTTGCTTGTCGTAAGAGGCGACTACATGAGACCGCAAAAATTGAGGTCCCGTGTCACAGCAGGTATGGCACGTTAAAGATCCCTCCCTGCTCTAAGGCCATAAGTGCAGGGCATAGGCCTAAATGTTGCAGCCCTTCACCGGTAATGGTGACGTCTCCATATGAGTGAAAGATTCTCGAGAGGGACGTTAAACAATATATAATCAATCAATCAATCCAGTTATTGTTCCTCTCTTGGATAAAAAGTTCAACATGATAACGTCTTTTCAGTCTCAAAATACTGTGGCCATCACCTTGCCAGCAGATAGTTGCGTCTTGAATTTCTTTCGCCTCGGGGACCCCGGCCCTACCCACTGACAGTTCTGAGCTTTATTGTCTGATTAATGAACCCAAGTATCATCTTCAGTCACCAGACGCATAGGGTAATCATCTTTTGACCTAATACGCTTCACCAAGGCACTGCATACTGATACTCTGGTTGCCATTTGGTCATCGCTAAGGCATCATTTAAGAATGTTGAAACGCTACCAGGTGAAATGCCTAATGTCTGCGCTTTTTTCCATCTGAATTTGCCCTAAAAGAGTATACCACATCTCGAACTTTGTTACACATTTCTTTGTCGGTGGCATTTAGTGGGCGTCCGGACTTGGCTTCACGATGTTCTACCGCGTTTGAATTCCCCTACCTAGAATTTAACCTGAGCATGAGATGGTGCAGAAGACCCATGAGAATCGGCTAATTCCTTGCCTGTTTTACCTTTTAAATACAAGTACCGAATTACACACGGTACTCAACTTTGATGAAAGGCATGCCTTTGTATCGCTAGCCATGTTTGACATTCAATATCTTATTAAAGAATGACTCGATACGCGTGCAATTTTGCACTCAGTATAAAACATGTACTAAAAAAGGCACGGACATCGTGACCGTTTCGGTCATACGGAAATAAGTTAGGCTGGGTACTTATTGGTTCGCCCTCGTAAATCTGAGCAATCGATAATGTAAACCTAAATCTGGACAGGTAGTAATGTAATCTTAAATCTGGACAATCGATAATGCAATCCTAAATCTGGACAGCTAGTAATGTGCTTATAATCAGTTTGATTAATTCTAAAGCTACCAAACAAAGAAACTAATCATATTAAATTCCATGCCCGACTTCGTAACCATGAGGTCGTGAGTTCGATCCCCGCTCGTGCCATAGCCGCGTCAAATCTAAGACGTGAACATAGGTAGTAATTGCTCCTTCGCCAAACGTTGGGCGTTAAGAAGTGAGAATCACGGGTCTCTCGGATATGACCTTAAAAACGGAGGCCCCGTATCCTGGTGATACGGGACTTAATATGAATAAAAAATGTTCGGCGGGACGTTAAACAAACAGCCAAAAACATATTTCTGTTCTTTGTAAAAAGGATTTACCTGCATCTATTTATCAGTTTAGTTACTATTATATTTTACCCTGTACAAAATTAGTTGAACCCACTCCATTTGGAAAAAAAATCCGTATCCACGCATGCGTATTATGTAGGTGTACATACTCTAATAATATTACTTTCAACATATCACAATGTAGTTTTAAAAGCTTTTAATCTATAGATAAATCTGTAGTTTGTGCTTTTTTGACATTGAATGTTCGTAATGTATACAAACGTCAATGAATCAAATGCTTTTTGATTGTTGTTTTCCGCCACACTCAAACAATTTTTCAGTTATCTGGTGGCGTCCAGTTTTTTTTTTATTGGTGGAGAAGAGAACCCAGATACAATGTACCCGGGAAAAGACCACCGACCTTCCGAAAGTAAACTGGCAAACTTTCTCACATATATCGGCGTGAGCGAGATTCGAACTCGCGCCGACTAGAGGTGAGAGACCCTGTGATTTTGAGCGCGATGCTCTAACCACTCGGCCACGGAGGCCCCCAATCAAATGTTAAACGTGTATGGAATGAAAAGGTGAACATAATAATGATCAATCTCATAATACAGTATCATCACTATAACGACCATTATAGCTGACTTTAATCTGTTGAAGACCCAGGAACTGCTTCGTAGGTTCGTAGAGTAGGGCGGTCTTTTTAAAACCGCTTGAAATATAAAAATTTTATTTATCTAAGACCTTCGAAATATGCCCCGTCTGCCTCAACACACATTTTACACTGATCTACCATTTCCGGAACGCCGTCAGGTACTCCTCTTTATTTATATGTTGCAGACACTGCTAGACCGCACTGCCTATACGACAATGGGATTCAAAACGGTGCCCTGCCAGCATTTCCTTTAGTCTTGGGAACAACTAAAAGACAAAGGGGGACAGGTCAGGGTTGTATGGGGGACGATCTAAGACATAGCCCAGATTCTTTCAGATATTCCTGTACCGTAGCTGATTTATGGGTCGGTGCGTTATCATGGGGTAATTTGATGCCGCGGACACTGTGTGAGGTCTGCGTTTCTGATAGAAATCAACAAGATGAGTAAGAACACTTTCTCTGTAGAACTTTCCAGTGACAGAACTACCTTTCGGGACTGGAATTTGAAGGACTGGACCTTTCCAATCAACGAATATCGCATACAACATGCAATTTGATCTTCAACGGCGCGCAATGACAGATCTGTCGCCCTCAGATGAAAACCAAATCTTATTTTTAGCCTTAGAATCGGGTTGAAAATGATAGCTCCAGGTTTCATCACATGTAACTATCTCTTCCAAACGACATGGGTCACATTTATCATATTTTTTTTATAACTTGCGATGCAAGTCTAACCCGACTTTGTTTCTGCTCGTCAGTGAGCAAATGGGGCACCCATCGCGAGCAGATCTTACGTAGCCCAAGTCGTTCACGTAAGATCTTCATAACACTTGACGAATGAATGCCACTTCATTCTTCTATCTCTTGCACGGTATAACATGCGTCTTCCTCAATTAACGTTTTCACAGTAGCAACGTTCTTTTCCGTCAAAACGGAAACCGACCTACCCACTTGAGGGTCTTTTTCAATTGACTCCCGACCATCATTAAAACGACGTACCCACTTGCAAACTGTAGCATATTTTAAAGCACCATTCCCATAAACCTTTTGCAAATCAGCATGAATTTCTGTTGACGGAAACCCGAGGTGTGCTTGAATCTTACAATATACCCTCTGTTCAGACATTTTCCCACCCATATTGAACACTATATTTTACTATAGTGTATAAAACCACGTGTTGAAAATACCCAGCGCAGCGCGCACGTGGACCTCGTGTACCGCATACCGAGATACCATTCGAGAATGATTACGCAAGTTCTGTGTAAAAAAGCATGCAACTTCATAATCGCGTTAAAAAGTTATAGGCTTACTCTACGAACTTAAAAAAGTGTCCCTCATATAAATATCTCTGAATCAATTTTAAACGTGAAACGGAATGAGTGTTTCTAAATCAATTGAAAACATGATGGAATGTTTTAAATTGAATGAATATACAAGTATATTTGAATCAGCCCTAAATGAAAAGGCCAAGATAACAGTATTCAATCTCATAATTCCTATAGAAAATACAAATCAGAGGGATGGGCAAAAACGGACCCCTGGTCATACTAGAAGTGGGATCAGGTGCCTAGGAGGAGTAAGCATCCCCTGTCGACCAGCTACACCCACCGCGAGCCCTACATCCCGATCAGATAAACGGAGCAATCCCTAGTCAGAATCAGTGTGCCAGGAACGGCCTTACAATTGGTATGAAACACATCAGACAAAATTTGACTTATTGGTAAGTTGTATGACGAAATGCTTAAAATGGAATCTTCACTTATTTCTGAATTAACTTCTGAAAGTCTGAAAGTCTAAAGGTTAGGTATTTTTAAGACTTTTAAGGAAAGATATATCATCACCTCCAGTTTCAGGTAGAAAGAAGGATTCGGAGATCCAGGAAATTTCCTCAGGTGAATCCATTTCGACCAGGTACGAACCCTGACTATGGCAGGAATCCTGAAACATCGTTACATCAATGTTACAAACGAGATGATAAGGTTTTGATAATATCAATAGCATACATGAACAAAACAAACTATGATATTAGAACATATGCTGTCTTGTGTAACTTAACTTTTATCAAGCCATGATCAGATTTTTGGTCAAGGTTGAAACCTTATTACACATCTACAGGGCACCGCCAATCATGTTTCAAAAGATGATTTGGCTACTCCATAAAATGTAAGAGGAGTTCTGTGAGCCAGGGGGGGAGGGGTTGTTCTAAGTTTTTCTACCTTCATTTTGGGCCCTGGGGTGAAAATGATAATTAGCAACATTTTTGCACATCTACAGGACACCACCAATCATCTTCCAAAATATGATTTGGCTACTCCATAAAATGTAAGAGGAGTTCTGGGAACCAGGATTTCTGTAGAGAAATCCTTCTGGCCGTTGTAAACCCCATTTGGCCCCTGGGTTAAAATTTAAACTTCTGAAACTTATTACAAATCAACAGGACCACCTTTCAAATTCCGAAAGTTTAAATGGTTGCTGCGTCAAATAGAAGAGGAGTTTAAGGAAAAAGATCGTGTAACAGACAGGCTTACAGATGGACGGACCAGGGCAACAGTGATAACTCTCTTTAGGAAGTACGGCTGTAATGAACGTTTTGAAGCGTGTAGACAGAGAGAAGTTTAAAGCATTCTTGCGCACGCAGTTGCAGTGAGTGAACCACTTGCTAAGATTATACATATCTTTTGTTAACGTTTTGAGACATCTGTAGATATTTTTAACTCTGATTTGTACATAAACATGTGAAAACATTACCAAAGCATCGTCCCACGTTGACCGTATTTCGTAAAAGATATAGCAATGTCCGGCAAAGGGGGTCCAACCTTCCTCACAAGCTATAATTAAATACAAACAATGGATTTAACTAAAGTTGTGAAACTTTCCCATCGCATGAAATGTCCTCACACAAATGAATTTCTGTTCGTATATCATGGAATTTGGTGTTACGTCGTCTCTGCAATATAGCTATTACTGTATATAGATAGATTGATTGATTGTTTGCTGTTTCCCACCACACTTAACAATTTTTCAGTTATCTGGTGACGTCCAGTTTTTTTATTGGTGGAAGAGAGAACCCAGATACAATGTACCCGGGAAGAGACCACCGACCTGCTGACTCTTACTATTATTGATCCTGTAAGTCGAGATGTTGACACCTACCAGACTTTAGTGATTCATTCTTTGCAATTAGAAGCAAATATCATTAAAATTTGCTAATGATTTTTATTAAAGGATTAAAAAGTAAATATCCATGTTTCTGTTTGTGTATTTTAGGGGGTCCTGCAAGAAAACTGGATTGATTGTTTCTTTGTTGTTTTCCGCCACACTCCACAATTTTTCAGTTATCTGGTGGAGTCCAGTTTGTATCAATGGAAGAGAGAACTCAGATACAATGTACCTGGAAGAGACCATCGACCTTCCGAAAGTAAACTGGCTAACTTTCACATCGGCGCGATAGATAATCGAACCCGCGCCGACTAGAGGTGAGAGGTGGTGATTTTAAACACGATGCTCTAACCATTCGGTCACGGAAGCCCTACTGTATATATATATATATATATATATATATATATATATATATATATTAACAAAATATAGCATTAATGATAAATCATAGTTTACTAGAGAGTCAGTATTCTTTGATATTTTGATTTTAAATATGTGGGGTTTTTTTTTTAATTTTATGTACTTATGCTATTTAAAGGAACAAATATGTTAACTTTTTTAAATCGTTAATGGTACACTATCATAGGAAAAAATACAAAACGTAATATACTTTTTCCAAATTATACAGTTCAAATCGGTTGGATTAAAAGTAATTTAGCTAACATTTCATTTCTACGAAGATTTCATTTCAAAAACATGATTAATCACGTGATGTCGTATTCTGAATTTAGAAAGTAAACAAATATGGCGATACAATCATACAAAGGTGTAAATGGCTTTTCGACAAAGGTTTAACGTGTTCAGCATTGAACGAAAGAAAACGACAGACAAGGAACGGGTTGGGTTGAAGATATCACTTTCGACGATGATTCTTTATGTTCCGTCGAGAAGTTTTCACGCATATAGAGACGTCATCAGGTTTAGGTGAAGAACCACAAATGTAGACCTACAATATTGCTTATCGCTCACGACCGTAGCAGTGTGGTTTCCTTAACGTGCGGACGCCTGTTGCTAATTGGAACCTTCGTTTTTAAGGTCATAACCGAACGACCTATGATTCTCACTTCTATACAGCGATCGTTTGGGGAAAGAGCAATCACAACCTATGTTTATGTTTTAGGTTCGACGCGGCCATGGCAGAATCAGGGCTCGAAATCACGACCTCTCCTTTACGAGACAAAATCCCTACCACTGAGCTGTGAAAGGGTACACTGTAGCTACTTGATTGACAGGTCTGCCTCTGTGATGTTTCTAATCATGCCTTTCCCGCACATATGCACAAATCCACCATAAATGTCAAGTATCCATCCATCTGCATTTGAAAATCGCAGTTTTCTCTTGTTTTGAATAGATTAAATCTTCCTAAATACCAATGAATCAGTTGTTGAATTTCCCGGAAATAAGTATTTCATTTTCCTTATCATTGTAACAAAGTTTTGGTCTAGTCTGGGCTGGAATCAGAACCTCCCATATACCTATTGAATGAACTATCTACTTAGAAACATATATATGCGCCTCTGTGATGTTTTCATACAAAATGCAGTTTAACACATGAAGACCCAATCTAAAATAGATACTCATTACCCTTGCTTGTAAGAGGCGACTAAATGGTGCGGTCCTTCCAATTAGACCGCAAAAAGCGATATTTGTGTCATAGCAGTTGTGGCACGATGAAGATTTCTCCCTGTTCAAAGCCCGTAAGTGCCGAGCATAAGCCTAAATTTTGCAGCCTTTCATTGGCAATTGTGACGTCTCCATATAAGTGAAAATTCTGAAGGAACGACATTAAACAACATACATCCAACATAGATAATAGCGGCGTTATCAGGACATTTATATCTGGGGTTTACTTATTAACGGTGTTATCGTAACGACACGAAGTCTTTATCACGAAACCTATTATGGCCTGGATTATAAGTTTTTACTTCTCTAAGAATATATCAAGCACTAAGAAGTAGAACAGTCGATACTTATTTTTCAACTCAGTCGCGTCACACGCTAGGCATTTAGAAGTGAGAATCACGAGTCTTTCGGATATGACCTTAAAAACGGAGGTCCCGTGTCATGGTAGGCGTTGGCACGTTAAAGAACCCTCACTGCTACGGGCCTGAGCGCTAAGGATAGGTCTAAATTTGTGGTACTTCACCCACAGCTGGTGACGTCTCAATATGAGTGAAAAATACTCGACGGGACTTAAAACAAACAAACAATCATTCAACTCAGTCGCGACGTGGCGAGCGTTTGAACACACGACCTCTAAGTTACCAAAACAAATAATATTGATTTTAACTTTTGTATATATATTTTTGTAGATAAAAAAAATCATTGACCGGTCGCGATAGCTCAGTGGTAGAACGTTCCACTTCGTACCCGAGAGGTCGTTAGTTCAAGTCCCGCTCGTTTACTTAAAGTGTCCGTGAAGCAGGTGACAAAGTGCTTCTCTAAATATAGTTTCCATAATAAAAAACGTAAAAACCCAAGTCTGAGCACCGAGTGTTGTTTAATGAGCGAGTTATTGCACGAAATATAAAAATATTGCGAATTCACACCTTTACGATATAATGAAAATAGCCTCAACCGGATGTGACGTCAGCTTACATCAGGCGCCATCCTCGATGCAGTATTAGCTTGTTGAATCATCGGAAATGGCTAGTAAAAATAAGGGACGGATGTGTGTTGTGGCAGGCTGCAGTAAAAGACAAGCAGACGGAGTTTCAGTACATGTTTTCCCGACAGACCAGCATCAGCGAGCAGCCTGAATTCGCTTTGTGAAGCTAACAAGGGCACACCGGACTGGACCATCGCAGTACACAGTGATTTGCAGTGACCATTTTAATGAGGATTGCTACCAGGCCCGATTGTCGTTGAAGAAAGACTTCGGCATTCCAGTAAACAAATGGCTATCGCCATTATACCAGACATCACAAATAGAGGCATTTCACAGTACCATCAACCACTTTGCCCCCAAAATGGTGTCTTTCTCTTACTATGGCATGTACCGCAGGTATGTTTATGCTTCAAAAATTTCATGACATGTACAATATTTATAAGGTTATTGGTTGCTGCCCTCCATTATAATGAACATGCTTCAAGGGTTCAGACTACCACCAAGGAGGGAGACATGCAGTATAAAATAAGCTTTCCAAAATTTAAGCATGGAGAATACAGTGTGCGAAAGCAAACTGTAGATTCAACGTGTGGTATGTACAATAATCCTTCTCTCAACTATTGTATATGCCTAAATCAAATTTATAGGGGAAATAATAAATAAAAACTAGTATAACAAATTTTCAAATTTTATTGATATGGAAACCAAAATACAATATTAAAGCATCATAGATATAAAATATTTATTGTCAATTTTATTTCAGGGTATGTCACTTCTTTGATGACGGAGACCTTCACGTCGATGGAAGTTTTAGTGAAGACTACAGCACCCTGTAAACCACCTCCTGTCTCCTGCTTGCCAGAAAAAGAGCCACCACCACTTTGCAGTAATTTTGTCCATCCTGAAAAAAAAATGAGGCAGTGTTGCATTTGAGATCTCGTTTTAGGAAGAAAGAAACACCAGTATAGAGGAGATGTGTGATGAACAGAACTTTATAGGATCTCCATGCATTTAATTGTAAATATATATATATATATATATATATATATATATATAAAACTTCATATTAGATTGCTTTGTTAGTGTCATACTATGTAGCTTTAGTATTTTGCACTGACTGAATAAAATTTAATCAAATTATAAGATCTATGAAGACAAGATTTTAAATAAAGCAGTAATGACAGTTACAGATTTTAACCACTACTGACCTTCAGCCCAATGAATAAATACCCTTATTTTAGCCAACCTGCTTTCTTTTTCTATTTCAAAAAGCATTGTTTAGTTTTTGTTTTGTTGTTGATGTTTTTTTTGTATCAATTATTGAGAAATAAAGCCAACATGAACAGAACTCTAGTCACGAGTATCACTCATCAAAATAAAAAAATAGAAATTAAAAAAGAATGGCCGTTTTCTAGCATGGGTATACTGGTGTCTCATAATATCGTGGTACTTAATTATTTTGTTTTTAAAGAGAATTCCAGGTTGTCATGTCAACACTATCAAGTGTTATATTCATAGAGTTTAAAATTGACTAGCTTTTCATTCCAATATAATTTTCTGACCTTGTTTCGCTTGTTATGCTCGCTGTTTTTAAAACCAGTAGTCTAGCTTAGCTTCAAAAATGGAGACTTCCATGGTATCGCGGTATTCAATATTCATGGGAGTCTGGTGCAGTTGAACAGCACGGCTTTTATTTTTTTCTATTGATGTGACATTACATCACGTGCCTACTGTCAATAATCAGGCGACAGACTGACAATTCATGATAATTTATTTTTCTTATCACATTTGAAATTATGGTATGTCCATATTTTTGGAATGAAAGATATTTTGAGATTTTCATGTAAATACATGTAATTTTAACAAAAAAACATTCAATCATCTCATCTTCTGACATATTTACTAACTTTCATGTACCCAATCTTCAGTCTGTTTACAAAAGGTGGCCTAAAAATCGCTGAATGACTAAATTTGGAATATACCGCGATACAATGGAACCCGCGATATAAGGAGAAAGGAGTATACTATGATTACTTAGTATTACTTTTTTCCCCTACACGTTTAAGCTGCAAGTTTCAATGTTTCGTTACACGTTATAACAAAGTTTTCGTATGTATTTCAACAATTAATTACAGTTTACACGTGTTACAAATAAAAGAAAGTGAAAGTCATACCAATCTGTATTTCCTAGACGGTGCTGATCGTCGGCCTCTTCCATAGATAGATCTGATTCGCTAGAATCAGTTGCTTCAGGTTCAAAGCGGTATGGAATAATATTCCGCTGATGTTCCTCGTGTTCCTCTTCGAAGGATGACATCTCAAATGACATATTTAAGTCAATATCGGACGAAGAATTCTGATCATTATTCTTGCTTACGGTCGCAATTTCAAAACAGATGTTACGTGACATCACGCAAGAATTTTGCTATAAATACTTCAAACCGGAAGTAGCCTTGATTGGTTTTAAGCAGGTGCAAAAATGGACAACTTTGAAAGGGAATAACTTCCGTATCGCCGCTAATTTGAATATAACATTTTGGGATAATGACTTTCATGTTAATCCACACTAATTAAACCAAACTTTGAGCTTGACTTCACGGGCACTTTAAGACGTAAACATACGTAGTGGTTATCTCGCTGAGATTCAGTTCAACTCGATATTTGGACTGAGTAGTCTTTTTAATATTTTTAAATTAACAATATACATTACATATGTGGAGGCACCGTATGTTGATAAGTTAATAAAACAGACTATAGGAACTCTTCAATATCAGGAGATAAAATATTGTGCAATAGAAGTCATCATTTGAACGGAAAATTTAGTGATAATTTTCATTATGGAAACTACACACCCCGAGGGTATTCACCAGCCAGTTGATAAGTACTTCGGTATTAGCATGAATTACGGATAAAAATTTGCCATGATAAAATTAAGAAATTCATTTCAAAATTAAGGATTATCTTATCTCCCTCATGCATAGCTCTGATCCTTTGCCGGATTTCGCTCCACTATTTGGTATTTTTGGTTCTTTCAGTTCTTCCAAGTTCTTATTTCGGATTCCCAACATGTTTTGACCTGAGCATCACTGAAGAGACATTGTTTGTCGAAATGCGCATCTGGTGCATCAAAATCGGTACCATTTATGTTTTATATTACATGTGCCTAGAGGTTTAATTAATAGTCAAATAACTTACATCTAGCCACACTTTCATTAGTTGAACTGGCCGAAGTTGAACGGACTGCTTGGAGATCGGTGAAGGCTTCAGTCCAGATATCCAGGCGAGCCGAATCTCAGCCGACATAAAGGTACTGAATGTTCGTTCGCCAAATACTCGGTATATAGCAGTGAGGATCACGGGATATGACTTAAAAACGGATATTCCGTGTCGCAGCGAGCGTTGCACGTTAAAGAACCGTCACTGCCACGGCCCCGAGCAATAATTTGTAATACTTCACCTACAGCTGATGACGTCTTAATATGAGTGACAAATTATCAACGTGACGTAACAAACAACAACAACAACACACACACTCTACCCTGACTATTTCTCCAGTATTCCCAGTCGTCTCCTTCTGTGCTGTTGATGACCAGTCTGTCGTTGAGGTGACACTTTAGGAGGTTACAGTATAACAGGGTTTTACTGTAGAGAAGGGCAGCACATTCACGTGAATGTAACAGACAATTATGAACACATGTGGAAAAATTAATTCCATGAAAAGTTGTGGCAAAATAGTGCGTATTCACTGACGTCACACCATCATATGCGTGGTCTCGACCTAGACTCAAATAGTTGAGTCCTTCGTTCGCCTGTGCGTTAAATTCTCCGGGGGACAGGAACATACAGAGTGTAGAACACACGGCAAATTTTCTAAGAAACTGGAAGGAAAACATTGTAATGAACTTCAGGTTTCTTATCTAAATGTCGCTGTGGGCATTTTTGCCATCTTTGTTATCTACCAAAAGAAAAGACTTTGCTTTCCATTGACATTCATTTCAAGACGGGGTTTAATGTGCATTTTTAATTGAAAATTCCCAAAGGTCTTTTCAGTGCATATCTTTCATTACAAATGTCGATTATTCACACTATAAATATATAAATAGCAATAATTCATCTTAATTGGAAGAGCTTATAACTACTTCTTTGTTATTGATAATTATTTATCTAATGATTTTATTTTTTCTGCTGCTGGAGGAATGTCTAGATTAAATCACAGGAACGAACAAGTACCGAAAATCAATTCATCCATATTCTGTGTAATGTTATATAATCATGCATAAGTTGTTAAGAAATAACCAACATTTTTTAAATCACGTTGCAGTTCATACCCCCATGCATATTCAGTCTGAAAGTTTTGTCTTTGCAATCTGCTGTTGTTTGTGTTGGAATGCCCAGCCGCTAAGTAGATGTATTATATATTTATCAAGATTCATACGCACAATATTCACAACAGCACCGCATTCATGTACAAATGGTAACCATTACGATTTTAGAGATACCAAAGGCAAAATCATTGGACGTATAAATATCCTAAAATACATATTGGAACACAATTCATATTTGCACTACATTTCTACAGTAGCTATACAATACGACAAAACGTTACTATCCTCACCAAACGACACACGCTGTCCGTTGCGTTGATTAGACATCAAACCGGTCATGGTAGCGTATTAGTTAGGATGCTCAATTCGTAACCGGATGTCCCGGGTTCCATTCTCGATCTCGACGCCTTATAAACCTTCAAAATGGAAGTCCCGTGTTACGGTAGGTGTTGCCATAATATTAGTTCCTCACTGTTAATATCGGTCAATAAATCGGTTAATAAATCCATATATTGGTCGACATTCACTTCACACACAGGTTGTGAGGTCTCTATTGTATTTGAAAATGCATGATAGAAATAAACAAAGGCATCTCAGCGAGATACAGCACACGTGGTGTAAACTTCAATTGACATTTACAAGTTTTAACACTGCGTAGTAAATTCAAGTGAAATTTGTGGCCCTGTCCTAATATTTCTGTTGGGTTTCCAGGTGTGGCGTCGTAAGACAATTTCAACCCTTTGATTTAATCCTAACAGTGACCCCCAGGGAGGGTACAAAACTGAAAGACCAAAATAAAACAAGTTACCAAGTATTCAACAAATGGCAAAGTGTTACTCAAAATTTACAATTATGTTACCAAGTGATTGCCATTTATACTATTTGGTTGGTTGGTTGTATACTGTTTTACGTTCTGCTCTAGAATTTTTCACTTATATGCCGACATCTCCATTGCCGGTGAAGGGCGGCAAAGTTTAGGCTGTGGCACGGATCTCGGTGTTTACGGTCTCATCCGCCCCATTTAGTCGCCTCTTACGAGCAAGTGGTACTGAGGACCTATTCTAACCCGGATCCCCATGGGATAATTCCTCTGTATGTAATTAATCAAACAGTTACCAGCATGAAAATAATTAATTAAACGACATTATATCAATGTGCATTTATACGCATAAACGTTCGCACATCAATTAATTTTAATCAATATAAATCATAAACGGTACCAATTTCGATCCACCAGATGCGCATTTCGACAAATAATGTCTCTTCAGTGAAGCTCAATTCAAAAATGTTGGAAATCCAAAATAAAAACAAACTTGGAAGAGCTGAAAAGAAACAAAATATACTAAATACTGGAGCCAAATCCGACAAAGGATCAAAAGATGAATAACGTATGTTAAACCATGTGACAGGAACAGCGCTCCATACATTTTTTTTTCGAAACAAATCAATTATGCTTCTTTGTTAACTGACCAATATCTATATTCTTGTAAAGCAGAATTTATTCAAGATCTTCAACACGAGAAGGAAAAAATCCTTGCTGTGGCCCTCAACACCAGATTTAGATTATATCGACAACGTTTTATCTATTTTATCAATAATCATTTTCTTTCATATGTAGATTCGATATATCCCAGAAAACATCTGCTTTGTACGTGGATATCGTATTGAATATAAATGTTAAAGGCAAACAACAAACTGTATGACAAATGGGATGGTTTCCGATTCTCCATCGTCAACTTCCCATATTTATGTAGCAATATTCCATCATCGCCTGCATGTGGTGGTTTTGTCTCTCAAGTGATTCGATACGCAAGAGCTTGATTTGGGTATGATTAAATTTTAATCGAAGCAGATGGATAAGATGATATTACAAGAGTTTTTAGTGCCAGCATTTCTTAGATTCTACGGTCGTTATAACAATACCTGTCATTTGGTCAAATATTGTATATTGTTGGACCGTTCTTTGTAGACTGATTTTGACTACAGATTACACCGTTTACCTGATCAAGATATAGGGCTCATGGTGGGTGTGACCGGTCGATAGGGGATGCTTACTCTTCCTAGACACCAAACCTCACATAAGGGTTCCGTGTTGTCCAACTCTTTCTTTTGTATTCCTTATAAGAGTTGAGATTAATCGCTATTCGTGATTTTCACCTTTTCATCTGACAATAAGATGTTAGACATTTAGTCCTCCTGTTCATTTAACAAGAGAAATGTAACACAATTGATAGTTAGTTAGTTGTATATAGTGTACTGTCTCGCTCGAGAATTTTTCACTCATACGTAGACGTCACCATACACCGATCCATAAAAGTTCCTGATCTTATGTTTTGACCAATGGAATGAGCTAGAAAATAAGCTCTGCCAGTTACACGAGCCTCGCACACATATCGGACATCTGCCATTGTTTTATATATGTTTTATATATAGGACCACAGGGGATGCTTACTCCTCCTAGGCACCTGATCCCTCCTCTGGTATATCCAATTGTTTACCAGACTCTCTAATTTGCATTTTCTATAGGAATTACGAGATTGATTACTGTTCGTTATCTTTGCCTTTTCGTGGTTTGTTTGTTTGTTTGTTTATAGCCGCCTGAGCAATTTTTCAGCTATCCGGCGGCTGTCACCATTACCGGTGACAGGGCTGCAAATTTAGGCCTATGCTCGGCACTCAGGGCCTTTGAGCAGGGAGGGATCTTTATCGTGCCATACCTACTGCGACACGGGACCTCGGTTTATACGGTAACATCCGAAAGACCGGCACCCACGTCCCGCCTTTTCGTGGTAAATATGGAAATGTACGACCGATCATGCATGACGAATGATTAAATATTTTTCTCTGGAATTTGTAAATCGGGCATTAGGTATCCAGACAATATATTTAACTGAGCCAACTTATAACATTTCCCTCAACCAAATTTGCAGACGTGTATGTCGTGGATTTTCTTGTGTCACAAGCCTCAAAATCAGCTAAATATCCACAAAATCACGAATATGCCCATTTATGGATTAAAGTAAAATCCTTTTTGCTTATGGATGTATGTAGAGTACAGTTCAGGCACAAAACAAATTAGGGGGGGGGGTATTGCTGATAAAAAAAAATTTCAATTTTCATATACTCTGTTTTACAGCTATCACAAAGGGGGGGGGGGGGGGGGGGTTACAGAGAAAGCGTATATTAGTTTATACTTTTGCTTAAAAGAGACTAAAATTATCGTAATGGAAAAAGGGGTTGATATAAATGCTTGCTAACAGCCCATTCTACGAAAACCGTAGTGTATGCAGATCGTACTGTGCTTGGATACGATTTGGGAGAAAGCGTAATTTAGTCTATATTTTTTCTTAAATGAGAATAAAAGCACTGTAAGGGAAAAGGGGGTCGATATATAATCACACTGAATGCTTACTAACATCATAACTGAAGTGTTTGCAGATCGAACTATGCTTGGATACGATTTATGACCGACCATGGATTGTATGCTGTCGACATTGATAATTAATACATTAATTTGTAATAAATGTATTAGTTAAAATTTAATATCGAATGTTTCTCGAGCGGGACAATAAACTCAAAACAACTATCAATCAATTTAATAAATGTATCAATTAAACTTTCAAAGAGAATATTTCAACGAAACCTACACCATGACGCCCCAGGGATTTGCTGAAAGTCATATTTTTGCTTTTGTATTTTTAGCATTTCTGCAGAGATGAGCCAATTGTTGAGTATCAGATCCGTGTGACGTAATAGACATGGAGTTGAGACAGAACAATAAATCACATCACGTGCTGTAAACTTTTCAGTGAAAAAATTCCCACCACGCTGTAGCACAGTGATATCGGGCGTATGTATCTGCCTCACCTATTTTCTCAATAAAAATACGTAAGTAAAATAACCACAGTATTCAACCATGTTTATTGTAATAGTGATTGGTTGATTATTTGTTGCTTTCAGCCACACTCAACAATTTTTCAGTTATCTTGTGGCGTCCAGTTTTTGTTGGTGGAGGAGAGAACCCAGACACAATGTACCTGGGAAGAGACCACCGACCTTCCGCAAGTAAACTGGCAAACTTGCTCACATAACGCCGCGGCCGAGATTCGAACACGCGCCAGTGTTGTGAATAACAACACACGGAATACATAATGTTGGTATTCTAACTATGCACGTGGTAGGGAGTTTTGCAGATTTAACTAGCCCATTAATATTTATCAAGGTACTTTGGATGTGCCATCTTCTTATGTGTAAATTCATCCTCATTTGAAATGCTTTATTTTTATAAATATGTTTGTCGTGTAAGAGAGCGGTGTTGTAGGTGATGGTCTGTAAATATTTACAAGAAGTAATGGACATTTTTGTTAATTGCATTATCAGAATTTAATGAGCAAATAGTAAATGAATTGACACCAAGTTATTGATTAATGATACTATGAATATGTTGAATCTTAATTTTACTAACGAGTATCTTATCAAAAATCTGAAAGGTACATGTACATCGACACCATACGAAATATTAAAATTGTTCAATTACATGTAATTATTTTAATTACTAAATTTCAAAGATCATATTTAATTCATTGAAGGCACTTCAAAGAATATACTTATTTATATCAATGGTAATGAAGATTGATTGATTGTTTGTTGTTTTCCACCACAATTCTTCAGTTATCTGGTGGCGTCCAGTTTTTTTATTAGTGCAAGAGAGAACCCAGATACATCGACCTTCCGAAAGAGATTCGAACCCGCTCTGACTAGAGGCGAGAGGCCTTATGATTTTAAGCGCGATGCTCTGACCACTCGGCCACGGAGGTCGCTGTTTATGAAGAGACTATACAGACGTGACATGGTACTATGGAGATATAAATCCTTCTAAAAGATTGTTGTAAAATTCCGTTTAATCTATTCATAGCTTTTAATGATTGTAGTCATTATAATTATATAGCTATTATCAAATCAAATAGAATTGCTAATGAACGAATGGTGTTTGTGCTTGATTTGATTTTTGTACATAAACAAAATAAATTTTCTTCGTACTTAGAGTTTGAAAAATACCATGATGGATTAAAAAGACGCGAGTTGTATTTTGGAATCTTTTGGCGTGTACCACTGATGGGAACTGCAAGGAAGCTTTGTAGAGATATCATTTAATTTAAAGATATTTTCCAGTGGCGGATATATCATTTGCTGTTGGTTTGTTTGTTTTACGTTTATGGTGAGACGTCACCAGCTGTAGGTGAAGTACTTACGCTTAGTGCTCAGGGCCGTAGCAGTGAGGGCTCTTCAACGTGCCAACGCCTACCGTGATATCCATTTTTAAGGTCATATCCGAAAGAACCGTGATTCTCACTTCGAAATACCGAGCGTTTGGCGAAGGAGGAATCACTACCTATTTTTAAGTCTTAGGTTTGACATAGCCATGACACAAGCAGGGCTCGAACTCACAACCTCCCCGTTACGAAGTGAACGCTCTAACCACTGATCTACCGAGACCAGTGATGTAGTATTTGTCATACTTGGGCCAGTGGGTTATAGACTCTAGGATTTTAAGGCTTTTTGTAATATTTTTATTCTAGCTATGCTTTGTATGTAATAAAATCAATAAATCGCAATTTTATGCATTTCTTTGTATATAATGTCAAAGCTTCTACATTTTACTGTTCTACTGTTTATAAAGATTGGGGGGGAGGGGGTTGGCCCTCGCTAAATCTTCTGAACAGTATACTTAAGTGCTGTTACATGTATGATCACAAGTCATGTTCCAGAGAACATAATTATTTTATAATACAACTGCTGTTCATATTTTACAGAATTGCTACATACAAACAATACTGTAAACTGTACAGGGCCAAGGTTTCTACAAAACACAGATATAATATAATGGTGAGATCAGTATGGTCAGTGATTGTATGTGTTATTAAATGAACATTTTTAACTTTGTTTTCATAACCACCACTCTAATTCTTTTCAAATCTTTACAACAAGGGGGAGGAGATCTTACGGGCGGTACAAAAAATGCCACAAATTGACGAATTTACCCACCCACCCACCCCCCAAAAAAACCACCCTACTTTTCAACCGCACAACTGTAAGAAAAACTAAATGTAGAGTAATATAGAACAGAGCACCGTCTACCGTATTCATGATTTCATGATCCTCAGGGTAGCGGCTCTGACTCTAGTGCAGGACCAAACTTGGTATATATAGTATGTGTGTAAAACATTTAAACATATCTTCTTAACTACTAAATTGAAACTAAACAGAATTTTATAAGGAAGGAGTTGTCCATTACCAGAATTGTGAATTCCATTATCCTCGGACAAAGTGTCGTGTCTCCTGTTAAATGTTATAGTGTGTATTCTAGAGACATCATTTGAAAGAAATTTTTTTATTAAAGTTTGCTTATACGATATAAAAACTAAATGATCATATAGGAAATGAAGGAAAGGACGTACCGAGATGGTGAATTTTGCAATCCCACGATTTTGATTCTGAAACGGGTCCAATAAGTAGTCGTTTCGTGTTAAGTTACATATTTCATGTAAAGTCTTTCATCAGTATAGGTACTTTTGAGGAAATTTGTGTTTAAAGAACACATCTTGTTTCATACTTTTGTTGAATATTACCTTGGATGTGTATAGCAGGACATTGCTTCTAGATTTCAGAGTCCTTGGGACTTCTAACTAATACTCTGGTGATCCATGTGACCCTCTTGTTTTCAAAGGAAGAGACAATTTAAGTCACATATTTCACGGGTTGTCCATCAAACCACTTTTATATAATGAACATGATAGTTCCACAGCGACATTTTTCTAGATTGATTGATTGTTTGTTTGTTGTTTTCCGCCATACTCAACAATTTTTCAGTTATCTGGTGGCGTCCAGTTTTTACTGGTGGAGTAGAGAACCCAGATATAATGTACCCTGGAACAGACCACCGACCTTCCGAAAGTAAACTGTCAAACTTTCTCTCATATTTGTATGCTGGAAGATATTCATTATGCATGTGTGCTCCTTAGAATATTTAGCAAAAAGTTGACAAGTGCATCCGAGAGCATTTATTTTCAACGTTTAATTACACATGTTAACTCCTCTGATTTTATTACAGCGTGACGTTCATGATATTTTATTTATAATTATTAATCACACTAATTACATTCTTTGATGTTAGTAGACCATGAACGTCAGGACGTTTTATTTATCATTGATTTTGTTTTCTTTTTCAACGTTTAATTACATAACTTGCATCCTTTGGTTTTATTGTATCGTAAAGTTCAGGGTATTTTTATTTTCATTATTATTAATCACACGAGTTACATCCTATGATTTTATTGGACCGTAAATTCGGGGTATTTTATTTTTTTTATCAATTTCAATGAGATCGCTAATTGCACAACAAAAATATTGATTTCTTTAAAATGATAAAAACACTGTCGGTCCGTAGAATATCATACCTTTCATTTTAAAAGAAAAAGCAACATACATCATACGCTTTTTTCTATTTAGATATTGTAATTGATTTCTAATAAATATTCTAATCAAATGTGATTCAGCATTATGTGTTATATTTCAACATTGCAATTTGTGGTTTAGACTTTACGTGTTGTGATACAGTTATGACGTGTTGTGATCCAGTTATGACGTGTTCTTATCCAGTTATGACGTGTTATGATACAGTTATGACGTGTTGTGATACAGGTATGACGTGTTGTTATCTAGTTATTACGTTTGTGATACAGTTATGACGTGTTGTGATACAGCTATGACGTGGTGTGATACAGTTATGACGTGGTGTGATACATTTATGACGTGTTGTGATACAGTTATGACGTGTTGTGATACAGTTATGACGTGTTGAAGTAGTCATAATATATTGTTATTGAGCATGCATTGCATGTTACGGAGACATTACATGATGAGGCATTCTACTCGGCATTTAAATATACGGACATTTCATCTATTGACAATACTAATATTCACTAGTACATATTTTTACATTACAATGAAATGAATATATCAAAGTTTGACTTTGACAGAATTTTTAGTCCATGCTCCCCAAAACTTTGACGGAAAGATGCTAGATTTTCTGGAATGCCGTCTTTTGGTATCTGTCACAACTGATTAAAGCTGCCCACTGAAATACGGCCGCTCACAGCTCAGTGACCAGTCAAGCGTGCAGAGCTATGATAGAGTGCCGTGTGCAAATGAAATTGACAGTATACTTGTACCTCAGAAGTGAAAATGATAATCTGATTTAAATGATAAATTTACAACACCGAGCGCCAACTGTTTTAAATCTGCATTCCTTGTCTGCTACGCCCAACTAACTCAAAACTGGCATTCAATGCGAATATATACAGGTATCTAAATGTAGACTTGAGATAAGCACCACGAACTTTACTTGTATGGACACAAGTTGGTGATCAAATTATATACATTTCCATACATTTCTGTATTTTATATAAGTTTAAAACTATGGAAAGTTGTATGGGTATTAAATATGGCACTTGTCGATTCCATATGTTAATGAAATCGAAATATAATACACCACAGAGCGTTCCATGAAAAGGTTGAGATAACAAACAGTGTTCAATGCCACAACTCCTATAAGGAATACAAAATAAACCAGAAGTGCATAGGAAGAGTAAGCATCCGCTGTCGACCGATCACACCGCCGTGAACCCTACATCAGGTTAACGGAGTAATCCGTAATCAAAATCAGTGTGTAAAGAACTGCCCTGGTATAGGTATACAACGATAGGTTGTATTGGCAAACTAGATCGTTATAACAACCATATAATTTACGATCAGCTGAATTTAAACGAGACTGATGAAAACTCAATTAACATCAACTTACTTGTCTGTAGACTGCCTCAGTTTGAAAACTGATCTTACGAAGAAAAAGCTCTTGCATATCAAGTCAGTTGAGAGACATAAACACCACATGCAGATTGATTGTTTATTGTTTTCCGCCACACTCAACAATTTTTCAGTTATCTGGTGGCGTCCAGTTTTTAATTGGTGGAATAGATAACTCAGATGATATGTACCCGGGAAGAGACCACCGATCTTCAGAAAGTAAACTGGCAAATTTTCTCACATATATCGACGCGAGCGAGAATCGAACCAACGCCTACTAGAGGTGAGATTTTGAGCGCGATGCTCTAACCACTCGACCACGGAAGTCAACGATTGGGAAGCTGAAATCCTCCCGTTTGTCATAATGCTGAGATGACAGTTTGCCATTAACGTCTATATTCATTAAAATAGATAACTACGATAACTGGAAGACTGCACTGTGATATATCGAATCTGCATATGAATGGAAGGATTATTGTTAATAGATACAACGTCGTCGATATATCTAAATGTTGAATTGAAGGTAACAACATGGGATTGTTTTCATGTAGAAGCTTTTTAATCAATTCTGTCACACAAGAATATAAAAACATGTAAGCTAACAAAGGAGTACGATCTGTGTCCATAGTAATTCCAACTGATTGTTGGGAGACCTTCTTAGCAAAGACTAAAAGTATATTGTCAATGAGAAACTCCAGTATTTTTTTATATCAACTTCTGAGTAATTGTTGGTAGAATCGGAATGGTATTTAATGCATATTTTTGAATGACTGATCAATATATATATGAATACTTGCTTTTCCATTTTTGTTGACGAAACAATTGTCTGTGATGTCAAAAAGTCTATTCTTTATTTATCGTGATATATAGTTGTGTAAAGTGTTGAAAAGACATGCGTTTTGATAGTGTTGATTTGGTAAAAGCTTAGTGATTTCAAATTCACTAAACGTTCTTTAGAAATTTTTAAAACAATGATTTTGATATCCACATGTGATTTACACCATTTCTATGATATGTTATGACACAATACATTTAAAGCTTTACGGCTGTTAATATGTTCGTGAGGATCAAGGATTGGGACTTGCTAGAACCTTTACTGTATCCAGCAGTGCATATATTTGTAAGGGCTATATCTGTGTCATATGTCGATAATTTAAAAAAATGAAATAAACCTTTCCTCTGTCAAATGTTTTACCACAAATTCAAACTTTTGTTGTAAACATGTCACTTTTCGTGTAACGCCAAAATCATAAGAGTATGGTGTTTGCATCCTCCATTGATACAGAGTCCGTTTAGTACTTGAAAAAAATTACTCATAGCATCATGGGTTTTGCCATATAGAAAGACCTTTAAAGCACAAAAAGAAGGGGAAAAAAAGAGAACTTCATATATATTGTACAGCAAATGTTGATTGATAATGGACGCTATGATGAAAACCTAGGTGCCTTAATTACTTTAAAACAGATAATCAATGCTTTCTTAGTATACTCTTACTAATGTCAAATACAAGATATGTAAAGTTCAGTGCCTCTTGCAATTATACATTCCTTTAGAAATATTTCTCAAGATTTGTTTTTAATCGTCATTCACGAAGCAGACTTCTCGCAGATAAAATGAATTCGATCAGTACAATAAGCATCGCTCCATTGTCCGTGCGTTCGGATCTCCAGACACTGCGCATGCACGCCGTTGTTTGGTTCCCCTGGCACCCAGTTGGTGAAATTCATCATAGTCTGCAATTGCTGCCACACGAACTCTCCCTCAGTGATGTCATCACGACCTCCACCCCAAGCGGAGCCCCCTTAAAAATGAATTATAGATCTATACACATGATTCTAACACGCAATTGGTTGATTGGCATTCATCAATAAACTACATTTTAAAAATGATTTTCAGTAATTCATGTTGTATGACCCTTTCAAACGATAGGACAGTAGCTCAGTGGTTAGCGCGTTCGCTTCGTAACCGAGAGGTCGTGAGTTCGAGTCCCGCTTGTGCCATGGCCACGTCAAACCTAAGACGAAAAATCGGTAATGATTGCTCCATCGCCAAACGCTCGGCATTCAGAAGTGAGAATCACGAGTGTTTCCGATATGACCTTAAGAACGGAGATCCCGTGTCATGGTAGGCGTTGGCACGTTAAAGAACCTTCACTGCTACGGCCCTGAGCGCTAGGCATAGGTCTAAATTTGTGGTACTTCACCTACAGCTGGTGGCATCTCAATATGAGTGAAAAATTCTCGACGGGACGTAAAACAAACAATCAATCAATCAAACGATAGGTTGCTCGAGTACATCGATTATACTACGATTGAATGGGGCTGGGGTCAGACACGTTTGTTTTGAGATTCGGGTCTCACTTTTATCGAAGAACCATTCAATGAAAGTGTGACGTAGATGTAAATGCGAAGATAACTAACAGTATTCAATCTTCGTAATTCCTATAACAAATACAAATGTGCAAACATGGTCTAACGCGAGCTCGTCTACATTATATAGTCTCTCAGCCGGATTACATTATAAGACTAAATGAATCAATTGCTGATGAATTTGGTTTGTGTATTGAAGTAAAGAGACCCCCGAACCAATACGATCACGCGAGTCATATTGGTCATGCCGATGTTTAGACTCAAACTAGCCCCATAAGGCTATGACTGAAAAGATCTTGATTCTAACGTTTCAATAGCAATATGACTAACACAGCCTTGCTGTTATGGAGATTAATTTTGGGGGGGGGGGGTGTTATTTAGAGATTTTTACTATATTTATGTATAATTTTGTGAAATATGATCCTTGATTATATATGTAGCACCACCCTATTCCCAGGGCCAATGTATTAAAAATTGAATTAACAAAACTTGGGAACAATTGTATATTGATATAATTTAGTCCCTGTTACTCTAGATTTTTTTCCCAAATTTCTAAATATTCTCACGTAAAACTTAATGTTAAAGAGACTGGTTCACGGTTTTTTTTTTATTATTTCAAAAAATGACTTTTCATGTTGATTTTGAAATATATAACTCATTTAAAGTTGACAACCAAGATTTAGAATTTCGTAATGCAAATGCAAAGCTACGAGTAAATGTAATACTTTAGCTTTAACTATGCACTATTTAACAGGACATGTTTATATAGTGAGATGTTAATTTTCTAATTTAAAGCATAGTTTACAAATTTAAATTTTGACCGGTACATTTTACGTAAAGATATTATAAAGAATTCATTATTTGTTGTGTAAACATAGGTTGTTGTTTACAAAATTAAACTTTGCTATTATCGATCGAAATTTAATGATAAATATTCTAAAGTTTATGTAGTGATATATAATTTTCGTATGAAAAATTTTAAACACACATTATACAGAGAAAGGAAATCGTGAATCAGTCCCTTTCTAGCATGCTCTACCCAAATATGAATCTGCACTATATTGAAATGCTTGCATATTAAAAAGACTAATCAAGGTCATTGGTTTCAAAATTTACATATATTGCAATGCCAAAATTTGATCCATTTCCTACCTTGCCCTTCCTACCTTTCCCCCCGACCCCGTGAGGATTCGGGTTGTTAGAGTTGATCCTCAGCACCCCTAGCTTGTCGTAAGAGGCGACTAAATGGGGCGGTTCTTAGGATGAGACCGACAAAACCGAGGCAGCATCAACAGGTATGGCACGTTAAAGATCTCTCCCTGCTCAAAGGTTTATCATAAGCATTGAGCATAGGACTAAATTTAGCAGCACTTCACCGACAATGGTTTGTTTGTTTGTTTTACGTCCCGTCGAGAATATTTCACTCATATTGAGACGTCACCAACTGTAGGTGAAGTACCACAAATTTAGACCTATGCTTAGCGCTTATGGCCGTAGCGGTGAGAGTTCTTTCACGTGCCAACGCCTACCATGACACGGGACCTCCGTTTTTAAGGTCATATCCCAAAGACCCGTGACTCTAGCTTCTAAATGTCGAGCGTTTGGCGAAGGACGATCACTACCTATTTTTCGTATTAGATTTGACGCGGCCATGGCACGAGCGGGTCTCGGGTTTCGAACTCACGACCTCCCGGTTACGAAGCGAACGCTCTAACCACTGAGCTACCGACAATGGTGACGTCTCCATATGAGTGAACAATTCTCGAGCAGGACGTAAAACAATATATAATCAATCAATCAATCATACCTTCCCCTGCTATAATTTGAAGAAATTTAAATCTGCACCCGATGAAGCTTGTATATTATTATGATTAGGGATGGACCGAACGTAAATGATGAGTTATATATAGGATCTCCCATGATTTGCGGTAGGATATGATTATTATCGAACAAGTTGTGTGATGTCTAAAACACAATGAGTTAGATGATAATTATATCCAACCACAAACCATGGGAGATTCTTTTTATCACATATTTAATCCTTACCGACTATTAAATTTACAATTCGAAATTTCCCTTTGATAACCTCAAGCCGAACTACAATCGTAACGTCAACATTGCGCCGCTACAAAAGTTCGTTCAGAAAATATAAGATACATATTGACCGTCACAATATTTAATTAATGAAAGAGTGATCCAACATATGATAAGAATTACATTTTCGAACGTTTTACATTGAAATTATATGATTATTTATGAAACATATCAATAATCAGAATCGGTGTAACAGATGACGCGCGATCTTTTTTGGATTTGTTTTCACATATGTGAATGTTGGCGATAAATTTCCCACCATATACATCGCCATCCAGGAAATTTTGTATGCCTCCTGTGACATTGACTGTCGTGGAACTTTCAGCGTTAGATGGGGTTGTGTGCAGTATTAATGATTGAATTATTTTATGTCAAATGAATGATACCGGTATCCCGGGTTCGTTTGGAATTGGAGAGAATGCCGAAAATACTCCTATGTTGATTTTCATTGATGCTGCTGTAATTGTTAATGGACTGGGTGTTTTTATGGCCGGTTATCTGCATGATTTGGAGGTACTAATTTTCGGTTAATTTTTGTACAGGACGTTTTCGTGCGCTGTGGTTTGTTAGTTGTTTATTTACATTACGAACGCGGTGTAGGAATACATGCTATGGATTACGAAAATATCCACGGGATAAAGGAATAAATATATGATCAATTGCAATATTAAACTTTGATCACCTAATGACGACCCAACCAGGACCATCTGTTGAATCAGCTGGAATTTAAGCTACATGAAAATTCTTGCATATTAATATGTGTTTGAGCGGAAAGCTTAAGCAATCTATTATGTTCAATTATTTGACCATCGTCTGTTTATCCATCCGTTCGTAAACTTTTAACATCATCGACTTCTCTAAAACCAAAGGGCTAATTTTGACCAAGCTTGCCACAAAACATGCTTGGGTAAAGAGGGTTCGAGTTATAGGATGGGTTCATTTATAAATCTTCTTTAAAAACCACTATGTCAAAAACATTATAATTGATATGACTGCTTCCTGGCATTATGTAAATTCAGGTTCGTTCACATCATGACCCCACCCCCGGGGTCGGCTGGGTCCACAATAGAGTATAAAAGATGATATGTAGTATAAATGTTTAAAGCTCTTCTCAAGAACAACAGGGCCATAATTATTCATAGTAATATACAAGCATTCTCACGTAGTGCAGATTCAAGTTTATTCAAATTGTCGTCCCTTGGGGGCTAGATGAGGTCACAATAGGGAATGAAAGTTTTACATACAAATACATAGGAAATATCTTTAAAAATCTTACAGCATGGCCATGGATACTCATTAATTTGGAGTCGTATTCAGGTTTTGCAATTTGAAGTTTGTTCAAATCATGGCCCCTGGGAGAAGGGTGGGACCACAATACGAAATTAGTGTTTTAAAGCGGAAATTTTTAAATCTTTAGAAATCTTCCTCTCAAGAACATGGCCATAATTACTCGCATTAATTAACTAACATTCCCAGGTAGTGCACACTGTTCAAACTAGGGTCCCCAGGGGTATATGTAACACATTGAATTTTAAATGGGATTATATAGTAAAAATCTTCTCGATGACAACAGGGCTATGAACACTGATATCACTATACAAGCATCTCCAGGTAATGCAGATTTGAAGATGTCAAATCACAACCATCAGGGAAAAGTTGGGGCCACAGTAGGTAATCGAAGTTTCATGTGGGAATATATAGGGAAACATCTTTGAAAATGCTGTTATTGTGATCAGCAAGGCCATGATTTTGTCATATTATTATACACGGATCCCCAGATAATAGTGTAAATTCAAGTTTGTTCAATTTAGGGCCCAGGGATAGGGGTGAGACTACCATTGGATATTAACGTTTGAGATGGAAATACACGCGAAACTAATGAAAACAAATTCTTTTCAAAATTAGCAGGACCACACTAAATCATCAAAATACAAATGTTCCTAAGTCACGTTGATTCAATTTCCCATTCCCCATGACTAAAGTCACAGTTGGCGCAGTGTTTATGTTCTATCTGTCTTGAACTTCAACTTTGCTCAAAAATTTGAATTGTGAGTGACAGGGATGTTATATGTCATATTTGTATTCCTTGTATGAAGACCTTTCTTTTGATCTCAAGGTTTATGATTTAATGACCACTCGGCCACGGAGGCCTCTTACTATCTAAAGTATGTTTTATATCAAGTATATTGATTTCTTACGCAAGAAATTTTATTTCATGCCGTGATGTTTTACAATGTCAATTTGGCCTTGAAATTTGACCCAAATCTTTAAAGATTTTCTGAAACTTTAACTCTACTTACTTTGTAATGGTGAGTTAGTTATTTTTCATGTTTTATCACATTCCCCGTGTATCAGAGGTCCTGTATGTGGGTGTCATGAAATAGGGACAACCGATCGCGGTAGCTCAGTGGTTAGAGCATTCGCTTCGTAACCGGGAGGTCGTGAGTTCGAGACCCGCTCATGCCATGGCCACGTCAAACCTAAGACGAAAAATTGGTAATGATTGCTCCATCGCCAAACGCTCGGCATTCAGAAGTGAGAATCACGAGTGTTTCCGATATGACCTTAAAAACGGAGATCCCGTGTCATGGTAGGCGTTGGCACGTTGAAGAACCCTCACTGCTACGGCCCTGAGCGCTAAGCATAGGTCTAAATTTGTGGTACTTCACCTACAGCTGGTGGCATCTCAATATGAGTGAAAAATTCTCGACGGGACGTAAAACAAACAATAAATCAATCAAACGATAGGTTGCTCGAGTACATCGATTATACTACGATTGAATGGGGCTGGGGTCAGACACTTAGACACGTTTGTTTTGAGATTCGGGTCTCACTTTTATCGAAGAACCATTCAATGAAAGTGTGACGTAGATGTAAATGCGAAGATAACTAACAGTATTCAATCTTCGTAATTCCTATAACAAATACAAATGTGCAAACATGGTCTAACGCGAGCTCGTCTACATTATATGGTCTCTCAGCCGGATTACATTATAAGACTAAATGAATCAATTGCTGATGAATTTGGTTTGTGTATTGAAGTAAAGAGACCCCCGAACCAATACGATCACGCGAGTCATATTGGTCATGCCGATGTTTAGACTCAAACTAGCCCCATAAGGCTATGACTGAAAAGATCTTGATTCTAACGTTTCAATAGCAATATGACTAACACAGCCTTGCTGTTATGGAGATTAATTTTTTTGGGGGGGGGGGGGGGTGTTATTTAGAGATTTTTACTATATTTATGTATAATTTTGTGAAATATGATCCTTGATTATATATGTAGCCCCACCCTATTCCCAGGGCCAATGTATTAAAAATTGAATTAACAAAACTTGGGAACAATCGTATATTGATATAATTTAGTCCCTGTTACTCTAGATTTTTTTTCCAAATTTCTAAATATTCTCACGTAAAACTTAATGTTAAAGAGACTGGTTCACGTTTTTTTTTTTATTATTTCAAAAAATGACTTTTCATGTTGATTTTGAAATATATAACTCATTTAAAGTTGACAACCAAGATTTAGAACTTCGTAATGCAAATGCAAAGCTACGAGTAAATGTAATACTTTAGCTTTAACTATGCACTATTTAACAGGACATGTTTATATAGTGAGATGTTAATTTTCTAATTTAAAGCATAGTTTACAAATTTAAATTTTGACCGGTACATTTTACGTAAAGATATTATAAAGAATTCATTATTTGTTGTGTAAACATAGGTTGTTGTTTACAAAATTAAACTTTGCTATTATCGATCGAAATTTAATGATAAATATTCTAAAGTTTATGTCGTGATATATAATTTTCGTATGGAAAATTTTAAACACACATTATACAGAGAAAGGAAATCGTGAATCAGTCCCTTTCTAGCATGCTCTACCCAAATATGAATCTGCACTATATTGGAATGCTTGCATATTAAAAAGACTAATCAAGGTCATTGGTTTCAAAATTTACATATATTGCAATGCCAAAATTTGATCCAATTCCTACCTTGCCCTTCCTACCTTTCCCCCCGACCCCGTGAGGATTCGGGTTGTTAGAGTTGATCCTCAGCACCCCTAGCTTGTCGTAAGAGGCGACTAAATGGGGCGGTTCTTCGGATGAGACCGCCAAAACCGAGGCAGCATCAACAGGTATGGCACGTTAGAGATCCCTCCCTGCTCAAAGGTCATAAGCGCTGAGCATAGGACTAAATTTAGCAGCACTTCACCGACAATGGTTTGTTTGTTTGTTTTACGTCCCGTCGAGAATATTTCACTCATATTGAGACGTCACCAACTGTAGGTGAAGTACCACAAATTTAGACCTATGCTTAGCGCTCAGGGCCGTAGCGGTGAGGGTTCTTTAACGTGCCAACGCCTACCGTGACACGGGACCTCCGTTTTTAAGGTCATATCCCAAAGACCCGTGACTCAAACTTCTAAATGTCGAGCGTTTGGCGAAGGACGATCACTACCTATTTTTCGTATTAGATTTGACGCGGCCATGGCACGAGCGGGTCTTGGGTCTCGAACTCACGACCTCCCGGTTACGAAGCGAACGCTCTAACCACTGAGCTACCGACAATGGTGACGTCTCCATTTGAGTGAACAATTCACGAGCGGGACGTAAAACAATATATAATCAATCAATCAATCATACCTTCCCTTGCTATAATTTGAAGAAATTTAAATCTGCACCCGATGAAGCTTGTATATTATTATGATTAGGGATGGACCGAACGTAAATGATGAGTTATATATAGGATCTCCCATGATTTGCGGTAGGATATGATTATTATCGAACAAGTTGTGTGATGTCTATCCCTGAGCCCTGGCGAGGGGATATAAAACACAACGAGTTAGATGATAATTATATCCAACCACAAACCATGGGAGATTCTTTTTATCACATATTTAATCCTTACAGACTATTTAATTTACAATTCGAAATTTCCCTTTGATTACCTCAAGCCGAACTACAATCGTAACGTCAACATTGCGCGGCTACAAAAGTTCGTTCAGAAAATATAAGATACATATTGACCGTCACAATATTTAATTAATGAAAGAGTGATCCAACATATGATAAGAATTACATTTTCGAACGTTTTACATTGAAATTATATGATTATTTATGAAACATATCAATAATCAGAATCGGGGTAACAGATGACGCGCGATCTTTATTGGATTTGTTTTCACATGTGTGAATGTTGACGATAAATTTCCCACCATATACATCGCCATCCAGGAAATTTTGTATGCCTCCTGTGACATTGACTGTCGTGGAACTTTCAGCGTTAGATGGGGTTGTGTGCAGTATTAGTGATTGAATTATTTTATGTCAAATGAATGATACCCGTATCCCGGGTTCGTTTGGAATTGGAGAGAATGCCGAAAATACTCCTATGTTGATTTTCATTGATGCTGCTGTAATTGTTAATGGACTGGGTGTTTTTATGGCCGGTTATCTGCATGATTTGGAGGTACTAATTTTCGGTTCATTTTTGTACAGGGCGTTTTCGTGCGCTGTGGTTTGTTAGTTGTTTATTTACATTACGCACGCGGTGTAGGAATACATGCTATGGATTACGAAAATATCCACGGGATAAAGGAATAAATATATGATCAATTGCAATATTAAACTTTGATCACCTAATGACGACCCAACCAGGACCATCTGTTGAATCAGCTGGAATTTAAGCTACATGAAAATTCTTGCATATTAATATGTGTTTGAGCCGAAAGCTTAAGCAATCTATTATGTTCAATTATTTGACCATCGTCTGTTTATCCATCCGTTCGTAAACTTTTAACATCATCGACTTCTCTAAAACCAAAGGGCTAATTTTGACCAAGCTTGCCACAAAACATGCTTGGGTAAAGAGGGTTCGAGTTATAGGATGGGTTCATTTATAAATCTTCTTTAAAAACCACTATGTCAAAAACGTTATAATTGATATGACTGCTTCCTGGCATTATGTAAATTCAGGTTCGTTCACATCATGACCCCACCCCCGGGGTCGGCTGGGTCCACAATAGAGTATAAAAGATGATATGTAGTATAAATGTTTAAAGCTCTTCTCAAGAACAACAGGGCCATAATTATTCATAGTAATATACAAGCATTCTCACGTAGTGCAGATTCAAGTTTATTCAAATTGTCGTCCCTTGGGGGCTAGATGAGGTCACAATAGGGAATGAAAGTTTTACATACAAATACATAGGAAATATCTTTAAAAATCTTACAGCATGGCCATGGATACTCATTAATTTGGAGTCGTATTCAGGTTTTGCAATTTGAAGTTTGTTCAAATCATGGCCCCTGGGAGAAGGGTGGGACCACAATACGAAATTAGTGTTTTAAAGCGGAAATTTTTAAATCTTTAGAAATCTTCCTCTCAAGAACATGGCCATAATTACTCGCATTAATTAACTAACATTCCCAGGTAGTGCACACTGTTCAAACTAGGGTCCCCAGGGGTATATGTAACACATTGAATTTTAAATGGGATTATATAGTAAAAATCTTCTCGATGACAACAGGGCTATGAACACTGATATCACTATACAAGCATCTCCAGGTAATGCAGATTTGAAGATGTCAAATCACAACCATCAGGGAAAAGTTGGGGCCACAGTAGGTAATCGAAGTTTCATGTGGGAATATATAGGGAAACATCTTTGAAAATGCTGTTATTGTGATCAGCAAGGCCATGATTTTGTCATATTATTATACACGGATCCCCAGATAATAGTGTAAATTCAAGTTTGTTCAATTTAGGGCCCAGGGATAGGGGTGAGACTACCATTGGATATTAACGTTTGAGATGGAAATACACGCGAAACTAATGAAAACAAATTCTTTTCAAAATTAGCAGGACCACACTAAATCATCAAAATACAAATGTTCCTAAGTCACGTTGATTCAATTTCCCATTCCCCATGACTAAAGTCACAGTTGGCGCAGTGTTTATGTTCTATCTGTCTTGAACTTCAACTTTGCTCAAAAATTTGAATTGTGAGTGACAGGGATGTTATATGTCATATTTGTATTCCTTGTATGAAGACCTTTCTTTTGATCTCAAGGTTTATGATTTAATGACCACTCGGCCACGGAGGCCTCTTACTATCTAAAGTATGTTTTATATCAAGTATATTGATTTCTTACGCAAGAAATTTTATTTCATGCCGTGATGTTTTACAATGTCAATTTGGCCTTGAAATTTGACCCAAATCTTTAAAGATTTTCTGAAACTTTAACTCTACTTACTTTGTAATGGTGAGTTAGTTATTTTTCATGTTTTATCACATTCCCCGTGTATCAGAGGTCCTGTATGTGGGTGTCATGAAATAGGGACAACCGATCGCGGTAGCTCAGTGGTTAGAGCATTCGCTTCGTAACCGGGAGGTCGTGAGTTCGAGACCCGCTCATGCCATGGCCACGTCAAACCTAAGACGAAAAATTGGTAATGATTGCTCCATCGCCAAACGCTCGGCATTCAGAAGTGAGAATCACGAGTGTTTCCGATATGACCTTAAAAACGGAGATCCCGTGTCATGGTAGGCGTTGGCACGTTGAAGAACCCTCACTGCTACGGCCCTGAGCGCTAAGCATAGGTCTAAATTTGTGGTACTTCACCTACAGCTGGTGGCATCTCAATATGAGTGAAAAATTCTCGACGGGACGTAAAACAAACAATAAATCAATCAAACGATAGGTTGCTCGAGTACATCGATTATACTACGATTGAATGGGGCTGGGGTCAGACACTTAGACACGTTTGTTTTGAGATTCGGGTCTCACTTTTATCGAAGAACCATTCAATGAAAGTGTGACGTAGATGTAAATGCGAAGATAACTAACAGTATTCAATCTTCGTAATTCCTATAACAAATACAAATGTGCAAACATGGTCTAACGCGAGCTCGTCTACATTATATGGTCTCTCAGCCGGATTACATTATAAGACTAAATGAATCAATTGCTGATGAATTTGGTTTGTGTATTGAAGTAAAGAGACCCCCGAACCAATACGATCACGCGAGTCATATTGGTCATGCCGATGTTTAGACTCAAACTAGCCCCATAAGGCTATGACTGAAAAGATCTTGATTCTAACGTTTCAATAGCAATATGACTAACACAGCCTTGCTGTTATGGAGATTAATTTTTTTTGGGGGGGGGGGGGTGTTATTTAGAGATTTTTACTATATTTATGTATAATTTTGTGAAATATGATCCTTGATTATATATGTAGCACCACCCTATTCCCAGGGCCAATGTATTAAAAATTGAATTAACAAAACTTGGGAACAATCGTATATTGATATAATTTAGTCCCTGTTACTCTAGATTTTTTTTCCAAATTTCTAAATATTCTCACGTAAAACTTAATGTTAAAGAGACTGGTTCACGTTTTTTTTTTTATTATTTCAAAAAATGACTTTTCATGTTGATTTTGAAATATATAACTCATTTAAAGTTGACAACCAAGATTTAGAACTTCGTAATGCAAATGCAAAGCTACGAGTAAATGTAATACTTTAGCTTTAACTATGCACTATTTAACAGGACATGTTTATATAGTGAGATGTTAATTTTCTAATTTAAAGCATAGTTTACAAATTTAAATTTTGACCGGTACATTTTACGTAAAGATATTATAAAGAATTCATTATTTGTTGTGTAAACATAGGTTGTTGTTTACAAAATTAAACTTTGCTATTATCGATCGAAATTTAATGATAAATATTCTAAAGTTTATGTCGTGATATATAATTTTCGTATGGAAAATTTTAAACACACATTATACAGAGAAAGGAAATCGTGAATCAGTCCCTTTCTAGCATGCTCTACCCAAATATGAATCTGCACTATATTGGAATGCTTGCATATTAAAAAGACTAATCAAGGTCATTGGTTTCAAAATTTACATATATTGCAATGCCAAAATTTGATCCAATTCCTACCTTGCCCTTCCTACCTTTCCCCCCGACCCCGTGAGGATTCGGGTTGTTAGAGTTGATCCTCAGCACCCCTAGCTTGTCGTAAGAGGCGACTAAATGGGGCGGTTCTTCGGATGAGACCGCCAAAACCGAGGCAGCATCAACAGGTATGGCACGTTAGAGATCCCTCCCTGCTCAAAGGTCATAAGCGCTGAGCATAGGACTAAATTTAGCAGCACTTCACCGACAATGGTTTGTTTGTTTGTTTTACGTCCCGTCGAGAATATTTCACTCATATTGAGACGTCACCAACTGTAGGTGAAGTACCACAAATTTAGACCTATGCTTAGCGCTCAGGGCCGTAGCGGTGAGGGTTCTTTAACGTGCCAACGCCTACCGTGACACGGGACCTCCGTTTTTAAGGTCATATCCCAAAGACCCGTGACTCAAACTTCTAAATGTCGAGCGTTTGGCGAAGGACGATCACTACCTATTTTTCGTATTAGATTTGACGCGGCCATGGCACGAGCGGGTCTTGGGTCTCGAACTCACGACCTCCCGGTTACGAAGCGAACGCTCTAACCACTGAGCTACCGACAATGGTGACGTCTCCATTTGAGTGAACAATTCACGAGCGGGACGTAAAACAATATATAATCAATCAATCAATCATACCTTCCCTTGCTATAATTTGAAGAAATTTAAATCTGCACCCGATGAAGCTTGTATATTATTATGATTAGGGATGGACCGAACGTAAATGATGAGTTATATATAGGATCTCCCATGATTTGCGGTAGGATATGATTATTATCGAACAAGTTGTGTGATGTCTATCCCTGAGCCCTGGCGAGGGGATATAAAACACAACGAGTTAGATGATAATTATATCCAACCACAAACCATGGGAGATTCTTTTTATCACATATTTAATCCTTACAGACTATTTAATTTACAATTCGAAATTTCCCTTTGATTACCTCAAGCCGAACTACAATCGTAACGTCAACATTGCGCGGCTACAAAAGTTCGTTCAGAAAATATAAGATACATATTGACCGTCACAATATTTAATTAATGAAAGAGTGATCCAACATATGATAAGAATTACATTTTCGAACGTTTTACATTGAAATTATATGATTATTTATGAAACATATCAATAATCAGAATCGGGGTAACAGATGACGCGCGATCTTTATTGGATTTGTTTTCACATGTGTGAATGTTGACGATAAATTTCCCACCATATACATCGCCATCCAGGAAATTTTGTATGCCTCCTGTGACATTGACTGTCGTGGAACTTTCAGCGTTAGATGGGGTTGTGTGCAGTATTAGTGATTGAATTATTTTATGTCAAATGAATGATACCCGTATCCCGGGTTCGTTTGGAATTGGAGAGAATGCCGAAAATACTCCTATGTTGATTTTCATTGATGCTGCTGTAATTGTTAATGGACTGGGTGTTTTTATGGCCGGTTATCTGCATGATTTGGAGGTACTAATTTTCGGTTCATTTTTGTACAGGGCGTTTTCGTGCGCTGTGGTTTGTTAGTTGTTTATTTACATTACGCACGCGGTGTAGGAATACATGCTATGGATTACGAAAATATCCACGGGATAAAGGAATAAATATATGATCAATTGCAATATTAAACTTTGATCACCTAATGACGACCCAACCAGGACCATCTGTTGAATCAGCTGGAATTTAAGCTACATGAAAATTCTTGCATATTAATATGTGTTTGAGCCGAAAGCTTAAGCAATCTATTATGTTCAATTATTTGACCATCGTCTGTTTATCCATCCGTTCGTAAACTTTTAACATCATCGACTTCTCTAAAACCAAAGGGCTAATTTTGACCAAGCTTGCCACAAAACATGCTTGGGTAAAGAGGGTTCGAGTTATAGGATGGGTTCATTTATAAATCTTCTTTAAAAACCACTATGTCAAAAACGTTATAATTGATATGACTGCTTCCTGGCATTATGTAAATTCAGGTTCGTTCACATCATGACCCCACCCCCGGGGTCGGCTGGGTCCACAATAGAGTATAAAAGATGATATGTAGTATAAATGTTTAAAGCTCTTCTCAAGAACAACAGGGCCATAATTATTCATAGTAATATACAAGCATTCTCACGTAGTGCAGATTCAAGTTTATTCAAATTGTCGTCCCTTGGGGGCTAGATGAGGTCACAATAGGGAATGAAAGTTTTACATACAAATACATAGGAAATATCTTTAAAAATCTTACAGCATGGCCATGGATACTCATTAATTTGGAGTCGTATTCAGGTTTTGCAATTTGAAGTTTGTTCAAATCATGGCCCCTGGGAGAAGGGTGGGACCACAATACGAAATTAGTGTTTTAAAGCGGAAATTTTTAAATCTTTAGAAATCTTCCTCTCAAGAACATGGCCATAATTACTCGCATTAATTAACTAACATTCCCAGGTAGTGCACACTGTTCAAACTAGGGTCCCCAGGGGTATATGTAACACATTGAATTTTAAATGGGATTATATAGTAAAAATCTTCTCGATGACAACAGGGCTATGAACACTGATATCACTATACAAGCATCTCCAGGTAATGCAGATTTGAAGATGTCAAATCACAACCATCAGGGAAAAGTTGGGGCCACAGTAGGTAATCGAAGTTTCATGTGGGAATATATAGGGAAACATCTTTGAAAATGCTGTTATTGTGATCAGCAAGGCCATGATTTTGTCATATTATTATACACGGATCCCCAGATAATAGTGTAAATTCAAGTTTGTTCAATTTAGGGCCCAGGGATAGGGGTGAGACTACCATTGGATATTAACGTTTGAGATGGAAATACACGCGAAACTAATGAAAACAAATTCTTTTCAAAATTAGCAGGACCACACTAAATCATCAAAATACAAATGTTCCTAAGTCACGTTGATTCAATTTCCCATTCCCCATGACTAAAGTCACAGTTGGCGCAGTGTTTATGTTCTATCTGTCTTGAACTTCAACTTTGCTCAAAAATTTGAATTGTGAGTGACAGGGATGTTATATGTCATATTTGTATTCCTTGTATGAAGACCTTTCTTTTGATCTCAAGGTTTATGATTTAATGACCACTCGGCCACGGAGGCCTCTTACTATCTAAAGTATGTTTTATATCAAGTATATTGATTTCTTACGCAAGAAATTTTATTTCATGCCGTGATGTTTTACAATGTCAATTTGGCCTTGAAATTTGACCCAAATCTTTAAAGATTTTCTGAAACTTTAACTCTACTTACTTTGTAATGGTGAGTTAGTTATTTTTCATGTTTTATCACATTCCCCGTGTATCAGAGGTCCTGTATGTGGGTGTCATGAAATAGGGACAACCGATCGCGGTAGCTCAGTGGTTAGAGCATTCGCTTCGTAACCGGGAGGTCGTGAGTTCGAGACCCGCTCATGCCATGGCCACGTCAAACCTAAGACGAAAAATTGGTAATGATTGCTCCATCGCCAAACGCTCGGCATTCAGAAGTGAGAATCACGAGTGTTTCCGATATGACCTTAAAAACGGAGATCCCGTGTCATGGTAGGCGTTGGCACGTTGAAGAACCCTCACTGCTACGGCCCTGAGCGCTAAGCATAGGTCTAAATTTGTGGTACTTCACCTACAGCTGGTGGCATCTCAATATGAGTGAAAAATTCTCGACGGGACGTAAAACAAACAATAAATCAATCAAACGATAGGTTGCTCGAGTACATCGATTATACTACGATTGAATGGGGCTGGGGTCAGACACTTAGACACGTTTGTTTTGAGATTCGGGTCTCACTTTTATCGAAGAACCATTCAATGAAAGTGTGACGTAGATGTAAATGCGAAGATAACTAACAGTATTCAATCTTCGTAATTCCTATAACAAATACAAATGTGCAAACATGGTCTAACGCGAGCTCGTCTACATTATATGGTCTCTCAGCCGGATTACATTATAAGACTAAATGAATCAATTGCTGATGAATTTGGTTTGTGTATTGAAGTAAAGAGACACCCGAACCAATACGATCACGCGAGTCATATTGGTCATGCCGATGTTTAGACTCAAACTAGCCCCATAAGGCTATGACTGAAAAGATCTTGATTCTAACGTTTCAATAGCAATATGACTAACACAGCCTTGCTGTTATGGAGATTAATTTTTTGGGGGGGGGGGGGGGGGTGTTATTTAGAGATTTTTACTATATTTATGTATAATTTTGTGAAATATGATCTTTGATTATATATGTAGCACCACCCTATTCCCAGGGCCAATGTATTAAAAATTGAATTAACAAAACTTGGGAACAATCGTATATTGATATAATTTAGTCCCTGTTACTCTAGATTTTTTTTCCAAATTTCTAAATATTCTCACGTAAAACTTAATGTTAAAGAGACTGGTTCACGTTTTTTTTTTTATTATTTCAAAAAATGACTTTTCATGTTGATTTTGAAATATATAACTCATTTAAAGTTGACAACCAAGATTTAGAACTTCGTAATGCAAATGCAAAGCTACGAGTAAATGTAATACTTTAGCTTTAACTATGCACTATTTAACAGGACATGTTTATATAGTGAGATGTTAATTTTCTAATTTAAAGCATAGTTTACAAATTTAAATTTTGACCGGTACATTTTACGTAAAGATATTATAAAGAATTCATTATTTGTTGTGTAAACATAGGTTGTTGTTTACAAAATTAAACTTTGCTATTATCGATCGAAATTTAATGATAAATATTCTAAAGTTTATGTCGTGATATATAATTTTCGTATGGAAAATTTTAAACACACATTATACAGAGAAAGGAAATCGTGAATCAGTCCCTTTCTAGCATGCTCTACCCAAATATGAATCTGCACTATATTGGAATGCTTGCATATTAAAAAGACTAATCAAGGTCATTGGTTTCAAAATTTACATATATTGCAATGCCAAAATTTGATCCAATTCCTACCTTGCCCTTCCTACCTTTCCCCCTGACCCCGTGAGGATTCGGGTTGTTAGAGTAGATCCTCAGCACCCCTAGCTTGTCGTAAGAGGCGACTAAATGGGGCGGTTCTTAGGATGAGACCGCCAAAACCGAGGCAGCATCAACAGGTATGGCACGTTAAAGATCTCTCCCTGCTCAAAGGTCATAAGCGTTGAGCATAGGACTAAATTTAGCAGCACTTCACCGACAATGGTTTGTTTGTTTGTTTTACGTCCCGTCGAGAATATTTTACTCATATTGAGACGTCACCAACTGTAGGTGAAGTACCACAAATTTAGACCTATGCTTAGCGCTCATGGCCGTAGCGGTGAGAGTTCTTTAACGTGCCAACGCCTACCGTGACACGGGACCTCCGTTTTTAAGGTCATATCCGAAAGACCCGTGACTCTAACTTCTAAATGTCGAGCGTTTGGCGAAGGACGATCACTACCTATTTTTCGTATTAGATTTGACGCGGCCATGGCACGAGCGGGTCTCGGGTCTCGAACTCACGACCTCCCGGTTACGAAGCGAACGCTCTAACCACTGAGCTACCGACAATGGTGACGTCTCCATATGAGTGAACAATTCTCGAGCGGGACGTAAAACAATATATAATCAATCAATCAATCATACCTTCCCCTGCTATAATTTGAAGAAATTTAAATCTGCACCCGATGAAGCTTGTATATTATTATGATTAGGGATGGACCGAACGTAAATGATGAGTTATATATAGGATCTCCCATGATTTGCGGTAGGATATGATTATTATCGAACAAGTTGTGTGATGTCTAAAACACAATGAGTTAGATGATAATTATATCCAACCACAAACCATGGGAGATTCTTTTTATCACATATTTAATCCTTACCGACTATTAAATTTACAATTCGAAATTTCCCTTTGATAACCTCAAGCCGAACTACAATCGTAACGTCAACATTGAGCCGCTACAAAAGTTCGTTCAGAAAATATAAGATACATATTGACCGTCACAATATTTAATTAATGAAAGAGTGATCCAACATATGATAAGAATTACATTTTCGAACGTTTTACATTGAAATTATATGATTATTTATGAAACATATCAATAATCAGAATCGGTGTAACAGATGACGCGCGATCTTTTTTGGATTTGTTTTCACATATGTGAATGTTGACGATAAATTTCCCACCATATACATCGCCATCCAGGAAATTTTGTATGCCTCCTGTGACATTGACTGTCGTGGAACTTTCAGCGTTAGATGGGGTTGTGTGCAGTATTAGTGATTGAATTATTTTATGTCAAATGAATGATACCCGTATCCCGGGTTCGTTTGGAATTGGAGAGAATGCCGAAAATACTCCTATGTTGATTTTCATTGATGCTGCTGTAATTGTTAATGGACTGGGTGTTTTTATGGCCGGTTATCTGCATGATTTGGAGGTACTAATTTTCGGTTAATTTTTGTACAGGGCGTTTTCGTGCGCTGTGGTTTGTTAGTTGTTTATTTACATTACGCACGCGGTGTAGGAATACATGCTATGGATTACGAAAATATCCACGGGATAAAGGAATAAATATATGATCAATTGCAATATTAAACTTTGATCACCTAATGACGACCCAACCAGGACCATCTGTTGAATCAGCTGGAATTTAAGCTACATGAAAATTCTTGCATATTAATATGTGTTTGAGCCGAAAGCTTAAGCAATCTATTATGTTCAATTATTTGACCATCGTCTGTTTATCCATCCGTTCGTAAACTTTTAACATCATCGACTTCTCTAAAACCAAAGGGCTAATTTTGACCAAGCTTGCCACAAAACATGCTTGGGTAAAGAGGGTTCGAGTTATAGGATGGGTTCATTTATAAATCTTCTTTAAAAACCACTATGTCAAAAACATTATAATTGATATGACTGCTTCCTGGCATTATGTAAATTCAGGTTCGTTCACATCATGACCCCACCCCCGGGGTCGGCTGGGTCCACAATAGAGTATAAAAGATGATATGTAGTATAAATGTTTAAAGCTCTTCTCAAGAACAACAGGGCCGTAATTATTCATAGTAATATACAAGCATTCTCACGTAGTGCAGATTCAAGTTTATTCAAATTGTCGTCCCTTGGGGGCTAGATGAGGTCACAATAGGGAATGAAAGTTTTACATACAAATACATAGGAAATATCTTTAAAAATCTTACAGCATGGCCATGGATACTCATTAATTTGGAGTCGTATTCAGGTTTTGCTGCTGTTTTGTTTGTTTTACGTCCCGTCGAGAATTTTTCACTCATATTGAGACGTCACCAGCTGTAGGTGAAGTACCAAGAATTTAGACCTATGCTTAGCGCTCAGGGCCGTAGCAGTGAGGGTTCTTTAACGTGCCAACGCCTACCGTGACACGGGACCTCCCTTTTTAAGGTCATGTCCGAAAGACCCGTGATTCTCACTTCTAAATGCCGAGCGTTTGGCGAAGGAGCAATCACTACCTATTTTTCGTCTTAGGTTTGACGCGGCCATGGCACGAGCGGGGCTCGAACTCACGACCTCCCGGTTACGAAGCGAACGCTCTAACCACTGAAGTTTGTTCAAATCATGGCCCCTGGGAGAAGGGTGGGACCACAATACGAAATTAGTGTTTTAAAGCGGAAATTTTTAAATCTTTAGAAATCTTCCTCTCAAGAACATGGCCATAATTACTCGCATTAATTAACTAACATTCCCAGGTAGTGCACACTGTTCAAACTAGGGTCCCCAGGGGTATATGTAACACATTGAATTTTAAATGGGATTATATAGTAAAAATCTTCTCGATGACAACAGGGCTATGAACACTGATATCACTATACAAGCATCTCCAGGTAATGCAGATTTGAAGATGTCAAATCACAACCATCAGGGAAAAGTTGGGGCCACAGTAGGTAATCGAAGTTTCATGTGGGAATATATAGGGAAACATCTTTGAAAATGCTGTTATTGTGATCAGCAAGGCCATGATTTTGTCATATTATTATACACGGATCCCCAGATAATAGTGTAAATTCAAGTTTGTTCAATTTAGGGCCCAGGGATAGGGGTGAGACTACCATTGGATATTAACGTTTGAGATGGAAATACACGCGAAACTAATGAAAACAAATTCTTTTCAAAATTAGCAGGACCACACTAAATCCTATCAAAATACAAATGTTCCTAAGTCACGTTGATTCAATTTCCCATTCCCCATGACTAAAGTCACAGTTGGCGCACTGTTTATGTTCTATCTGTCTTGAACTTCAACTTTGTTCAAAAATTTGAATTGTGAGTGACAGGAATGTTATATCTCATATTTGTATTCCTTGTATGAAGACCTTTCTTTTGATCTCAAGGTTTATGATTTAATGACATTGACATTTGAGTTTAAGAAACCTAACCTACACAATATTTCCTGTACTATCTAAGGTATTGATTGATTGATTATTTATTGCTTTCCGCCACACTCAACAATTTTTCAGTTATCTGGTGGCGCCCAGTTTTTGTTGGTGGAGGAGAGACCCCAGATACAATGTACCTGGGAAGAGACCACCGACCTCCCGCAAGTAAACTGGCAAACTTGCTCACATAACGCCGCTTCCGAGATTCGAACACGCGCCGACAGAGGTGAGAGGCTTTGTGATTTTGAGCCCGATGCTCTAACCACTCGGCCACGGAGGCCCCTTACTATCTAAAGTATGTTTTATATCAAGTATATTGATCTCTTACGCAAGAAATTTTATTTCATGCCGTGATGTTTTACAATGTCAATTTGGCCTTGAAATTTGACCCAAATCTTTAAAGATTTTCTGAACACTACTTACTTTGTAATGGTGAGTTAGTTATTTTTCAGGTTTTATCACATTCCCCGTGTATCAGAGGTCCTGTATGTGGGTGTCATGAGATAGGGACAACCGATCGCGGTAGCTCAGTGGTTAGAGCATTCGCTTCGTAACCGGGAGGTCGTGAGTTCGAGACCCGCTCGTGCCATGGCCGCGTCAAATCTAATACGAAAAATAGGTAGTGATCGTCCTTCGCCAAACGCTCGACATTTAGAAGTTAGAGTCACGGGTCTTTCGGGTATGACCTTGAAAACGGGGGTTTAATTTTAATAAGACGAAAAATCGGTAATGATTGCTCCATCGCCAAACGCTCGGCATTCAGAAGTGAGAATCACGAGTGTTTCCGATATGACCTTAAAAACGGAGTTCCCATGTCATGGTAGGCGTTGGCACGTTAAAGAACCCTCACCGCTACGGCCATGAGCGCTAAGCATAGGTCTAAATTTGTGGTACTTCACCTACAGGTGGTGACGTCTCAATAAGTGAGTGAAAAATTCTCGACGGAACGTAAAACAAACAAACAATCAATCAATCATGTTTTATGTATACGTTCCTTCTGACAAGAACATTCGTTTGGCTCCAAACGTTTTAACTTGGATATTGACACACTTTAAGAAAAGTTAACTTTGGTAATATCATATTGACTCTGCGAGAGATTTGAACCGCTTGTTAAGGTCATATCCGAAAGACCTGTGGTTCTCACTTCTAAATGCCAAGCGTTTGGCGAAGGAGAAATTACTACCTATGTTTACGTCTTGGGCTTGAGCATTGCACGAGTGGGGCTGGAACTTACGACCTCCCGGTGACGAAGTGGACGCTTTGCCGTTGAGCTTTGTACAGCGACCGGTATCATGATCCTGCTGGTCTTGAGAAGAAGATTTTTAAACATTCTCCCCATATATGTCCCTTTCTCCATACACTACCATATAAAATTTTGATCGGCCATTAAGGCCTCATTACCTCCAGAGTCGTGATTTGAACAAACTTGAATCAGCATTTTAGACTGTTTCATATCAATCTGATTACTAATGACTCTGTTTCCCTGTACAAAACCTTTTTACCCTACCACCGAGAGTATAATTTGAACAAAAATGAATTTATACTCCCACGCGCATATCGATATAACTGACCATTATCCTGTTCTTCAGAGGATAATGCAGGAGCCTCCGTGGCCGAGTGGTTAGAGCATTGCGCTCAAAATCACAAGGCCTCTCACCTCAAGTCGGCGCTGGTTCGAATCCCGCTCGCTCCGATATATGTGAGAAAGTTTGCCAGTTTATTTTCGGAAGGTCGATGGTCTCTTCCCGAATACACCGTATCTCGGTTCCCTCATCCACCTACAAAAACTGGACGCCACCAGATAACTGAAAAAGTGTTGTTGAGTGTGGCGGAAAATAAACAATCAAAAGATTATGTTTAAGATATTTTATCCCTTATTTTTACCCCTCTCTTCCCCCTAGAGACCATGATTTGAAGAATGTTGAATTCACCTTCAGTGAAGAAGTTTTCACACAAAGTCACATTTTCTGGTCCAGTAGTTCGTAAGAAGACGTTCTAAAGATACCACCATATTTTCACGATTTCGTAAATGTCACCAATTTGAAAAGGTGTGACACTTCAATTGAACATTTATGAATTTCCTTTACTGAAACAGAAGTCGGAGAATAGGGCTATTAGAAAAATTCGCTTGAGCTAAAAATCAAAGAGATCTTAAGAAAAAGAAAAAACCTACAAGTGTTTGACTGGTTCATTTTGCGGATTACAGCTTTTCATAAACGTATATTCTGATATAGATATTATCAATCAGTATCTTTAAATGATGCAGTATGTTACTGAAATTGATGAGCAGATTGCTATGTAGTATGAAAAGGTGAAGATGAACAGCAATCAATCTCAAAACTTATGCTTTGAATTCAACATTAAGAGTAAACACGGATTTCTGGGCATACCAGAGGTGGGACAAGGTGTGTAGGAGAGGTGAGCACCCCCTATCGGTCGATCATACCCGCCATGAGCGCTATATCTTGATCTGGTAAACGGAGTATTTCGTAATCGGTGTGTAATACATGACATGACAAACGTCAGACAGCGTTCTTCCAGTGACACGCTGTATTGGTAAATTAGATCGTTATAGCGACCATAAAATTTGATGAAATCATTTGATGTTTCTTGAGGAAAGGGATAACAATACGTTAATTATTATCATTAACTCCCAGATGTCATTACATTTGAGATTGTAAAAGTAACCAATGACTATATAATGTTTAGTGTATTTATAACAAACTAAATTATAGATTAAAACGAATAAGTGGTTTGCGGTTTTTGTCTCATCCCACTACAGCCCAGTGGTTAAAGGGAACTCTTTCGTCAGTTCAATATTATGGCGTATTGAGCTGACATCCTATAAAATGAGATATGATCTGTGAAATGAGGTCATATATCACAAGATCGCATTTAATCGTGTTAGCAATGTTCCTTTCATACTGAATGAGTGATTAAAGTGCATAGTTGAGTTATATCATAATATAGTGAAAGACGGTAATAGCGAACCTCCCAGATCAGAAAAAAAATTCCGTTATAATGAAAATAACGAAAAAATTTATTAGATATAGCGAAATCTAATAAAACTTTCGTTATTTTCTTCTTATGGGGAAATAAATTTCACTGATATAGCGTGAATTCGGTGTGTGTGTGTGTGTGTGTGTGTGAAAACATTACATACAAATCTTTTATTGCAAAATTCACCCAACAGACATCGTATTGATTTTAGAAACCCATCTCGAGATTTACCCGTGTTCATTGTTTGCGCGTTATGAGTAGGTTCGCGCGAAATTTTCAGGGCTTTTTTTCAAACACGTGGAATGGTAATAAAGAGCTTTGCGCGATAAAAACAACTTTGTTGGTGAAAGCATAGACACCACTAACAGAAATAATTAAAAACCAAGACTATGCCGTGCTTAAGCAATGAAATGTTCAACCAGGCACTTGGTATGCTGCATGCAGGCGTTAGTCAGCGTGAGGTTGCAAGGCGCTTTAATGTTCGTCCTTGTACAGTTAGCTGGATGTTGTCACGATTCCATGAGACAGGATCCCTAAATGATCGCCCAAGACCTGATCAACCGTTTGTGACAACGCCACGGCAACAAGCGTTCATACGGCAAAGTCATCTCCGCAATAGGTTTGCGGCCGCCGAGACCACGGCGAGAGAAGTCATTAAACGTCATGGAAGGCCAATTCATCCTAGAACCGTTTCCAGAATATTGAAGCAGCATGGGACCCGCTGCAGAAGACCGTATAAGGGGCCACAGCTTAAACCGCATCGCCGACGGTACACATTGCAATGGACAAGGCAGCATCTGCCTCAACGCAAACGGCAGATGTCGAGACTTTTGTCATTTACATGAACGTTTTGCAGACAATTGTGTCCTCGAGCGCGACAGTTTGGATGGAGAGGCGCCATGGTCTGGGGTGCTATTAACCACTGCTAGGAGGTATGTGGACGAAATTCTGTAGCTTGTTTTAGCACCATTAATGCAGCAGCATAGGCAAGGAAATGGGTTAATTTTCCAACAGGACAATGCGCGCGCAGATACGGCAAGATTGACACAAAACGTTTTTCAAACCAACACCATTGACGTCCGTGATTGGCCCGCTATGTCCCCAGACTTGAATCCAATCGAGCATTTGTATGACGAGTAGGGGAGACGTGTGCGCATCCGCCAGCATCAGCCACAGAATCCGCAAGAATTAGGGATAGCCTTGATGGATGAATGGCAGAATATTCCTCAGAGGATCATCCGGAATGTTTGACAATCAATGTCACGTCGCCTTCGCGCCGCCATCACTGTTAATGGAGGTCATACCCGGTACTAGTGAACAAAACCGCATTGTTGACGCACCCCTCATTGACATTCATTTCAACTGTAGCCTCTTTGTGAATAAAATGATGTTTAGCTAAAATAGTTTATAATATACCATTATGAATTTGTTTATTAATTAAGATTGATTGATTATGTATTGTTTAACGTCCCGCTCGGGAATTTTTTGTAATGTCCGTCAGTATATAAATAGAATACAAAGTAAACAGATATGTTAAGTATGCTTAATATTATATATATATATATATATATATATATATATATATCGACGCTGTGGAATTGAAAGGTCGTAAGTGGCAGATACGACCAAATTGACTTTTTTATAAATCTGAAAAATATATGATGTCTTCCATATCCCTGTCCAGAAATAAAAGTTATACCATAACTATTACCATGGTAACAGAATAATAACATTTGGTCGTATCTACATGACATAGATATGAAAGGACGTATGTGGTAGGTACGACCTTTTAACACTTCACATAGTACTTTTTGTATGTCGTAAGTGGCAGTAACGACCTTTCATAATTAATTATTAAACAAAACAAATAATGTCATGGCATGCTAACGATGAGAGAAAAATGGGGTTCATCCTTACATATATGACCTGTGGATTACACACTTATTAAACGATCAAAATCGGATCGAAATTCTTAGACTGAAGGAAAAACAAATTAATAAAGAAACAGGAAGTCATCTAAATAAAGATCATAATGCAAAATGGCAACAACAATGAATGACATTGATTCCGAGGAGGAAGAGACGTTATCTCTTAGTAAATTAAGAGAAAAAATGTGTAGAAACAAAGTTTATGAAATGGACGATGATATACCTCTTTATAAACTGGCCAAATCATTGAAGGATAGGAGAAATAGAGATACTTTTACAGGACAACCTGAAGATGACAAATTTACAGGTAGGCCTAATATATCGCAAGATGTTCACATAGTAGATCACATAGATTACTTCCGAACAACGGGATCTGCAGATGACAACAATAACGTCAGCGAAAACATAGAAAACATTCACGATTCCCCATCTAACACAACAGATGTTGAAGAAATGACATGCGGTGGCATTTTTGAAATTCATGAAACAAATATCTTAGACGATACCCTAAATCTTGATATTCTTCATCCACTATTTGATATCTCAGAAACTGCTTCAGAGGGGTCATTCTACATGTATTTGGGAGACGAAATAATTTCTGAAATAGCTACCGGCGATTCATCTACTACAAGTGGAAATGAAAATGGGAACAAAGCAATTGAAAAGAATAGAGACACCCTACAGACAACATTAGAAGAAGGGGCCAGAACTACTAGATTGAGTAAAGCACTTGAGGTTGAAAATGAAGATACCGAAACTGAAACTGAAACAGATTCCTCCATTACAGAGTCAGAACAAGGGGAAAGAACTGAAACAGATTCCTCCATTACAGAGTCAGAACAAGGGGAAAGACCTAGTAGGCCACGTAGACGTCAGAAAAATGAAAACAACTGGAAGCAAAATATCAGGAAAAGGAAAAGAAATGCTGGTGAAGAGTACACGTCCTGTAAAGGAAGGAAGATGCAGAAACGAAAGATTCAGCGACCAAATTGTAAATGTAAATTTAAATGTTTAGAGAAGATCTCAGATGATGACCAGTATCGAGTATTCCAGAACTATTGGAGAAATAACTACTGTGGACAAAGAGACTTTATTAGACAATATGTCACAACGGAGGAGAAAGCCAGAAAGACAACCAAGGGGAATTCTAGAAGAGGAAATACCTACCACTATAGTTTACCAAATGAATGCGGGGAAACTAAAGTTTGCAAACAGTTTTTCTTGCAAACATTAGGTATTGGCGAAACAACTGTAGCATATACATTGACTAAAGAACAGAACGTTAGGTCAGAAGACAATAGAGGAAGAAAACCAGGAAGCCACAGAATATCGGAAGATGATAGACAGTTTATAAGAGAACATATACAGTCATTCCCAACAGCTGACTCCCATTACTGTAGAAAAACAACAAGCCGAAAATATTTGGGAAAAGATTTATCAATCAAAAAAATGTATGAACTGTACAAAGAGAAATGCCAAACGGAAGGACGAAATGCTATGAAATATTGGCTTTATGATAGCATATTTGGAACAGAATTCAATATTGAATTTCATCATCCAAAAAAGGATGTATGTACATTTTGTGATTCATACGCAAAACTCTCAAAAGAGGAAAAAGATGACCAATAGTTTGAACATGAAAAACACCTGAAAAGAAAAAAAAAGCTAGAGAACAAAAAGCAACGGACAAGAAGCGTGGCTTTACTGAAGATAGGATAGAAGTACTTAACTTTGACCTGCAAAAAGTTTTCGTCACGCCCAAACTTTTCGTATCAGATGCATACTACAGCAGGAAATTGGCAACGTATAATTTTACAACTTATGACCTCAATACAAAGAAAGTCAATTGTTACGTTTGGAATGAAAGTGAAGCAAAGAGAGGGAGTTGCGAGATAGCCAATAGCCACTTGCCTATACATTCACAATAAAAATGCAGATGATAAAGATGAAATAATCTATTACTCGGATAGTTGTACAGGACAACAAAGAAACTTGGCCTTCTCTACGATGTGTCTATACTCTGTCACCAACTTCCCTATCAAAATGATCACACACAACTACTTTGAGAGGGGTCACTCTCAGATGGAGGGAGACTCGGTGCATGCGACCATAGAGAATTCTACCAAAAGATTAGAAATGTATTCACCAAGTGATTGGGTAGAAGGTATCAAAAATTCAAAACAGGCCCCACCAAGGTACAATGTTTTGGAAATGAAAAACGATACAATAATCAATTTCAAAGAATGTGTTTCATCATGTGTTTCAAACAAAAGAAAAGATACTAATGATGAGATAATTAGATGGAACAAGATTCACAGTTTCCAGTACAGGAAAGATTCGTCAAACATAATATTCTTCAAATATGATTATGATGACGAATACAAAATGCTCAACATTACACAAAGCAGACGAAAAATGGCCAGTATCAAAGATTACAGACTTAAAAAGCTGTACAAGTCTCGGCAATCAATTTCTGCTCCAAAATATGCAGATTTGAAAAAAATGTGCGAAAAAGGATTGATCCCTTCGAAATACTACACGTTTTATGCGGATCTTCCATGCGACAGCCGCATTGACACATTACCAGAGCCTCATTCTTCCGATGACTCTGAATCTGATTCTGAGACAAGCTGAACATGTTATCAAATAATGCAGAAAAATTCACTGTCGCAATAAGTTCGTGTTATTAGTTATGTTTTTCACTATGTTGTGTTACTGTTTACACTGTTGTAACTGACATTGTTTTATTGAATCCATGACTCTTTTCGCAAGTTTATAGTTTATCACTGATAAAGATTTGCATTTCCAATTACTGAATGAATTAAATTACAAAAAACAATAGCAATGATTTAGGTTTTCATATACACCTTTCTCTGTCTCTTCATTTCCCTGCCTCAATCTTGCTCTCTATGTAAGCGTGTATATTCTAGAAAATAAACACATGGTCGTGTTCATTTACTATATCAATACTTTATAAAACACCCTCCCCATTTAAGGGAAAAAGAATTTTACTATTGCTATAGGCAGTACAAAAGTGGGAAAGTAAGTTGATCATACACCTCGTAAAATTATTTAACCCCCTATCCTTATCAAATGGTACCTTGTTTAATTATTATTTTGCTTGTCGGTATAAAAGTAAACCTCTTTTTTATTTGCTTCCTATGCCTATATAAAATTAAAGTACTAAAATTTAAGGTCGTAACTACATAATTCTTCCACTTAAAACGTCGTAAGTAGCAGATACAACGTTTTACTTCGGTACAAAACGTCGTAAGTGGTAGATACGTCCTTTCGTAATTTAGACATATAATGGTGTAAGGTCCTATCTACATTTTTTTATGGAATATCTATCTCGCAATTGTGAATTTATGAGAAAAAATAGGATTTCTGTAATCCTTAGTTACAATATCACTCTGTAAAATGTCACAATGCTTATGTAGATTCAGTATGAAATGGTGAAACATATTTTTTGTCCTCCTGTAAAATTCTGAAATTACAGTTACGACCTTTCAATTCCACAGTGTCGATATATACAGCGGTGGATCATAATATTATAAACAAAATGGCGTCGTCGCGTTATTAGTTACATACGGTTCCGATATTAAAAACAACGATTTCTTATTTACATGATGATTAATATTAATAAACCTTACCATACTTTGTGGCATACCCCTTTCATCTAATTATCCTGACGATTCTGTGTGGGATGATGTGTATAGGTTTTGAATACAATGAATTGGGATGGTAGTCCATATTCTCCATATTCTGCCAAGTTCTCGTGCGAGGTCTGCTGCATTATTTATTCTGCTTGGGCATTTTCCTAGCTGATGTTTCAAAAATAGCCAACAGTTTTCAATAATATTAGCATTCGGTGATTGAACAGGCCACACAATTCCTCGAATATTGTTTTCAGTCTTGTAATTTCGCACAGATCTTGCACGATGCACTGGAGCATTGTCATCTTGAAAGATAAAATCATCTGTGGAAAATGCCGGGCAACAACTGGCCAAAGTTCATTATCAGAGATTGCTCTATACTTTTTTGCATTGATATTGCCATTAATAATTGTCAACGTACCTGGTCCATCAACTTTCCAATGTCTCTTCCCCCTAGCCCATGCTACTCGCTTTTTAAAGGTAACTTCACGGATTAGTATGTTTCTTCTTGCAACATGTCTGTGAACATTATTACGGAACAAACATCTTATTAATGTAACTTCAGGAAAAGAACTTTCCCTAAATTGGTTAAATCTGTGGGTTATTTCTTTCAAAGGCTCCACTCGATGTAATTTTACTGACCTCAAAATAGATCGCTCACCTTGCACGCTGAGATTTTTCTTCCTACTCGTTCTGGGCTTGTTGTCCATCGAACTGGTATCGCTTTCGTACAGCCCACACTGTACTTAGTCTTAGGCTCCTTGCAATTTCAGACTGTGTTATTCCGCTTTAAAAGCTATTTACAATCATTTGTTTTACGCTTGGTGATAAATCTTTCGACTTTCCCATGCTCTGCTTATAAGCAAAATGGCGCAGTTTATTGCGTCACAAAATACGATACGTCACACCTAATTATAATATACGATGTCAACTGTGCTAGCCATATGCCCTATTTATCTAAACATGTATGCGTTGTAGAGTTACATGTACATAAAAGTTTATAAGCCGCCATTTTGTTTATAATAATATCATGATATATAGAATGATATATATATGATATATATTTATATCCACAACTATAATCTTGGTATAGAGATAAGTCTATTGTTTACAATAAAGCGTTTGAAATTAATTTTGTTTATGTTCATTCCAGAAGTTTTGCATCAGAGCACTGGGAAAATTTTGATTTCGGTAAGTAGCGGTGAGTACTAGTTTTGCGCATAGCTTGAAGTCCGCTATACAACTTTATTTCGAACTCCAGTCACGCTTTAATCATCTTCACACTGTCAAGGGTCTGCATTTCGCACACGAAGCATTGACAAATTGATCTATATGAAAGTTGGACTTGAGTGCATACTGTACGTAATATTCTTATATCAAACTGACCAATGATATGGATCAGCTTAAAATCTTGCTTAAACTAAAGGAGACATAATAGCTGTTTTGTTAGAAAGGGAATATACGAAAAGGTAAAACCTGTAATCTCGCCGAAAATTCAAGGTTTGTAATATCGTGGTCCAAAAGAAATCGAGATTTGTATCGGATTGAAAGTGACAAGTGATTGGTCCCACATGTCAAAATGTTCTGTGTCACAATGTCACATGTCAAAATGTCCTGTGCCACAGTGTCAATCGTCAAAATATCCAGTGTCACAGTGCTGGTTACACAGTTCACCAATTTGATCTTCTAGTTCAGAGTCAAACTTCGAAAGTAAACAAGTTAGTTGCACGTCTGACAAAGGCATGACGATAATCCAGTTTGATCGTGTTGAAACCGAAATAAAAATTTCGTTGTGGTAACACAGATAATATTGTGTTTGCTATATTGATTTAAATCACCTTTGACTGTGTATAAGTTTCCGTGTTTAACAATGTCACATTACATTATTCTCGTTACGTTTTATTACACGTGTTTAAGATGTATAAGTAAATTTATCCTCTGTGACGGATCCGGAAAAATGTCAAGGGGTTGGGGTGGATTACGACTCGAGTTTTATACCTTTCCCACCAAGAAAGTGGGGTGGGGTTAAAACACCAAAATGACAAAAATAACTTATTTTAAACGAAATATTCATTCAGCGCGTGTGTGTGTGTTTTCAAATCCTATGTACCCCCTCTAGATCCGCCAATGAGCAGAGTCTGTCAGCAAAGCGCAGACTCTTGGTATTGCCAAGATTCTCATTTGTTTGTAAAGGAAATGTGATCTTAAAATGAAAGAAAAACCTATGTTATGTTATTATACGACTACAAAAACGAATGAAAAAGATACTGATACTTCTAAATTACCACTTACTGCGGGAGCGTTGTGATAATGCTAAATAAGGAAAGAGTTTTACTCCGTACATTACTGTACTGGCACAGAGAAAGACACCCACCAAACAAAAATACCATGCTATATATATATATATATATATATAAAGCATGTTTTCTTAAATTTGTATTCTTTATGAAATTGCCCGTAATCTTTACTTTGTTAATGTTGCTTTATTCATTCATTATAACCTGCAGTGAGGAATTGTCCTTGAATCCAGTCATTCTCGGCCTGATCTCCAATTTCGATAAGATAAGATGCTTTCCCATCACAGTCAGCCTATAATATACAATGGATTTAATATAAATGTAAGGTTTTTTTCTAGACCACCTGATTCGATGATTTGTTTTTCATTTTTTTCCAAGTCTGGTATGAAGTTGGATGAGGTTGATATAAATTATGAATGTCAGAACGTGTAACTCCCTGCACCCCTTGGGTTTTAGGGGCGGAGCTCAGAATGCATAAAGTATCCATTTACCAAAACTAGTCTTCCGCATATCTGTACGAAAACTAAGTTCATAGTCATATAGAGCAGAAAGGCTTATACTAAACATAACATAGAACATTTAAATGACATCTTGTTTAATATTGATACTACATTGAAAGTAAATGGGTATTAGATTGATTGATTGATTAATCATATATTGTTTAACGTCCCGCTCGAGGGTCTTTCACTCATATGGAGACGTCACCATTACAGGTGAAGGGCGCTTATGGCCTTTGAAAGGGAGGGATCATTAACGTGCCACACCTGCTGTGACACAAGGCTTCGGTTTTTGCGGTCTCATCCGAAGGACCGCCCCATTTAGTTGCATCTTACGACAAGCAAGGGGTACTGAGGATCTATTGTAACAAACGGATCCCGAAGGGTCAAATGAATATTATACTATTCAAAAAAGGAGGATATATTGCATTTTGTGATAAAAATGTTCACATATACAAAGGGATACGAAATCATGTTGTATAGGTCCTTTACGAGGAAGTATTTCCAAAGAAATTCATCACCCAAACACATCAATTCCACTTTCACGATCTGCACGGGATGCTACTGATGATCAAGGGTGTTGTGCCACAAATTTGTATGCCTCTGAATTGAAAGGTTAGAACCATTCTAAAGGAATATTTTGAGGAGAAAGCATCAGATTTTCAGTTGTTAAAGTCGTTAATTAAACAGAGACCAAGCGCCGTCTAACACAGGATGAGAAGTTACATGCCCTTGACATGCTACAGCTTGGCACACGACAGTTCTCTGCGGCAAGGGCAGTGAATGTTTCCCAGTTTGTTATCAGCAGGTTATGGTCAAGACATCGTGCTAGAGGGTCTGTTGAGGATACACCACGATCCGGCGGACCAAGGGCAACAACTCAGGCTTAGGACAGATTCATCCGCACTATTGCCTTGAGAAATCGTCTGGTAACAGCAAATCTGATACGGTTTCAACTTCAAAGGGATACTGGATTGGTAGTGAATGACCAGACCATCAGGAATCGGCTGTACACGTTTCACTTACACGCCCGATGTCCTCGTGTCATTTCCTGTTTGAGGGATCGTCACATTAGGGCCCGATTCCAATGGTGTCGTCACCATCAACGCTGGGATAGTCGCCGATGGAACCACGTAATGTTCTCAGATGAGTCGAGGTTCACTGTGGACTTCCCGGACAGACGCAGGAGAGTTTGGCGCCGACATAACGAACGTTTCCATGACGTTAACGTCATTAGACATGATCGGTATGGGGTGGATCTGTAATGGTGTGGGGAGGCATCACTGTTGCCGGTAGAACAGACTTGCATGTTGTTGCTGGACGTGTCACAGGGCAGTACTACCGAGAAAACATCTGTTTGCACTTCGTTATGGCCGCCGTTTCATTTTACAAGATAACAATGTCAGATGTCATAGGACCAGGATCATTACAGTTTATCTCAAACGGCAAAATATCACCACATTACCATGGCCCGCACTCAATCCGGACCTTTACCCCATCGAGTATGTCTGGGACATGCTTGGACAGCGGCTACGCCAACAACCTCCTGCCAATGTCCAAGCACTTGCTGTAGCATTGCAACAGGAATGAAATAACCTTCCCCAAAATGACCTGGGACGTCTTGTTAGGAGTATGCCACGCCGAATTCGAGCATGTCTGGCCAACCGGGGGGGGGGGGGGTACCCGCTTCTGACTCTGTCTCACAATGGTGGTAAATTTGCTGCATGACCCTGTGTTGGTGTCGACCCTTATTCTGGAGAATGTGTCCTTTTCTAACTGTACACAGGGTTTCGAATAAATTGACAATAGTTTTCTTAATGTTTTTCTGTTATTTGTTTTCTTCCTGACCTCATGATCTGCATTTCATTGTCCTTGTAAATCCAATATCCCTACTTTTTTTTAATAGTACAGAAGGAGCAGGTTTTACCAAAATTGTAAATTTCATGATGCAAGGGCGGGGGTTCATGGTACGGAAAGGCAGAAATTAATGTACCAAAATTCTGTATTTTGCAACCACGGGGTTCTGTTTCTAGACAGGTCTAAAATATTAACATAGTAATAATTTAGGATATCATATTGCATTCAATATTCCATCAGTATGGATACTTTCGGCAGCATTTCCGTTTTAAGAACACACCTTATTTATACAGCTGTCGAATATTAGAATTTGACGTATATATGCAGACCAGGAAGATTATCTTAGATGTCGTAGTCCTGGGGTTACTGATGCAGTTACCGAAAACTAGGGTGACCCATTAGATCTGTGAGTCACTTGTTACACTGATATATGAAGATAGATTATATCTTTACCTTGGCATCGTTCCAGTTAGAATTCGATTGGTTATAGGAATAACAATGGCCATTGAACTCGGCCCAGCCCATTTCACACGCTGCAATGGAAATAATAACACAATAAACTGAAACAACTCTAATGGAACATTTTTTGATAGACGAATTTGCTTTCGAGTTAGACAGCATTACTAGTTACATGGGTTATAGAAAATGGAATGCAGAAATTTCACATGCATTCCCGAGTGGTTAGAGCATCGGGCTCAAAATCACAAAGCCTCTCACCTCTGTCGGCGCGTGTTCGAATCTCGGCCGCGGCGTTATGTGAGCAAGTTTGCCAGTTTACTTGCGGAAGGTCGGTGGTCTCTTCCTAGGTACATTGTATCTGGGTTCTCTCCTCCACCAACAAAAACTGGACGCCACCAGATAACTGAAAAATTGTTGAGTGTGGCGGAAAGCAATAAATAATCAATCAATCACATGCATTCAAAAACTTTCTTTAACTTTTAATTTTTTAGTTATTAATTTACAGTGTCGGAGTTTTCACTTATCAGTTTACAATGTCGGAGTCTTTACCCATCATGATAATATTACAGTGTCGGGGTCTTTACCTATCATGATAACATTACAGTGTCGGAGTCTTTACCTATCATGATAATATTACAGTATCGGAGTCTTTTCTTCTTATTATTAGATAACAGTATTGGAGTATTTACGTATCAGATTACATCTGTTTCGTACTTAGTTATTTTATTGAAAATAGATGCTAACAGCAAACGAACGACTCAACTTTATGACAAACGAGATCATTCAAAATTTTCCCATCATCAACTTCCTTACCTACGTAGCAATATGCCATTATCCCCGCATATGGTGTTTATATCCCACCAACTAATTCGATGCGCAAGAGCTTGTTGTGCTTATGATCAGTTTTTAAATCAAGGTAGGCTATTGCTACTGACAAGCAATATTATAAGGGTTTCTACAGTCTCGTCTAAGTTTGCCAGTACAACCTTTCATTGGGTCAAATCTGTCTGACTTGTTTCATACCAATTGTTAGGCGATCTTGGCACACTGACTCTGACTACGTATTATTCCATTTACCTGATCAAGATATAGGACTCGGAGGGTCTGACCGGTCGACGGGGGATGCTTACTCCTTATATTCACCTGAACCCACCTCTGGTATGTCCTGGGGTCCCTTTTTGCCTATTTCTCTGATTTGTATTTTTTATAGGAAATACGAGATGGAGTTCTCTTCGCTATATTAGTCTTTTCATTACAATGTCAGAGTCTTTATTTATCAGATTACTATGTTGGAGTTTTTACTTGTCAATGACTTAATTTCAAAACTCTCAGCATTTACTTATAATTATCAGATTTCAATGTCGGAGTCTTTATTTACCAATGTACAATGTCGTAGTTTTTACTTATCATTGTCAGATTACAATCTTCGATTCTTTACATCTGATCAGCAGGTAAAAACAGAACATGGAGATATTTAGGTCGTTTGCTCAGTCATACAATTTACTTAGATAAACATAAAAAGATGCTAGAGGTCTTCATTGACAGTATTTACGTAGGTTTTTGGTGATACGGTGTTTCACCAGGCTATTGGAATTCCCATGACCACAAATTGTGCTCCAATGTGGCAGAATTTATTCAAAAATTTTACATGACAAGAAATATTATCTTGCCGTGGCTTTCTACTCAACATTGTGAATATTGAGCACATATTAACAATACTCATTTTCATTAATATGTCGATTCGACATGATATATCCAAGTCATATCGAAATAAAAGAAGCCACAGAATCTTCCATATTTGTTTCATATTTGGATAATTCATTGGACATATATATCAGCACAACTTTATGACATAGGAGATGATTTCAGCTTCATTTATCGTCAAGTTTGCATGTTTATTAGCAATATTTAATTATCACCTACATATAATGTTATGTTTCTCAACAGATTCAATACGCAAGAACACTGTCTGGGTATGAGAGATCTTTAAATCGATTGATTGATTGATTAAATATTGTTTAACGTCCCGCTCGAGAATCTTTCACTCGTATGGAGACGTCACCATTGCCGGTGAAGGGCTGCAAATTTAGGCCTATGATCGGCGCTTATGGCCTTTGAGCAGGGAGGGATCATTTACGTGCCACACCTGCTGTGACACGAGACCTCGGTTTTTGCGGTCTCATCCGAAGGACCGCCCCATTTAGTCGCTTCTTACAACAAGCAATGGGTAATGAGGATCTATTCTAACAACCCTGGAATTTGCATGTATAAATGGAGTACATTCTTCCTCAATACACCTTCATATTATTTCAAATTTCAATTTTGTTGTCGACAAAATCATCATCACCTTAAAGATCCACTTATCCTATGGTTAATAAATGTATTGTTACTATAAATAAAGTGTCATTCAGAACTTGATATCAGTTTTGATGTTTCATACATTCTAAATACCAAGCAAAATTCATTTGAAAGCCTTGTTTCTGGATATTCATTCACATTTTGCATGTTTTACCGAAGATTGGTTCTCAACACGTATCATTCGTAATAAATAACTTAAATATCTGAATGTTGAAGGAAGGCGTCCATGAGTATATCGACTCGCTATTTAAAACACGTAAACAGCATATGACAAAACTAGTCGTGTCACTACACGGATTAATGATTGATTGATTATATATTGTTTAACGTCCCGCTAGAGATTTTTTCACTGATATGGAGACATCACCATTGCCGGTGAAGGGCTGCAAAATTTAGGCCTATGCTCGGCGCTCAGGGCCTTTGAATAGGGAGGGATCTTTATCGTGCTGTGACACGGGACCTCGGTTTTTGCGGTCTTATCCCAAGGACCGCTCCCTTCCATCGCCTCTTACGACAAGCAAGGGGTAATGGGGACATATTTTAATCCTGGTCCTCACGGGGAGCCATTACACGGAATAATAGGACTTCACAACTAGCCAAAGTTACAATTTTTGAGAAAAAATAAATTTTTAGCTGTGCGGTTTTTTTTTTTTTTATGTTTTTGAGTATATTTAGGAAATATGATATCTAACGCCACACAAACACACACGCATACATAAAACGATGACTAAGTACACATAATCTACTTTTGATTTCACTTTAGCGCTTTCGCTGTGAACAAACATTCAATGAAAATCCAAAGGTTTTTTTCTATCAATATCGGACAACATTTTAGATTTTCAAGGTAAATTAATTTTTGTAATGCCTGAAATTTTGAAAAGGTGAAGATAACGAACAGTGATCAATCTGACAATTTCTACAAGGAATACAAAATAAAAGATCGGCCAAACATGGACCCTGGATAAACCATCTGGGATCAGGTACTTAGGTCGAGTAAACATCCCCTGTCAACTAGTCCCACTCGCCGTGATATCTTTATCTTGATCAGATAAACGCAGTAATCCTTAATCAACATCAATGTGTAAATATCGATTATTTCGATCATAATAATATCATATCATTTGCCGATATCACAGATCTTTCAACAATCTTGTTTACAGTTACCCCAAAGTTTATGGTCCTTGTAATGAACTAATTATCACTGGGTCGAATGCTGTTTGGCATGTCATACAAATTCTTATGCTGAACTTTACATACTGATTTAAACTATGGATGTACCTAATCAGGTAGTTATGACCACTCAACACGGGAAGCCTGCTCTCAGACACCCGATTCCATCTTTGGTTCGTATTTGCCCGACTCTTAATTTTGTAGGAATTATGAGATTGATCACTCTAAATTTTACTTGTTCATTAAAATGTGGGATTCTTTACTTATCGTCAGATTACAATGCTGGAATGTTTAGTTGTCATCAGGTTACAATGCCGGAGTGTTTATTTATCATCAGGTTACAATGCCGCAGTGTTTACTTATCATCAGATTACAATGCCGGAGTGTTTATTTATCATCAGGTTACAATATAATGCCGAACCGGTCGCGGTAGCTCAGTGGTTAGAGCGTTCGCTTCGTAACCAGGAGGCCGTGAGTTCGAGCACCGCTCGTGCCATGGCCGCGTCAAACCTAAGACGAAAAATAGGTAGTGATTGCTCCTTCGCCAAACGCTCGGCATTTAGAAGTGAGAATCACGGGTCTTTCGGATATGACCTTAAAAACGGAGGTCCTGTGTCACGGTAGGCGTTGGCACGTTTAAGAACCCTCACTGCTACGGCCCTGAGCGCTAAGCATAGGTCTAAATTTGTGGTACTTCACCTACAGCTGGTGACGTCTCAATATGAGTGAAAAATTCTCGACGGGACGTAAAACAAACAAATAAACAAAACAAAACATACAGTGCCGGAGTCTCTACTTGTCATCAGATTACAATGCCGGAGTATTCACTTGTCATCATCAGATTACAATGCTGGAGTGTTCACTTGTCATCATCAGATTACAATGCTGGAGTGTTCACTTGTCATCATCAGATTACAATGCCGGAGTATTCACTTGTCATCATCAGATTACAATGCCGGAGTATTCACTTGTCATCATCAGATTACAATGCTGGAGTTTTTACACGTCATGATCAGATTACAATGACAGAGTGTTTATACGTCATCATCAGATTACAATACCGGGTGTTTACTTATCATCAGATTATAATGCCGGAGTGTTTACTTATCGTCAGATTACAATGACGGAGTGTTTACTTATCGTTAGATTACAATGACGGAGTGTTTACTTCTTAGAACACAATGTCGAAGTCTTTACTTATTTTATTTGATTAATAATGAGTCTTTAAAGATAAGTGCCAGTCCTGGCGGATGATTGGTTGAAGCATAACGATGTAATGACTGCTCCATAGACAAGCGCTCGATATGTAAACGTGCGAATAAAGATTGGCAGGATGATTCATCGACACACCTTTTCAGGGTTTAAGTTCGTAAAATTTAGAGGACATGAAAGGGTACACCAAGTGAAGAGTCACAACCCCATTGGGACGTGAAAGATCGTTTCTCTGGTTTTCGAAAGTTAGTAGTTTCATTGGGAAACGTCGAAACCGATCATATACCTTTAAATTTAGTTAAACGCTGTGAAATGGCCAAATTGTTTACTGCAAGAGGCCTATAGGATACATCGCTCATCTAAGTCACCTTGGTCATGTTGTTGTTCAGCCATTGACAGTTAAACGATTTTTTGTAATCTTTATCATTCTCATGAAGAAATTGACACAGTCTTAGCCCCATATGGTCACGATATAACCATGATACAATATCACAAGATAAAAAATATCATAGTATGAAATGAATGTATATTCATAATACCGAGACTATCCTTCAGTAAGAGATAAAACTCACATTACATCAGCTTTTAATACACACTTGAAGTATATCATTGACGGAGTTAGGAAATTTCAGTTCCTTTTGATTAAACTTGTTTCCCATGGCAAACGGGAACAAGAATCTTGCTGACTCCCTCAATGATACAATTTAATTGTTTTATTATATAGATACAAACATTCAAACCAGTATAATACTTGATACATAGAACCCTCGTCATACCAGAGGTAGGATCTGGTGCCTAGGAGGAGTAAACATCCCCTATCGACCGGTCACACCCGCCGTGAGCCCTATATTTCAACTAAGTAAACGGCGCAATCCGTAGTCAGAATCAGTGTGCCAAGAACGGCCTAACAATTGGTTTGAAAATCATCAGACAGCATTTGACTTAATGGTAAGTTGTACTGGCAAACTAGATCGTTAAAACAACCATAAAATTTGCGAAATGCTAAATTTAGACGAGACTGTACAAATCCCGTGTCGAAATGATATCAGTAATTTCAAAGTGCGAGTTAGACAAGAGAAGATGATGAAAGGACGTCATCTAAAGAACGCCATTAATTATTGAAACGACGAAAGGGTACTTTGTACGTCTAATGACATTATGTGATATATTAACTAAATTATGCTACCAGAACAAACTTACATCTTCGTTTTATACATTTGCATATTTTGACTCAAATTCCTCAACATTAAATCAGCATTCTAAAAGTATGAATGTGTTGCCTTTGTTTTAGGGCACGCTGTACTATAACAGACGAGAAAGTGACGAGCTTAGGATGTGACGTCACATTCCCTTGCCATGAACCCCAGCACGTTAAGAAGTTCTATAATATTCCGAATTTACGCAAAGTGAATATCCACACGTTTTCGCACGCACACTTGTTGTGTAGTGCACATCTTGAGGTAACATAGTAAGTAAATATCCACACAAGTAGTTGTATAATGAAGAACAATCAAATACCGAAAATAACTCAAGCAGTTTTATTTGCAGTTTTCAAGAGTTATCACAACATTGCTTAATTACACATCCTTAACATCTGAACCCAAATTTCATTTCAAAAACGGAAGCCAATTTACCATGAAATCATCCATGACGTGGACCTCTTCAAACATCTTGTATGTACTAACTTGCGTCGGTTGTGGAGAAAATTATATCGGTCAGACAGGTGACACCCTACAACTCAGGGTGACTGTACACCGTCAACAGTCAGTAAACATATTCTAATCTGTGCCACAAATATCAGTCCGAACTTTAACAGTTTTCTCTTTTAAAATTTTCTGAGAGATACCACGGAAATGAAGCGTGAAACGAAAGAAAAACTGTTTATTAGAAAATACAAGCCAGCATTAAACGCTACATAAAATGTAGAACCTTATATAATTCACATATCTAATTCGTTTTTCTCTGTTTGTTGTTTAATGATTAGGGAAGACATTCTGGTGTATTAAATAAACATAAAAAAAATTCCTTGCAGCTAGTTTATCGTAAATTTGTAGGAACAAGATCTGTTTTTGAAACGCTGATGTCCCCGTATGACCAACGTTTGATTTTTATTTTCAAAACTTACAACGTCATATTGTGGTCTGTGAGAATATAGCAGTGTAGTGATAATTTCATATAATGAATTCCAAAAGTGTATATATATCACACATGTTGTTAATGCAAAACAGATAGTTTTATTAGAGAAAACAATCAACATTATAAATCATTTTATAACACATGTTCAAATGAACAATTACACTGTAAAACTATGACGTAAAACAATTCCTTCACGATTTATAAATTTCTTCAATCTAATTTTTCCTAACCTTTTATAATTTAGATGATTATTTAAACCAGTAACAGTCTGATAAGAGTAATAACTCAGTTTGACAAAACACTATATAAAACATTTTAGTTAGTTTTCTTTTCAGTTACAATAAAGGTGAAATTCTGCATTGCAGGGGGTGTTAAATCAATATTGACTTCAAAAATGAATTACTTTACTAGTTGAAAATAAATCAATATTAGAAAAAAAATATTATTTTCACTTTGATGAGTGAAGTGCTTATGATTCTTAAATCCTGTACGTAAACTAACACCCTTAAGAAAGATTAAGATTAAAAAATAAACGAAACCAACTCCCTATGGCATACGTCTTAAGTATATTACATGAAGTTTAAGACAAGTCATGGAATTACAAGGTGAAAATAACGGTGATATATCACATAACTCTTTTAAAGAATACAAAATTCACAGCAGACCAAACACATACCCCTAGACATATCAGAGATAGTATCACTTGCCTAAGAAGAGTAAGCATCCGGTGTCAGGTGGTTACACCCGCCTTGATCTGGAAAACGGAGAAATCCGTAGGAAAAACCATTGTACAAAACACGGCCTCAACTGGTATAAAACACGCCAAACAATATTTGATCCAACGATATGTTGTATTGATAAATTTGATCGTTATAACGGTTATTAAAATTTGCAAAATTATTACTTTTTAAGAAATTCTTGAAAACCCTGTAACATCAACGAATTTGTTTGTAGCCTGCCTCGATTTAAATTTGATCATGTGCAGAACAATCTCTTGTGTATCGCATCAGTTGAGAGACATAAAGTGATGTTCGAAACTGTTTGTATTATAATGTCGAAAGCAGAACTCTGTGTATGACAAAAAATAACACATATACTCATCTAGAAAAGAAATTGTGCTTATAATATATAAAGCTACACAATTTAAGCATTCACTTTTAACTTGCGTTAAAAACATCATTAGAGCTCGAAATAATGATGACCAATGGTATGGGGCTAGTAGATTATGGATTTAGGCTAGTATTTTGTAAAAACCATGTGCTGTTTAGGCTAGTTGATTGAAATACTTTTCAAAATTCTTGAACGATCGGGATAGTAAAAATGAGATATCTGCACGTCCAGGTTTTTATCTCATTCAAAATAATTCTTGATTTCACTTTTGTTAACTTGTACTATGGAATATCACAATGTTGATAATTCACGGATGTTTTTAAGAGCGAATTATCTACAACCAGCAATCCTCGGAAGATTCCTCTTAACGTCACACAAAGGTTCGAGCCACAGGAGGAATTCCGAGTTAGTACTACTAATAACCGAATCATCAACTGCAAATTTCATAGAATGAGCTGTCTAATTTGCAATGCTTTCGTAATCCGGTGACATGACACTTTCACAAACGACTAAAAAGGTGATGGTGACGCCAATTATTTTCAAAGTGAAAAATATGGACAAGGATAGTAAGATTGCGTATTATTATAACTTGCTGATGATACTAACTTGTTAACATTTTAGGCGTAACCATGAAAATGTTTCATTATTATTGAATATGGAATTTGGGCCAGTCATTTTCATATCCACTGGTCCGAAGGGACAGTAAAGGTTATCAATTGAACGTTGAAAATCTAAAATGATAGCCCAGGCGATCAGCGAATAGAAATCATTATATCTAGCCCTTCATCACGAGAAAATTTTAACTATCGATAATTCTGCAAATATGCAGATGTGTGAGAACTGCACGCTTCAAAACAAGTTATAATCTAATTAGGAAAAAGTTATTGTATGTATATTTAGCAATTGTCAGGTACCGCCACCTACATCTCGGGATGACCATAATTTACTGTAGGATCATTAATGTTTGTGAGGGCCAATGTTCGTGAAAAGCCAAATATTTACTAGTTCGTGGGGATGAAATTTCGAGGGGTAAAATCATTTTGAAAATTTAAATCATTATACTGTAATTATTGAAAAGATAAGTGGTTGGTGGTGACGTAAATTCGTTGGTAAAAGGCATCCACGAAATCCAAGGGCATTGAGTCCCCCCCCCCCGAACAATAATCACGACATAGTATATTACGATTCGTCATTTGTCTTCAGCTTTGACGCTCAAACATAAAATCTTCAACAGATAATGAAAGTTATTTCGCCAAGCAACCGACACTATAATGAAAGACCCATGTCACGGAAGCCGTCCGTATGATAAAACACCCTCATTTATGTGCCCCTGAGTAGCTTGCATAGATCAAACTATTTGGCACGTCACCTAAACGCTTGTGACATCTCCACATATGTGCAAAATTCTCACATAGGACATAAAACAATATAGAAACTACCAAACAAATAAACATGTTTTGTTTGGATATAAAACAACATTAAATAATATTAACCAATCTCACCGTTTTCACGACTGTAATAGAACCAGCCGGGAGTTGGATTGTTCTTCAATCCCTTTACAGAACATCGTGTTAAGCTACAATTCTGCTGTTCAGTTTTGTAGAGAAACCCTTCACAAATGAAGTCCACATTGCATTTATAGGCACACATCAACATGTCTACCCCAGTAGCCACAGACAGAATGACCGCAGACGATACTGGCAGAACATCGTCGACAGATGGATCTCGCCGATAAAAACCGGTCTGTATGTTGCCAAATGCCGCGCTGAAAGACACCACTAAGGAAATCAGGAAACCTAAATTCATGACCAATTATTTCAGGTGAAAAGTGCACTTTGTGTGTATGACTTGAACAGGTACGTAAGATATACTCACTGTTGATTATCAATATTATTGATCTTGGATTCTACTGTACACTAATGGTACTTCTCGGTGAAGACTGGCGATTGTTCCCACGAATATAAATAGGTTATTTATTTTTAATTGGAAAAAAAGAGGTAATTGATTATTTTATTTGCATATCGAAACTGCAAATTAAATTTTTCTTCAAACATCTATACAGAAAAATCTGATATGTCACACGTGGATAATAATAATCCCCTTTTCATCACAATACACGAAACGCTTCGGAACATTGAATCTTCACATTTCCATAGGGGTCTCTAGGTCTTGTCATGAAAGAATCGTGTACTGGATGAAAAGTGAAGAAAACGAATTACTATAAAGAATGCAAAATTAAGATTGGGGCTAACAAAACCCCTGGAAACGCCAGAGGCGGGAGCAGGTGCCAAGGAGGGGAAAGAACCCCTTGATCAGACAAACAAGGTAATCCGTAGTGAAAGCAGGTTTGTACAGAAAGATGTAACAATAAGCGCGAAACACGACAGACGGCACTCAACCCAGTGATAGCTTATAATTTGCAAATTAAGTTGAATGATTGATTAAATATTGTTTAACGTCCCGCTCGAGAATCTTTCACTCATATGGAGACGTCACCATTGCTGGTGAAGGGCTGCAAATTTAGGCCTATGCTCGGTACTTATGGCCTTTGAGCAGGGAGGGATCTTTTACGTGCCACACCTGCTGTGACACGGGGCCTCGGTTTTTGCGGTCTCATCCGAAGGACCGCCCCATTTAGTCGCCTCTTACGACAAGCAAGGGGTAGTGAGGATCTATTCTAACAACCCGGATCCCCACGGGGTTGCAAATTAGATTATTACAGCGACCATATAATTTGCGAAATGCTGAGTAGGCTGTTTAAACCCTTTTAACATTAACTATTTGTCAGTAACTTGCCTCGATATAAATATTGATCGTGCACAAAATATTAATAATATTATTTCCTTTACATGCTCGTGCATATTGAATCAGTTGAAAAACATAACATTCAGGAGATGATGGAGAAGTTGTCGGTAATCTCGTTTGTCGAAAAGTTGCGTTGCTAGTTTGCCACAGATATTTTTGTTCAACAAAATACTCATTATGAAGCAGATACGGAAGATTTGGGTGTTCGTTATTTCGCTTTTACTGACATGCATTGAGTCGACACATGGATGGGCATTGTTAATAGATAAAACCAGCTTCGATATACCTGGATGTCGAGTTAAATACCACAATAAGATACTTTCTTATGACTTGTGACCATAGGAATTCCAACAGACTTACGAAAGAATTCGGAAATATTGTGAATGGGAAACCCCTGTATTTTTTTTAACCTGAACATCACAGTACATGTGTGCAGAATCAGAGTGGCGGTTAACGTTTTGATGATGACCACAAGCCATGTTTATTTCCGTATCCCAGGTCATTAAGGAACAGTTGTCTGAGAGGTTAAAAAAAAACCTGGTCTTCAATATATCGTGAGAAGTGTTGTGTAAAATGTTGAAAGCCCGTACTCCTTGATTACATACAGGTATATATATATATATATATATAACAAATGGATAGAAATTCGTATTATTAAGAAAAACTTCATAAAAAGGACCAGTGACGTGCGATTTCTATGCATATATCATGTTGTGCTATGAAAGTTTGAAAGCGATTGCTTCCATTATTCCGATGTGCTATTAAATGTTCATTTGGATTTAATTCTCTTTATGATCAACAATGATAACTTGTTTTGTTTTTTTTGTTTGTTTTTTTTTTTGTCAAATGTAATTCTTTAGTTGGTTAGTTTCTCAGCCATGCGTATTCCGCTCGGTGTTTAATATTTATATATAAATATCAACATGATACCGTAACTGTGAAGTTGCTTTTTTTAATTGTTTTTACTAAATGACGTCGATATATTACTAAATTTGATGATTCAGTCACTTTCGAATTTGTTGGTCTTTGCAGTTTCATTTAGTAGTATATTGTGAGCTGAATTAACATTTACTCGTAGAGATTCAGAATATGTTAAAGAGCTGAATTTCCAAGTACACATTTGATATAAGTGAATTCGCCTGGAAGAAAAGGTGAACAAAGCGAGGCAAGTGCCTACCAATGGGTGGATAATAAAAACAAAAATAGAATCACCTTCAAAACAACTATTCATCAATTGATACAAAGTACGAACATCTACCATAGGTTGTAAATGAAAAACAAGAGCAATTGAATTATTTTAAATAGTGGAATATGAAAAATGAAATCATACTTCAAAACTGTCAAACTTGACCATTTTATAATAGGCATTCCTCCTAGGTGCCTGATCCTGCCTCTGGTATGTCCAGACTGTCCGTGTTTACCCATCTCTCTGATTTGTATTTTCGATATGAATTTCGAGATTAAATACTGTCCGTAATCTTAGCCTTTTCATAGTAACAATTGGTAAACATTTCAACGTGTATTGATCGATTCACCATTTTTAAAAATCAGATTGATACTTACAGAAAAACTAAATACGTATATATTTTGCAGTCTTCAAAATGATAGAGCAATGGCCCACTATAGATGAAAAATGTAAAGAAGAAAAAAAAGAAATTACATTGAAAACGGTATATCATTCATGATTTAAATCCACATGATGATTGTAAGCCAGATAGTCGAACGGTCTAAACCGCATGGCAAAAACATATTTACATGTAGAGCATTATGAGTGACGAGTTTTACATACATGTATCTTGTCAGACAATAAAAATGTCAATTATCAGTTTATCACAAGGAAAACAAATGCATGATACAAACAGTTTATAGTATGCGTTTTGAATAGGCATTTTCCTTGCCATAATCATCCATCGTCCTTTGCCTCATAATGGCGTAAGACGATATGAAAAACAACAGAACGTTAATTTGTTTATGGTATTTCGCCAGCATGCCTTACAATCGTAGTACTTTATAATTTTAAAATAATCAATCGTGTTTGCCCAATTCTTAATTTAATTTTGTATTCCTCATAGCAATTACGTGATTGATCATCACCTTTTCACACAAACATTTTCAATGCTTTACGTTTTCAGTCGACTATTAATAAACATATAATATTAAAAACGATTTGATATATCAATACTTTACAAATATACTTATATCAATTGTTAGACCATTATATACATAGTAATTTTGACTACGGCTTGCTCCGTTTACCTGATCAAGCCTTCAGGTGGTGTGACCGTTCAACAGGGGATGCTTACTCCTCTTGGATACCTTATCCCATTCCTGGTGTTTGTAGGTGGGTATTTGGGGGGGGGGGGGGGGTTGTTTGTTGGGTTGTTTTGAGGTGGGGTTTTGGGGGTTTTTTTTTGCCATTTTCTTGCTTTATAGGATTTATGAGATTGGTTACTGTTTACTAATTTCACTTTTTGTCCATCTACATGTTCTGAGAAGATTGTGTGAATGTGGTAATAACAGTCACTGACCATGAACAGTAACACGAGCAGATGTAACACGGTGAAATTTCATGACAGAACAGACTCGCATAATTTTCCTGACCTATGTAGATAAAATTCGGCTTAGAAAATAAATATGTTGCTAAAAACAAAAACGCGGTCTCGAAATGTTTTTTGAAATACAAAACAAGACTCAACTAACGACTCGTGTTTAATATTTTAAATTATTTCCCGAACTCGGGGGGGGTTATCCGCAACTGCCATGTACACAACGCATTCGTTATTTCTTAAATATTAAATTAATATTAGTATCAAATTTAACAATAAAAGGAATGAAGCTAATTTTGAACTATGTTATACGATATAATCAAATCGGGTGCAGTTTACGCTTTATAATCCGCGAAGATACATTACACAATATTTTTTTTCAGTGCTTCCAGTCAATCAGATTGCGTGTTACAAGTAAAATTAGATTATGTTTCTATATTTGCAATTTTCTGAAGGTACCCTGCATAGAGGTATTGGAACACCATCATTACGCATTGCATCAGCCACAAAAAACATATTGTGGCCTAGTGGTTAGAGCATCGCGCTCAAAATCACAAGGCCTCCAATCTCTAGTCGGCGCGGGTTCAAATCTCGCTCGCGCCGATATATGTGAGAAAGTTTGCCAGTTTACTTTCGGAAGGTCGGTGGTCTCTTCCCGGGTACATTGTATCTGGTTTCTCTCCTCCACCAATAAAAACTGGACGCCACCAGATAACTGGAAAAATTGTTGAGTGTGGCTGAAAGCAACAAACAATCAATCAATCAAAAAAGATACTTCACCAATGGCGGATCTGGAGAGGCATACAGATAGCTACAAAAAAGGTTTGACACCACCACCACATTTATTCTGAAATGCAGTTTTCAAAAAATAAAAACTTTCACCAAAGGACGAAACCTTTCGTAAGTACTGATATTTACTGATATTTACTGATGATAACCCATTTAAAGTAAATTTGCTAGTCATGCAGAAAATTCTGGCTTATCATTGATCTATCTATTTGTGATTGCGTTAGAAAGTGGGTATGGGGGAATGAGAAATTATTTTTAAGTCTTTCGGTAGAAATAATCTCTCGCTAATCCATATGTGTCAAAACATACCACTCATAGCGACACCACCAGAAACCGTATAACACATACCAGTTTAGGATATATACGTCCGCGTTTAGAACGCGACCTAATTACATAGTGCAAAAAGTACGCACTTATATGTATCATCAGAGATTTCATTTAAGAAAAACGCATGATGTTCCATAAATTAATTGAATGTTTGCAAGGTACGAAATAGGAGTATGTAGAAAAAAGAAAGAAAAGTTCGGAACAAGTCACTGAAATTCTTGCCTTCGTATGTCTACTACGTACCAACTAGCTGAGAAAAAAGTATCGTTTTTCAGCTGACATATTTTTTTTTCTGATGACCTCATCGCCATCTTTATGAAAAGTAGATCCCTATCCCACAATGCCTGCATGGGAGAGTTTGGTTTGCGTGAAAGTAAACTGTAGCTGAAGTTTAAGTGGTACTAAACTGGTTCCCCTCTAATTGGAGCTAACGAGAGAAGCGAAGTCAACAGTGTACCAGTTTAATACGTACATGTTATGACAAATTATTATGATATTTTCCCCTTGATACCACTAATTTAATAGACCTGTACATCGTGACATATTTCTCATTATGACGTCATGTAGCATGAAGTATCCTGGGATATATTTATAAAAGGACTGATTCTCTCGGGAAACTGAGAAACAAGTTTTGTGCCATTTTCCCATATCTTTATTGATATGGTTTTCTTGTTCCATTTTACTGGGATAGGTCTAGATTTTGCAGCCCTTCACCGGCAATGGTGACGTCTCCATATGAGTGAAAGATTCTCAAGCGGGATGTAAAACACTATGCAATCAACCATCGATTTCAAAGGGACATTGTGAGAATTTGAATTTCCTCTACCAATTTTCCTGTAGATTTTACAATTCCACAGATAAGGAATTTAAACTGTTATTCGATATGTGATGTGCGATGACTGCGCATACACAGCACCTTAAGATTCGATTATATCATCAAGTTAAACATATAGATTGTTGCTTGCCTTTACAGTCAATATTTTCAGAGTTAAATGGATAACATTGCCACGATTACTAATTTAAAATATATCAATATAAGAACGATTACATGAAATTGATTTCTGTGCGCCCAGATATTTTACCGTAAAGAATTCATAGAATGCGCTTCATAAAGTATGCAGGCGTGAATCCTCACTGTAATGAAATTTATTTCTTAACAAACCAGATGCCATTAAATATTCATAATGTACAAGTATTATGACACTGTATAATTCCGAATACGTGGCTTTTAAAATTCTCATATAGGTAGGGGCCTCCGTGGCCGAGTGGTTAGAGCATCGAGCTCAAAATCACAAGGTCAGTCACCACTAGTCGGCGCGTGTCCGCGGTTCTAATAAAAATTAGACGCCACCAGATATCTGTTGAGTGATTGATTGATTGTTTATTTTCCGCCACACTCAACAATTTTTCCGTTATCTGGTGGCGTCCAGTATTTTTGTAGGCGGAGGAGAGAACCCAGATACAATGCATCCGGGAAGAGACCACCGACCTTCCGAAAGTAAACTGGCAAACGTTCTCACATATATCGGCGCGAGCGGGATTCGAACCCGTGCCGACTAAGGTAAGAGATCATGTGATTTTAAGCGCAATGCTTTAACCACTCAGCCACGGAAAAATAGTTGAGTGTGGCGAAAACAACAAACAATCAATCAATCAATCTCAACTGAGTATAACATGTATAATTGGTTGTGTATTGTTACACGACTCACTCAAGAATTTTTCACTCATATGGAGGCGTCACCATTACCGTAACGTCAAGGTAGCCCTCCAGAGGACCTATTCTAACCTGATCCCCAGTGAAATGTATCATGTTAATATATATATATATATATATATATATATATATATATATATATATCCATTGATATTGTGTTCTTTATAATGCACGGATGGAGATAAAAAGCGATGATAAATCTCATATACGTAGGGCAAACACGGACTTCTAGACATACTAGAGTTGGGATCAGGTGTCGGGGGGGGGGGGGGGGAGTTAATTGATAGAATTTATTGGTCGTATGACCTGAAAGAACGATAGTCACAAGAGCAAGGATGAGACACGTGTGCGTGAATTTATCTGTAGTGAATTTCCTGCGGAATGATATGTATACTAATGACGTCACACGAGAGATCGAGAGTAAAAAAAAATTAAATATGTTATGGGACCCAAACTTCACTTCTAAAGATCAAGAACTTCGAGAGATCGAATGTTCGAAAGATCGAGATTAAATTTGCTTAGTTACATAGAGAAAAAAAATCGGGACCGTGATTTCACTTCGAGAGATCGGGAAGTTCGAGCCATGATATATATATATATATATATATATATATATATATATATATATATATATATATATTCAGACGTTATAAAATGTATTATTAAAAGAGGTTTCCTTAAAATTTGAAATTCTTGCACTCTTTTATCATTTCATATTATTTTATTTGGCGTAGTTTCCGTCACCAAGTGTATTAGTAGATATTATAGCGCCAAAATACCCGTTCCTACATAGGATAAAGATCTTTCAAAGCATGATGATTAAGGTTAGCATTGTGGCCTCTGGGACTCTTCTTTTTTTTTCTGTCATCCCCTTTAGTACAGTATACAGTAAACAGGCTAGATAATTTTACTGTTAGACGGAAGTAAATAAACGTCGAAGTTAATTAAGCGCGGAACACCGTATGATAAATTATGATGAAATACTGTAATACGTTATCATTTCCTTAATGTGTCAAATGCAGCCGAGAATGTCCTTGATTCAGTACATCTGTGACGTCACCCTGCTAACGCCATTATCTATAGCAAATAATGTGGCAGTCTCTGTCTTTCACCTCCTCAATTACATTGCTTTTGCTTAAAAGGGGGGCACACATTTTTAACGTCCCTTTTTTCAAGGGAGTGTAGATCATCCCCACTCCAAAAGTCTTGTCACTATGTCACGGTTTGGATTTTATAGTTCTCATGCTAAGTAATGGCCGCCCGTTATATCTTTATACATGAGGCGTTTTACGTGGAAGACATATATAAATGATATGCCGGTTGTGTCCTCTTTGCATTATAGTTTGTAGAATGTTTGTTCTGTTATAGATGTGGCCGTGTGTGTGTGCTATTTTTTATGTCCCATTCAGTAACTTGTTACCCATGTTGATACGGTAAGAGCTTTAGATGACGTGCTACAAAACTTTTAAACTATACATGGCGCTCAAGAGCTAAATTATGTTTCATATTAAAAACACTTGAGGCATCTTTTAAAATAATGTCACTACCGGTAAAACTGAATGGGATTATTACTCTCTGTTTATTTTGTTTAGGCGGAGGCGCCTATTGCAATGGCTTTTATGACCTTCTACGTCACAGAGGTCATTACCCCTTTCCTGTAGTAGTCCAAACGGAATTTACTTAAACGAAGGGCATGCAACTCGCTAATGAAAGCTAGTTCCCCGATCCGAAAACTAAAATAATGAGCGAATACACACTTGTAGTGCGTTCAAGATCGTCGTTCTTCGCGCAAAAAAAAAAAAAAAAAAAAATACGAAACATTCTTGCTAATTTGGTCATGTTTCAGGTAATGTTTGTATAGATACCCAGGTTAAAAATTGCGTATTTCAAAACTAGGGCACAGAGTAGACGGGATATATTGCGCAACCGTAAACTAGTAAAAATTTACCGACAAATAGGAATCAGTCACAGACACGAAATCTAACATTTTGTTCGATTACAAATTAAATCCCGCAAGTGAATTAATTAATTTATCAATGAGTTTTTACTTCGATAAATTAAAACATGTGAATAAATAAAAATAGGAAGGCATATATTTCCCATGGAAATGCTTGTTTACCAATAAATAAATCAATGCGTCACAAGAAGTGGAAATGAGTCAAGCTTAACTTTCAACATTTTTGGAACGATAATGGGAGGGGTGCATGTACGTGCCAGGTTTACGGCAGTATTTACAAAGAAACCATCATGATCCGACCAGGTTTACGGCAGTATTTACAAAGAAACCATCAAGATCCGACCAGGTTTACGGCAGTATTTACAAAGAAACCATCAAGATCCGACCAGATTTACGGCAGTATTTACAAAGAAACCATCAAGATCCGACCAGGTTTACGGCAGTATTTACAAAGAAACCATCAAGATCCGACCAGATTTACGGCAGTATTTACAAAGAAACCATCAAGATCCGACCAGGTTTACGGCAGTATTTACAACGAAACCATCATGATCCGACCAGGTTTACGGCAGTATTTACAAAGAAACCATCATGATCCGACCAGGTTTACGGCAGTATTTACAAAGAAACCATCATGATTCGGAGACAATTCCTTGAAACAGAAAGCAAACAAATTTTTTTTTCTAAAAAATGTATTTCAAAATTCGGACACACGAACGGGTAGGGAGTATTATGTAAATATAAAGCCAGATTATTTACAACTTAACAAAATGAATAAAACCAAGGATGAACAATCTAACAATTTATTAAACTACATTGATAAGTGAAGCGTGTATCTTTCAACGAATAAAACGATATGTAACATGAATGTATTATAACAAACACGAGAAGTTTGAATTCACAGGAATATCTTCTTTTTTTTTACAAACGAATTCCTCGATTCATCAAATATTATTGAAGACAGGGTTTTGTTAAGATATATGTAGTTATTTTATCTAAAATATTTAATGATTCGATAAATGAAGAAATATATGTGACTATCGACTATAATTTCAATCAAGTCGGACCACGTTTCCTGGACACGTGTACAAGAAATGTTCGCAGCTCATAAAGCTCCAGTAATATTCAAATCTCGGGAGTATTACGCAATCGTAGATACGGTGTAACGAGGCATATGCACATACAATAATTAAAACATTTTATTAAGACACAATTACCACCGCACCGTGCATCAAATTATCTGCAAAATGAATTCTGTCAAAATAAACACGAGATGATTCACAGAGAGTTTGAAATCTCTTTTCCACAAGTTGATTCATTTATTCAAAGGCTAGGGTTTAGTTTCAGATGCATGTACGTATTGACCTCCACTGATTATGTAAAAGAACGATACACCGTATGCAGACTTGCATGAAGTATTCGGTGTTTCACTGGATCACATTAAGTACTTTTAAGAATTTATCAAATAGTTATTATATCATACACGTATTTCATTAATACCTAAGAATTGTTCTACAAACTGAATCATTTCTTTTTACAGCTTGAAGTGCGATGTTTTTTATCGGATTTTTGGAACAGCAGAAAATTATTACATTGAATATCTAATCTAAGTTTCATAATTCAGATTTACAATCATTATAATAGAATTACAATTTTCGTGAAACGTTAGGGCATGTATTCCAATTTCCGTTGAGACCAATCTTTTTTAAAAAAAAAAACCAAAAAAACTTTGACATGTTTTATTCGCATTGAACTGCATATATGTCCGACCTATTCTGATTAACACATCGATCATCTAATTATTTTTGTTGTCATGAAAGAAAGATGTTTGCCTAAGAGTAGACACAAAGAATCGGGAGTAGGTATGTCACTCTTTTGATTACATTTTCAGATGCAAATAAATATATATGATTAAATTAGGTGACACCCCTTTCCCACTATTTCTGATAGTAGTAGCAAACGGGAAATAAGCTTAAAGTTAAAGGACGATCTCTTTCTCTCTCTCTCTCTCTCTCTCTCTCTCTCTCTCTCTCTCTCTCTCTCTCTCATTAATCGAGGTCTAGGAAAAACTGAGTCGTCCGTCATAGTTGATGAACCCCCCCCCCCCCCCCCCTATTTAATAATCCTATAGTAGGATTTGAATTTCGTGTGATCTGCTCTTTTTCATTTGCTTCTCAAGAATTTTAGACAAAAATTGGCCTCCCGCTGCCCCTCGCACTTTGAAAAGTCGTTGCTATGTGCTTGTTCTGATACAAACAGCTTGTTTTCCATATCGCACTGACACATCTCCTACTCTGAACATACAGGACACCTCAAAAGACAGCTGCTAGGTGAATACAGTTTTCTAGTTCTACAAATCCCAAGTTTGGTAGATACGTCATACCGATGCGGGCTGTGTATGGAAAGCAGAACTTCGCTTTGTTTCTCATTGGATTTAACATCAAAGAGGATATCGAGTATGCATGCTTTAAAAATCGACATTTAGGGCTCTAAAGGAAAATTCTTATTTATACGGCATTTGTAGATTTTTTTTTTAAAATAATGTTGATTTTTTTAAAACATAATTTTGATTAAGACGTCAGTATCATAGGCAATAATAATGGAGACAGGAACTATTGATATATAGTGATCAGTCATTATTATTTGATTAAACACCACTCTGATGTTATGCATACTCTGAAGTTGAAATTAAAACGATGCTGGAATTCCTCATTGACAATACGCCAACGAATTAAGTGTTTTACACGAATATATTCAATAAAAAAAAATATCCGATAGTGAATCGACGTTCATACCGACACTTAATAGGCTTCCATACATTTTCATCGTGTTTCAGGTGTTTATTTATCACGTGACTATCACGTGATATCATAAATTCAGAAACAACAAAAATGATTGCAATACTTACAAAATTGCAACGGTATCGGTTATATGTAGGCCAAACCTTTTGTATATCAAAAAACAAAGCTTACTTTACATTAATTGAGAAATTGTGGAAGCAAATTCTCCGATAAAAGGAAGGAAGTTTAAAATCCATGTAATGCAGCGAATGTTTTAATTTTTGAGAGTATGAAAAGGGATTATCAGATGCGGGAAGGTGTCAGAAGGTGATCCCAGCACCTTTCTGATAGATCAATTTAATAGGAATATAAATTTATAAACTTCAAACACCACATACACTGTCTATCATTGCACTTCTACACTAACTGCAGCTGGTCGCAGTACTTATGTAAATTAAATTTTCTTAAAACTCAGTGATGTCTGGAATCAGGAGACGAAATAAAGGCGATTTTAGGGTTACTATATAATATGAATATCACCTTTGTGCAAACTATATATATATATATATATATATATATATATATATATATATATATATGGGGTCTCCGTGGCCGAGTGGTTAGAGCATCGAGCTCAAAATCACAAAGCCTCTCACCTCTGTCGGCGCGTGTCCGAATCTCGGTCGTTATGTGAGCAAGTTTGCCAGGTTACTTGCGGAAGGTCGGCGGTCTCTTCCCAGGTACATTGTATGGGTTCTCTCCTCCACCAACAAAATCTGGACGCCACCAGATAACTGAAAAATTGTTGAGTGTGGCGGAAAGCAATAAATAATCAATCAATCATATATATATATATATATATATATATATATATATATTGTAGAGCGCAGAAGAAATAATAAATGAATATTTGACAAGCATTTGAGAATATTTTTTCAGGTATATAGCTTTTCACTTAATAACGGCAGGAAATAATTGCCGTCGTAGGCGACGTAATAGGCAAGAAGCTAGATTTAAAATGAGTAGCGATTTTGTATATAGTCATTGTCATGCTCAACATGGTGATTTTACTGACTACCTCTCACTATAATAATATTTTCAATGTTTTGTCCACACTGTCTCTTCTCTAATGCAATTTTCCCAAGTCGTGAATGCTATGCAGATGTGAACAAAGTGCATGTGACTTTTGATAAATATAGTATGTCTGTTTTAGCAGCTATAATCCCGATAGAAGTGAAAGTAGAATGTAAATATAAAAAAGAAAAATATAAATTTCAATTTTGAAACTACGTGAGGATGTGAACTGCAATGCTTTACGCCAGCATACTTTTCATGGAGTGATAATGCTTCACGCCAGCATACTTTTCATGAAGTGCTTATGCTTTACGCCAGCATATTTTTCATGAAGTGCTAATGCTAAGTGCTAATGCTAGAGATTTGCTTGTTTAACTTTCGTAAAATATTGTTTTCATTGAAATATGTAAATATCAAGTATACACGGATCTCTATTTTTACTGTACAGTAATTTGGAAAGATTATCACGAATCACGAATTTGTTTGCATATCACTTGTTCAATATCAAATTTGCAAAAACACATAAATAACTCAGGTTTTTAACATAATTCATTATTATTGATATTATCTTAAATAAATATGTTTAGGTTATTTTCATTGTATAAAAATATGGAGCACAACGCATACCACTCATTACTGATGATATTTACGTCACCATAGAAATACAAAATAAGAGGTTTTTTTCTTTCAGATGCGTTATTAATTATCAACTCATCTATTCAAAATCTTACCTATTCCATTAAGATCTTACAATGAAATATGCAAAAATATGAGATAATCTTGATATGTTATGAATGTAAACCACGTGTATATATATTTGCATTTTCAGTTATTCCATAAGTGATATTTAAAAAGATTATCGTAAGACTGATTAAATACTTTTCAAGTTAAATAAAGTTTGATGCATCTGTTTTAGAGTATTTTGTACTACATTTCAGTGCACGTTCGTGAGGATTTGCGTGAACAGTGGTGAAATATTCTTTTTATTTGAATAAACTAAAATAATTGATAGATTGTTGTTTTCCGCCACACTCAACAATTTCTAGTTATCTGGTGGCGTCCAGGTTTTATTGGTGGGAGAGAGAATCCAGATACAATGTACCTCCCGGAAGTAATAAACTAAAATGAATTGATATTTTCTAAAGATTGATAAATTATCAATTTAATTATCTTAAGTAGTTCTGAAAAAATGATGTCACTGAATGCTGTCATTTCATATTATATAAAAAATTGATTAACTGATATAGTATGTCATTGTAACGTGTAACTTTAGACATTTTTGCAGTCAACTAGCGATATTTTCTTATTATATAAAATGTTTCTCCCATCGTATTTTAAAATTTATATTTTCTTTCTATTCGTGTACGTAAATTTCCAATTTAATGTAAAATAAATATGTTTTTATTGGGGTGGGGTGGGGATGGGTAATGCAATTTAATGTAAAATAAATATGTTTGTATTGGGGTGGGGTGGGGATGGGTAATGTAATTTAATGTAAAGTAAATATGTTTGTATTGGGGTGGGGTGGGGGTGGGTAATGGGATTGAACCTTACTTTAGATAGACTCAATGCAAGCTCGCTGTTTTTATAGATTTCTTCATATTTCTTGGAGTTCCTTGGAGGAAAGAAGTACCGATAATTTAACAATAGGTGCTTAACAAGGCTACTGCCTTCGCCATACTTAATCACAGCTAGTTCACAACATTTACTAGTGTCTCTGAACAGTACAAAAACAAAACCACCAGTTACTTGACATTAACATCTACTGCGGTGAGAAACAGAGTTGTGAATTTCATCAGATCGATATCACCCCTCCAGTAATGTACAATCTGTCTCCATAATGAGCGGATCAATTTGATTTACCTACCTGCTATATATTTATATATCTATTTATGACGTCATAAAGCTGATAAATACCAGCGTACCTCCCAAATTAAAACTCAATCAACCATGAACATGAAAGCGATCAGTATCGTTTTGTTTCTGTCAGTGATAGGTATGTACTACAGCAGAAAATGTGTGGGAAAATATTCCGCAAATTTAAACTTGATCGTGGAAGGATTTGTCCTGGTTTGATATCCTTGATCTTGGTAGAGTGGTTACAGACTGTATGTGCCTTGGTCTGCACTGTGTGTTGAGGATGTGAATTCTCTAATTTGCCTGTTGCTTTAAAACAGATTAAAACTTCGACCCATACGCAGTGATTTTACAGAGAATATAACGGATAATATATTCCGGAAAAGAGATTTCTTGATTCATTTTTTTTTTTATTTTATCTTTGATCGATGATTACGTTCTTGCAAATGTAAATGTACATGTAGCTCTCTACTTAGTTTTGTTTGGAACTAGTTAGTAAACGTCTAATAGATATTACTTTCAACTGTTTAGTAGACATACTAGATTTATATGCATAAACAAGAGAAATCCGTGAATTTCGAGCCCTCGTGAAGAATTATCTGAATACTGTTGTTCAACAGTTTGGTGGTCATCATATTTCCGGGGTCAAACATCAAGGTACACTCGTTACGTAAGGTCTAGTTTACTATATTGGCAAGATCTGTATACCGTAAATCACGTGATTTCGTGATCTGACTGAATCGTCAAAGTAACGAAAATTAATACTGAACCACTGTGTTTAAGCAAGGGCATATATCCGAAATAATACTATTTGTCAGTGATAAAAACTTGATACTTAATTAGCTATAGTCCTGCGCTGTTCCTATCTAAAAAAATGTTTTTAATACTGAAAGTCGTTATTATAATGTTTGATATTATTAATATAAACAATATTTCTTTTGCAGTTGGGATCGCATCGGGTAAGTAATAATATATTTTTCCCAAGATTTAATTCATTTCCCAATCTCTAAGTTTGATTGCCATTGATAACAGATCATATCTTATTAGCGATAGAAAAAGAAATTGCAGAATTATATTGTGGTGTGACTACAGACTGCGATAATTGCTGATGTTGCACTATAATGCAACATCATCAAACATTGCCGTTATATATATAGTGTTATATATATATATATATATATATATATATATATATATATATATATGTATGTATGTATGTATGTATGGATGTATGTATTGTTAAGCTGTCCGAATTAATTGTTGTATCGTCCACAACGAAGTAGGCATAATAAATATAAATAAACATTACAACCTTGAACCCAGTGCAAGGGCCAAAATTTGTGGCTCTTCACCTAAAGCTGGTGATACAGTATTTCATTTCCACAAAGACGAAAACTATATCAAACAAAACAAATCGTCATTACTATACGCCCGTGGTACTTTGCTACACTGTCTACTGTAGGATGTTATAGAGGCCTACGGTCATTGAATACACAGTTCTGTAGGATGTTATAGAGGCCTACGGTCATTGAATACACAGTCCTGTAGGATGTTATAGAGGCCTACGGTCATTGAATACACAGTCCTGTAGGATGTTGTAGAGGCCTACGGTCATTGAATACACAGTCCTGTAGGATGTTATACAGGCCTACGGTCATTGAATACACAGTCCTGTAGGATGTTGTAGAGGCCTACGGTCATTGAATACACAGTCCTGTAGGATGTTGTAGAGGCCTACGGTCATTGAATACACAGTACTGTAGGATGTTATAGAGGCCTACGGTCATTGAATACACAGTCCTGTAGGATGTTGTAGAGGCCTACGGTCATTGAATACACAGTCCTGTAGGATGTTGTAGAGGCCTACGGTCATTGAATACACAGTACTGTAGGATGTTGTAGAGGCCTACGGTCATTGAATACACAGTTCTGTAGGATGTTATGGAGGCCTACGGTCATTGAATACACAGTCCTGTAGGATGTTATACAGGCCTACGGTCATTGAATACACAGTTCTGTAGGATGTTGTAGAGGCCTACGGTCATTGAATACACAGTCCTGTAGGATGTTGTAGAGGCCTACGGTCATTGAATACACAGTCCTGTAGGATGTTGTAGAGGCCTGCGTTCATTGAATTTCGTGTAGTAGTGACCGATTTCCCGTGGCGTGTTTGTTCGCCCTCTGAAAAACAGGTCATGGATAGTTGGTTGTATAATGTTTATCGTCCTACTCGAGAATGTTTCACTCATATGAAGACGTCACCATTGCCAGTGAAGAGCTGCTAAATTTAGGCCTATGCTCTGCGCTTAGCAGGGATAGATCTTTGATGTGCCACACCTGCTGTGACACGGGACCTCAGTTTTTGCGGTCTCAACCGAAGGGACGCCCCATTTAGTCGCCTCTGACGACAAGCAAGGGGTACTGACCTATTCAAACCGGATCCCCACGGGAACCAAGAGGTCCTGTGTTCGAATTCCAATCTAGTCTTAACCTCGTAAAATCTCATGACAGGTTATTCTTATTTTCACCAGTTGTAAGTAAAGTGTTACAAATTTAGACATACCATTATTACGCAGAGCCGTTGTAGACAGAGGTCTTTATCGTCCTAAAACTTGTTGCGAAACGGGATATCTGTTTTTTTGGCTTGATCTGAAAGACCCGCTGCTCTTACGTCTTATTGCAGTGAAGATAACGGACGATAATCAATCTCATAAAGTTAATACAGGGGCAGACACGAATCCCTGGACATGCCAGAGGTGGGATCAGAAGCCTGGGAGGAGTAAGCATCCCCCTCAGATGGGGGCTGATTTCTGTGTTTGCCCTACTCTTGATTTTGTATTCTTTGAGGAGTTATAAGATTAATTACTCCTCATGGTCTTTCTTTTTTTCATGTAATGAACGGCCTAATAGTTGGTATGAAACATGTCAGACAGCAATCGACATAATGACGCGTTGTATTTGTAAATGAAATTAGTAGAGCGACCGTAGAATTTGTGAAATGCTGGTTTTAAACAAGGTTGTTCAATCTTCTGCCATATTACTTGATTTGTCAGTAACCTGTCTCGATTCCAAAAATGATCATACATAGAACAATCTCCTGAGTATCGAATCAGTTGAGAAACGTAAACATTGTATGCAGGTGACAATGGAATTTTGCCACCTAAATATGAGAGGTTGACTACTGAGAACCTGAAGTCATCCCGTTTGTCTCGTGGTTTTATTTACAGTACGTTCAGTAAGATATCCAATCGTGAAGCAGGTACGGGAGGCTCGACGGTGTTTTTATTTCTTAGTTCACGGGAATTTATCGAATTGACATATCAATGAAAGTGAATATTGTCACTTGATAAGACGTTATCAAATTACATATATCTACATATCGAGTTGAAGGAGTAATGGATTTTTCTTCTTATAAAAAGGTTTTAAGTACATTCTGCCTCGTAGGAATACGAAAACGAGTCAGATAATAAAAGGAGGGCAATTCGTGCTCATGGGAATTCCAACAAAGTAATGGAAGACCTATATATATATATATATATATATATATATATATATATATATATATATAAGGAGGAGTTCTAGCATCTTTTTGCTATTGTGTTCAGAATACAATGACAATGCACTGTATTTATTCAGACATTCCATTTCCTTGTCGTTCCAGGCGATTTACCAAACTTCTTTGTCCGTCAGTGGTATGGCAGTGCTCTCCATCGTCGGAGTCCCCTGTCCAATCTAAGTCCGTATACCCGCGGTTACTATAATAGGATCCCATTTGGCTTCAGCTCCGAGCAGTCGGCCTCTTTAGAGTTCGATTGAAGGTATGGTTTCTGTAACCGTAGGTCGGGTTTTATTCGCCAGTCTTTAACTGTTGATGAAAATCGCAAGATTCGTGAAAATATTAATTGTATGTGTCCGGATATTAGCTCCGCCATTCTGCCACTTGCCCAGACCTTTCAGTCAAAATTTCAGAATGGCGTAGTTTCATCCTATGAACTTTCAACTTACCTCATGAATTTTAACGATACAAAATACAGGATCCATAATTGGAGATACGGTCTCCGACATCCAACTTTACGGTCAATCTTACAGACCAAGTAGGGTCAGATTTGCCATTGGACACGCTGTGATTTCTTTATCATGCTACAAAATTGCATATTATACGAGTTCACTCTTTTTCAGATGTTACCCATTCATCCAACGTGCAAGACATCCAGGTGCCCTTACCCTGATTTATATTTTCGGAACCTCTCTGTTTAACTGAAACTCATTTATCAATCAAGTATCTCTATTTTTGTATATCAATAGATCATTTTGTTGACTATAAACGTGATTTAAATTGCTGATGTTTTTCTTGTCATTAATGTCAAAGGATATGACTTCATATGTGTTCACTGAAAATTTGATTGGAAAATCACCACTTCGTCTCTAGGAGCAGATGTTTTACACTTGAAGAACTAATTTAACAGTACATCCCAGTCAATCATTGAAGCATGGTCGCGCACTTCGTCCTTAAGGAAAGTCTAACGTCCATGATACAGAGAACGTGAAAAATTCCATCATTTAACTTTTATAATGGCATGCCGTTTTACAAAAAAAAAACTCCAGTGCTGGAAAATTATATGGGTCTGAATCAAGCACTGAAAAAAAAATATGAAAAAGTGCACTAAGACAATTACTTAATATTGAACATCCATACTTGAAATCATTTCAATATATTTATTAGATGACTTGTATACATAGAAAACTATTCTACAAAACACGGCTCGGTAATAATCCTGGACTGAGTTTTACTAAACTTCTTATCGTACACAAAAACTTCTGAGTTAAGATTTTCCTAAGTTTTAACTTAAAATACGACGTGTCTGTTATACTCGTGTGTTCGTAAGTTTTCATCGTAAACTTAACTTACGAGGTATTCGTAACTTACGATCTTAGAAGTTAGGAACGCTGAGCAAGCACATTTGTCACTTTCGCTTTCTATATCTTATCGTCTGCGACAACACTGTATTAACAGACTTACTATTTGGGCAAGGGAAGGTAATATACATGCGTGGATCCAGATATTTTCACTTGGGGGTGGGTTTGATACCATGAAAATTCCTTTTCGGACGTTCCAACCTTTGAAAGACGACAGATTAAGAAGGAAATCTTACTTACGTTAAGAAGTTTAATAAGACAGGAATTTATCCTAACTTAAGGTTACGACGAAATCTTGAACTTTAGAAGTTTAATCAAACTCGGTTCTGAAACATTGTACTTAACATTGTGTCATGGTTTTCCCATAACATGCATCAAAATTCATTTCTTGATAACTTTTCTGTGGAATTGTCTGGTTAAGCTTGACTAAAAACAAAGACCCATAAACGTGAACATATAGTGTAAAAGCAAAATAGCTCTTCCACCACCCCTGATCCCCTCATTCTATTTGCTAAAATTTTCAATTAAGTATTGTAACCTTGATCCTAATGTTAATGGTCATCATGACCCTCATTAGACTCTGGCCGAATAGTCATACATAGTTTCGTGAAATGATAATATATCATATGCATTTTTTGGCGATTTTATAGAATTGAGAAGTGTACTTCCGAAATAAAGAGGAATTCTGAACCTTGCCGATGATTTTGAATTCATCCGAGATTCTAAATAACAATTTTTATTTATAGCAAAAAACATATTAGAGTCGATTCTTTTCGATTGTATTAAAGTGTTTCGTGATTTACGCAGGTGGAAAATGTGAAACATTGTGATACGACGTGAACTATATACATTCCCAGTGTTTTTGCCTTTAATATCGCTACAAAATGTAATCACAGACTTTTCGCTATATATGCGTTGCAGTTGTGAACAATGCGCATGTGAAACTTTATAAATATAGTATGTCTGTATCAACGGTTGGAAATTCCGACAGATGTAAATATAAGAGATACACTTTGTTTTTTACTTTTTAATGAAGTGCCCCGATGTTACAACAACGACAACATCAACAAAATAAAACAACAAAACAAAACAACAAAAAAAAAGAAAGAAAAAGAAAAAAACAACAACACGCATTCAATATCTCCTATGTTATGTTATTGGGACTTCATAAATAAAAAAAAAAACTTATATATTTGATTTTGATACTTTACATGTGTGTGTGTGTGTGTGTGTGTGTGTGTGTGTGTGTGTGTGTGTGTGTGTGTGTGTGTGTGTGTGTGTGTGTGTGTGTTTGTGTGTGTGTGTGAGAGAGAGAGAGAGAGAGAGAGAGAGAGAGAGAGAGAGAGAGAGAGAGAGAGAGAGAGAGAGAGATTGTGTATGTGAGACATGCTATTGATTTTGAGGTCAATAGTTCAAGGTAACCACGGAGACTTACACTTACTGATTACTTACATTGGAAGGGACACCCTGCTTCGCTAAGCTCGTTTTTTTTTCCTAATTGGGAAAAAGTAATCAGCTACAACTAGAATATTGTTATTTAGTTTAAAACTCACCAAAATAATATTATGCACGATATTTCAATTCCTAAAAGGACGGAACCCAGAAATTCGTCCGATGTAATTTTCTTTATATTTCATTATTACGTAACAGAGACACACGTGTACAATAATAATAATAATAATATAATAATATATGCATTTATATAGCGCCCTATATAAAAATAAATTTACCCTAAGGCGCTGAACATGATAAAAATTATATCACATGACCACATTAACAATACTGACGCCTCTTTAGATACAGTACGTAATATCACACAAATCATGTACGTTTTGTACCGAATTCTCATGAACTTTTTTTTTCTTTCTATCTTAAAAAAATAAAGAAAATTCGCAGGTGGAAATTCTTATTACCTAAAACCCCTTAAACTAATCAATTTCAAGGTAATGTCACCATATATCCAATGTCTTCAATCCAAATAAGGAAGAGACCAGACAAAACCATAGTAAAATGTATGAAGATGAATGAAGCAAAACGCAGTGACTGTTGCGTAACTTTAAAGGCCATTGGTGCGTTTGGTCTGTTGTGCTTAACAGCGCGTTTTTGACAAATAACAAGAGAGTAACGTATATATACCAGGGATAAATCGATCCTTTCCCATCCGTTACACTACAGACAGGTGCGCGTTTATCATTGATTTCCCGGTGGTTACCTCTCTAGCGGATTCAGAATGAAGGCTGCAGTGACCCTCGCTCTGTTGATCTGTAAGTCTTCTTTAAAATATTGTACACAATTTGGAATGTCGATTTTCGTTTGCACTTGCCAAGATATATCTGTTCTCCGTCCTTTCTGTTCGTCGTTTTTTTTAACTCGACTGCAATGAAATGGGTCGGTATTAGATTTTGCTATTCGAAATGTTTATTGTGTGTCGGTGTGTGTCAGATGAATTTATTCTTTTCGCAAACAATCAGTACCTTGCATATTTTGGGGTTCTTTTCCTTTTTTAAATCTTTTTTATTCGGTAGACTTTGCTATTGTTTTGTGATCATCGTGGACAAAGTTTGGTGAAAGGTTTGGGACGTTCTAGGTTAAATAAATTATTATGACAACCAGTATCCGAAGTACGTAAAGTGAGGACATACGCTAAAGCCAATCAGAATTGTCCCAGATATTTTATAACATGGCATTAAAACAAAATAAACAAAACTAAAAATAAAAATAATATTAATAATAATTGAAAAAAAAGCGCCGGAGTGATATGTATATCAACTTCATCATTCAGAGCCTCGGTCTCGTTGTAATATTAGATTTCCAGCTGGCCCATCTTTCTTTTATCTAGCAGAAGCCCCATTTATACAAATTTGACATAACATTATTCCATATTTTATGCATGCAATATAAATTTTGATTTTCTTTTAAGCCGTTGAATTTTTATTTTGCAGGTTTTTTGGCGTCATGTAAGTAGTTTTCTCTTCCTCAAAATAGAAGTTGGAAATTTTTTGATATCTCTTGGGGGGGGGGGGTGGTGTTTTGTTTGGGTTTTTTTTGGGGGGGGGGTGTTATTTGTTTTTTAATTGTTTTTTTTTTATGATGATATATCGTGTCTGGTACAACAATATAGTGTCGCAGTAAGACTTTCTAATGCTACAATTCTATAAAGATTTGTATGAATTATAACTATTTTTCTGTAAATGTGGCTTTCTAGACTTAGTGAATACTAAAAGACAACCCCCAGATCTATGGACTGGGTGTTGCCAAAGAAGCACACGGTGATTATCCCCGCTGCGTGTAGTTCAAAACCGTATCAGAGTATCGACGAGGTCAGAATTTTATCTAAACAGTTAACTCTTGTTGTCGAGCTCTGACGCTGTCCAATTTCTTCTTACGTCATGCTTCATACCGACTGATTATTCCTGAAGGATATCGAATTTCGAAGTAAACAATGTATAAATCGTAATCATAAATCCCCAAGACATATACAAGTTCGAGTGTAGGGCAACATGGACCTCCGACAAGGCGAAGTTAGGATCAGGTGCCATGGAGGAGTAAGCATCCTCTGCTGACCGGTCACATCCGCCGTGAGCCCTTAGTCGAAATTATGTAAACGGGATTATCCGTAGTCAAAGTACTGCGTAATAATTACAGCTGACCTGTGATGTCATAAATGTCTTTGAGCGCTATATGTAGATTTTTTCTGGAATGAAGAGTTTTAGACAACTATTTAGTAATGTTCTTTTGAACTCAATTCTGTAATTTTTATGTACAAATTGTCCACTGTTCTTTTTTAAGTAATACCATACCTTATAACATAACTGTGGAGCTTTCAAATCTTAACATGTCATCCAATGCCAAAAGCGGAATTTGAACACAGAACCTTTCACATAGAAGTCAGAAGTCCATTGTATTTTCCGAATCCCACTGTGGGACGTGGGTGCCGGTCTTTCGGATGAGACCGTATAAACCGAGGTCCCGTGTCGCAGTAGGTGTGGCACGATAAAGATCCCTCCCTGCTCAAAGGCCCTGACTGCCGAGCATAGGCCTAAATTTGCAGCCCTGTCACCGGTAATGGTGACAGCCGCCGGATAGCTGAAAAATTGCTCAGGCGGCTATAAAACAAAACAAAAAAAAAATTGTATTTTCATAATCTGTGACGAAATGCTATCTGACATAAGTGACTTATGATTTAAAAACTTCGGCGAATTTTAAGTAGGCCAATATCCTCGTATCTCTTCATTCCTTAAAATCAATGTAATTCGGGATCTCTTGTCCACTACTTTGAAGGAATGGAGGGGTATTCTAACACAATACCTATACGCAATGTGGACTAGGTCAGGAATTCCCAGACAAGAATGAGGAATGGTTCAGGTTATGAAGGACTGCAAGTAGAAAAGACTCGATAAAGTAATGTCTCCAAAGTAGTTTCAAGAATTATACATGATGGCGCGGTATAGTGACATCATCATATCAATTGATTCATTCCTTCAAACCATATCAGATTTTATTTACTTAAAAGTCATAAACGTGATGTGCCTGTATGAGACCCAATCATGACAGTGGAAGAAAGGTGTGTTGTGTTCGATATCGTGTTAATACCGATATTAACAGAGTTTGCTTTTATGGTTCCAGGGTAAGCGAAGTCTTTGCGTTTTCCTGCTTGAACGACTCGGGCTGTTTGACTTTCCGCTTTTGCATACTTTTGCTAAAGTGTTTGACTAGCATTTAAACAAGAAACGCCACGAAAAATAGTTTTCATACATTTTCATGTTTTCACACCACACACACACACACACACACACACACACACACACACACACTATATATATATATATATATATATATATATATATATATATATATATATATAATGCTTTATATTATATACTTTTTCCACCCAGAGGGGACTGACTGAAGACCCCTAAATAGCGAAAGGGCACACCCTTTGTTAACAGCTCAAGTTGGAAGGTTGCTATCCCTTACACCCCTCTAGATCCACCACAGATGACGCGTTAGACACTTGTGGAGTTCCACTCAACAATAAAACCAGTGGTAGGTCATTAATACAATATATAAAGTTGACTATCCTTAATGAAGAATAACTTTTTCTTTCTAGGCCATGGATATTATAATTATGGGTATGGATTTCGAGGTCTCGGACTTGGAAATTTCGGACTCGGGCTAAGAAATTTTGGATACGGATACAACCATCTCCCGCACTATCCTCACCAAAGCTTCTACAATAGACTATATTACAATCCAATTCACGGACTCCATTCCCACGGCAGCGTACATGACTATGACCACGCTGTGTACTGAAAAGGCTTAGCTGGAGTGATGACGAAAAATTAAATACTTATAACAAATGTCATCGCTAATAAATCAAATGTGCAGGAGAGCTAATTTGAATGTCTATAAATAAAAAAAATCATAAATAAAAACAACCCTTTTATGAACTTGTGTTTGTTGGATATTTGTAGTTTTCAAATTCAGATCAATAAACCATGGATGGGATCATTACTTGGGGTGAGTTACTTCTCAATCCGAAAAATTGTAAAGAATTCAAATTCACTTCGTCATGTAAATTCTGTATGACTTTTTCCGATATACTTCAATGAGTTTATTCCGAGACGTCTCCATATAAAATGGCCTCCGTGGCCGAGTGGTTAGAGCATCGGGCTCAAAATCACAAAGCCTCTCAACTCTGTCGGCGCGTGTTCGAATCTCGACCGAGGCGTTATGTGAGCAAGTTTGCCAGTTTACTTGCGGAAGGTCGGTGGTCTCTTCCCAGTTACATTGTATGTGGGTTCTCTCCTCCACCAACAAAAACTGGACGCCACCAGATAACTGAAAAATTGTTGAGTGTGGCGGAAAGCAATAATAATAATAATCAATCAATCAATCAATCTCCATATAAGTGAAACATTTTCGAGTGGGACGTTAAACAATATATAATCAATCAATCAATCCGTGATGTTTATCCCCTCCGTCATGATGGTCACGCACCAAAATACTCGGATCAACGTTATGACTTTGGTAGATGGGCGTCATGGGATACTTGGATTGACGTCACGGTTTATGTGGATTGATATCGCGGGTTAGTTGTATTATGGTTTTCAATGTAAAAGAAATGTACCATACCTCGACCACTTCCAGCAGTTGGTTTACGAATTAAAGCTATATATTAATAACGCTCAACCTCAAAGTAACAAAAATAAAATCCTCAATATATAAAGTTGGTTTTTTTAATAGACACAAGTTTTGTTATGGGGAAGAATAGTCAAATCACACAATTCATTGGTTTAACAATTTATTTACAGTAAAATATACATGTATCACTGTAATCATATTTCAAACTTCAGGACACGCTTACTGTTGCGTTGCCGAAATTCTTCGCGCCCTGTCCCCAGTAATGTGATAGCGATTATGTACAGTTCATTCATTCTAAAACATTACTGTGGGGGCCTCCGTGGCCGAGTGGTTAGAGCATCGGGCTCAAAATCACAAAGCCTCTCACCTCTGTCGGCGCGTGTTCGAATCTCGGCCGCGGCATTATGTGAGCAAGTTTGCCAGTTTACTTGCGGAAGGTCGGTGGTCTCTTCCCAGGTACATTGTATCTGGGTTCTCTCCTCCACCAACAAAAACTGGACGCCACCAGATAACTGAAAAATTGTTAAGTGTGGCGGAAAGCAATACATAATCAATCAATAATAATCAACTAAAACATTACTGTAATGAATTTTCTTTTCAAAATATGAAAATAGACTTCTAAGGAATTGTCCAACATACCAAAACACATTGTATAATATAGAACGTCATGGAACTTCAGGTCAAATCAGGTAATTTGTGTCGCTTAAAACATCTGATTGCACATGCAGTATACAAACGTTTCCTTTAGGCTGTATTGACATTCTATATGCTCTTTAAAATCCCTGTGAAATCCGTGCTTCTTTACATAGTTCAACATTCAATACCAAGTTGTTACTTTGCGTTTTACATTTTCGTATAAAAACGTACGTTCTGCAACATAGCATGCCATCGAGTGTTTCCACATGCAGATAGTTATATCTTGGTTCTCACCCCCCAAAAAAGAATTACAACGAAGTGCTCGTTTTCATGGGGGGTTTATCTTGGATGCTAATTGCCGTCCACCAAATAATAATCGAAACTGAACTCGGTCAGTTGATCTGATTTACAACGATAGGAGCGTTTTGTTTCCAGGGTCATCTCATGAATATACAATGCATGACGTACGAAACACACAGAATCTCATGACGATGATATATTTCTTCTAACAAGAAAATAAAACAAAAATTCCAATATATTAAGCATCATGTAGTATTGTTGCTACATTGAAAACATTTCAAATAATACAAGTGTTCTCGTTATATACAATTTGGCGTATTTGCTATATGCCTGTCCACTACGTCATGGCAGAATTTGTATTGTGTCTGAAATGAAAACAAACATAGAGATATACTGTATCATTAGGTTTCTAATTATGTTATCTATATAAAGATTTCCAAATCCTCAACGTCATGAAATATGAAGAAAAAGAACAGTGATCAGAATTCCTACAAAGAACACAGAATCTAGGAGGAGTAAGTGTCCCCTGTTGACCTGTCACACCCGCCACGAGCCCTATATTCCGATCAGATAAACGTAGAAATCCGTAGTCAGAACGAGAATCTAAAGAAAGGCCTAGCAATTGGTATGAAACATGCCAGACGGCTTTCAACCTCATAAGAGGCTGTGACTGCAAAATTGATTATTATAACACCCACATAATTGGCAATGCTGACTTAAACTAGACTTTTTAAATCCCTGTACTATCATCTTATTTGTCGGTGCCTAGCAACGGTTTAAAATTGATCATAATTGGATCTCTCGCAAAGAAATACAATTCATTCAAAAATAAAAGTGAGTTATTTCACTAAAAACATCTTACAAAGTATGGAACAAGTTCCTTCCGTCTCGCTCGCATGTGATTAAGCGTGTACGGCAACGCAACGGTTCCGTCGGAAGAAATCCTCTCCACAGCCGCTGCACACACACAAAATAGTCCACTACGATCGGCACCATTTCTGAAACAATAAGAAACCGAATTTATACAGTAATTTATCACGTGTAACAGGGAAAATGCTTGCACCTATATCACTTTCATTAAGGTGGTCCCTGTTCTTCATTGATATTTTCTGAACAAATCACAGTTGAGAAGTATAAAATCCGTGTAGTTTTTTTTAATAATATTTATTATGATCAAATAATTGTCCAGTCTTGATCTTTTGAATCCTATCGCTTCAAAATATGACAAAAATGATATTTCTGGTTCAAAAGAATTTAGGAATTGTACTAAATTACGTTCCTTTTGATTTTGGTATACGTACTTGCAGTGTACTAAAACAGGGTGACTGCCAGTTTGAGATTGCCATGGCAACATATCGTGTATAATGGCTAGAATTGGGGCTACGGAATCAGGATTTGGTGACGTATCCCTCCAAGAATTTATCTCATACTGTCGAATTTCCATGACGCCTTCCACATCCTGTTTTGAGATTAAGCAAAAAAAGTTTCACTGAATTCACATGTAATATTAGATGTGTTTCACTGCGTTTTCATTTAACAGTACATATGTTTCACTGTTTCTCATTCAACATTACACGTATTTGTTTCTGAATTCTCAATTCTGATTTACAATTGCACGTGTTTCACTGAATTCTCATTTAACATATTTTATATATAGTGAGAACGTGTACGCTCACAACACACTGTTACCATCGACATATCAGTATAATAATATGTACAATATCGGTATATTCGTTCTTCTAGACAAGACCAGACTAGAGCAAAATGTGCTATATTTGAAGAAGCGCCAAAACAAGAATATTATATATATAATAAGTCTAGAATTTACATTCTTTGATCGAAATTGACGTGGCTTTCATCAAAGACAAACTAATACCTGTTTTTCCCTTTTCGTTTCCTCTGACCCCCCCCCCCCCCCCCCCCCCCATCATATGATTGTCCGATTTCTACATTGATCACTCTTCGTTATATGGATTCTTCACAGGGTTTATGGGCTCGTATTCTCTGTCAATCTTTACATTCTCCCTCGCCTATCCATATACGTGGGAAAGTCAATAAGTAACCAGCGTAACTTACTTCCGATTGACCGATATGATCACGATTTCTATGCCTTCTTTCAATAAATTTTGTATACCTGGGGTACAAAATTGACGCGTATCGAAACATTTTTAAATACGATAGTGAATATCAAATATGACTAGTGATGGAAAGGCATGCTTTTCACCTAAAGTTGACTACGGTGCTGCTGTGGGACGTGGGTGCCGGTCTTTCGGATGAGACCGTATAAACCGAGGTCCCGTGTCGCAGTAGGTGTGGCACGATAAAGATCCCTCCCTGCTCAAAGGCCCTGAGTGCCGAGCATAGGCCTAAATTTGCAGCCCTGTCACCGGTAATGGTGACAGCCGCCGGATAGCTGAAAAATTGCTCAGGCGGCTATAAACAAACAAACAAACAAAGACTACGGTGCTGTAATTCGGTACTTGTAGTTAAAAGCAAGTGCATGATATTAAAGGTCAATTACATCGAAAAGGAAGAGGTGAGTCTCAACCGGAAATAAGTTAGGCTGGTTACTTATTGTTTCACCCTTCCTATTCTACCAGGAATTCATGTAACTCATAATACTATGGAAGCTATCTAATCCCTCTCGTCGCAGTTCTCCTTTTGATACCTTATGAAAAAAATTATAGATCTAGGGCTTGTACCGTCGTTCTTTTAATACTTATTGCAAAAATATATATCAGGCATATATTAATATTCATGGGACGTTCAATTCTGTTTGATTGTTTGGTTAACGTCCCGTTTTTTAATTTTTCACTCATATTGAGACGTCACCAGCTGTAGGTGAAGTACCACAAATTTAGACCTATGCTTAGCGCTCAGGGCCGTAGCAGTGAGGGTTCTTTAACGTGCCAACGCCTACCATGACACGGACCTCCGTTTTTAAGGTCATATCGGAATCACTCGTGATTCTCACTTCTGAATGCCGAGCGTTTGGCGATGGAGCAATCATTACCTATTTTTCGTCTTAGGTTTGACGCGGTCATGGTACGAGCGGGGTTCAAACTCACGACCTCCCGGTTACGAAGCCAACGCTCTAACTACTGAGCTATCGCGACCGGTTCTCAGTTTGATATATATCTTTTAAAATGTATTGACAAAACATATCTGTCTTATATTTGATGTTTTTGATTCTTTCAGCTCTTGAAAGTTTGTTTTTATTTCGGATTCCGAGCAATTTTGACTTGAGCATCACAGAAGAGATATTATTTGTCGAAATGCGCATCTGGTGCATCAAAATCGGTACCGTTTATGTTTTATATATTACAAATGTGAAGTTCATGACACTCGTGATTGTATGCATTCTCAAATAAGATAAAACAAAATGAATGAAATACAACAACCTAATTAATTGTCAATTATCTATTACCTACATATGTACACCCAGTGTAAGCACTGCACCTTCATCAATAAAAATCAAGGGCGGATCCATTTTACTGGAACATTTTCAGTTATGTTCCTTTTGATTAATATATCGGTAGACAGGAAGGCAACGTGGTTCTCTTATATATATATATATATCTATATATATATATATATATATATATATATATATATATATATCTGTGTGTGGGTGGATGTGGGTGGGTGTGGTAGTTAGCAGCAGAGCGAGGAGGAGGAGGGGGGGATTTTCTACCCGATACCCGACAAAAAACAATTCTCGGTAAAGCAGCTCGTTTTAATGCATCAATGCAACGTCAATTTGTTAACTAAACAATTCAAATTACGTATGATGAACACGAAGCATCCGAAAGAAAAAAGCTGCATGATACAGAGTTAAGCATAAGCTTCAGGTTTTTCAATACAAATGGACATATGTTTTGCAACTCGTAAGCTTTTGGTTTTCAATCGAATTACGCACATGTTAAGCAACCCTTAAGCTTTCCATTAACGTTTGTTGTTGTTTTTTAATGACAAAAGACATATGTATACTTGTAGTAACCACTAAGCTTTTGGCGTCCCAATAGCATTAAGATATGTTTTGCATAAGCTTTGCCCTTTTTATAGAAATGTTCTTAAGAAAGGCAATTCTACTCAAGATATGTTGTAAGATAATAATATGATTCATTAATAAAGATTCAGATCAGTGTAGTATCCCTGGCCAACCAGGGAACCAAATATAAAGGCAAAAGAAAAAATGAAGTTAAAAAGCAAAACATCTAACTAGTCATTCAAAATTTCCTGAAACGTGACAGAGAAAAGATTTTCTTTCTCAAGTGGTGAGAACTTAATGCTGACGTTAACAGTTTCACCGAGATGCATGCTGTGAATACAAGGAATGTTATAAAACCACACTAGCAGTCACTAGCAAACATTTGAGTGAGACATTTAAAGAAACATATATATTCAAAATAAAATATATTACACATAATTACTTGTTAGGTATATTCATATCAAGTCTACAATGGAGGTGATGATGTAATTAGACAAAGCAAAACAAAAACAAAATGAGGATCTCGATCGTGATATATTGATCTTCGCTACTCACTACCAAGTTAATACTGTCTCTTTCACTCTGAAAGTCGAAAAAGGTGAATGAGATACCATGTCTACACATTCTACTCTCGGTATACTGAAGATCGGGGAACCGACGTAAATGCTCATTATATCTAAAGTTCAATATAACCTATATTGCAATACTTATAAATAAATGTTTCCGGTGATTTATTTTTACTTCCGTATAACAAAGAGTTCAATATAAACGACTTCAATATAAGCTGAGTAGACTGCAATATATGTGCATGTAAATGACACTGATCTGAAAGCAGACTTTTCATAAAGGGTCGCACGAGATGAAGTTAAGAGTTTATAGGCCCACAACGTGCACCGTAGTTCCATTTCTCATATAGACATGTAATTCACCGTATTCAAAAACACTATTAGTTGTTTAACAACAGGCTAAAACTGGGTATTCGTCAACTATATACACAGTATATCGCTGACTTATTTGAATATTTTAGACGTAGTGCTTTGTTCCTAAAAACAAAATTAGAAACCTTTTTTTAAAAATTCCAAAGAATAGGGGTTTTTCTGTCATTCTCCATATCCCATAAAGAATTAAAAATGAGGACAAGGCCAGCACGGACCACTGGACACACAATAGGGTAAGATTTGGTGCCCAGGAGGAGTAAACATCCCCTGTTGATCGGTCTCACCCCGACCTGAGATGAATGACATCAGTCGGCAACAGAGAAACATTCCATTTCGGATGGTCTTGGATTCTATCCTTGGTTGACCTGGGGTTTAGAAAAATGTCCTACGCTAATCGTTTGGCATTCGAAGCGAAAATCGTAGTTATGTCAGCAGGCATCTTAAAATGAAGTGTCACATGTCGTGGAAACCATCTACATGATTAAGAACACTCACTATTTTGGACTCTAGTGTGATACTTGCATATAAATTTGTGATACTTCATTTAAGGGAGATGCTGTATCTATAAGTGGTTGGTTGTTTGCTTAATTGTTTGTTTTACGCCACGATAATTTTTCACTGAACCTGAGACATCGCCAGCTGCAAGTGAAGTGCCACAAATTTAGACCTATGCTTAGCGCTCAGGGCCGAAGCATTGAGAGTTCTTTAGCGTCTCAACACCTGTCGCGATCCGGGACCCCTTATCTGAAACATCCATGGTTCTCAATTCTGCAATGCCGAGAGTTTGGCGAAGGTGCAATCACTACCTTTGTTTGCATCTAAGGTTTGACGCAACCATGGCACGAGCGGAGCTCGAACTCACGGTTAGGATCCGAAAGTTTTACCACTGAGCTACCCCGACCTGTTTCTTTATGATATGATGATTGTTGAATAGACGTACAAATGGAAACAAAACTTCAGTCCTCAACAAACATCAGCTTTCAAGGAGGATGACATATCACAGGCCAATTTAGAAATAAAAATCCTGTAAATTTCAGTGTAACAAACTGGACCTTTATGGAATAGTCATTATAACCCATCCTATTGACTGACGATTCAAGTAATTGAGTAATGTTTGTCATTTTTATATCCAGAAAGTTTACTACTTCATTTTATGTCGAGCTGAAAGGTGAGATGACTGTTCATCTTAACAATTTTGAATTCCTGACACTCTGTGTTAACTTCTATAGAGAGGTTCTGCTTGATTCAAATAAAACTGAAAATTCAAAATATGAAAACGCATGGACAACGACGATGACAAATAACAATTAAGTTTGATAAGAAAATTATCACTTCAGTCCTTAGTACGGGTCATGTCAAATGCGTCATTCATGCACGTATAAAGATTTCAAATGAAGCACAAGGTGAATTTGTCAGGCAAATGTGATTTCTCACTTCAATATGACATTTGTTGTACAATATCATTTACTAAGGCTAAACTGCATTTTCAATTAACCATAACAAGATCATAAATATTACGCAGTGGAACTCTAATATAATGGAGTCCCCCCAAGAATGTATGAAAAATCTGTCACTTTCTCATTTATTTGGCTTAAGAACCATGTAAATGAAACGTGAACGAAATCCATGTAAATTTGATATACTTCTTAATATTATACTGTGTTTGGTCCAAAGTTAAAATTGTCTCATTTTTTCAAGTCCATTTTTGAATGTTTTAAACGCTTCCTTTGTAAATAGTCAGTCCTCTTCTCCGATATTCGGAGTTTTCTCCAACTTGACAAGGCGTTGTTGCTAAATCACAATAGCCACTTAAAGATTATGATAGTATATTTTATAGAGGGTAAAAAGGGTTATGCAGTTAAAATGTACTAAGTAACGATTGAAGCCATGCCGGAATGGGCAGTGTTTGTTCTTTAATGGATATTTTTACTTGTTACTTCCTGGAGCAATGCAACAGGAGCAAAGGGGAAAATTGAACAGTTTTACATATATCAACTACCTATCATAGATATTCTACCGTTTATCAATGATATTAATTTGTATATCATTGTAGATTTTATAGTGCAGAAATTGTTTTAAGTTTGATTACTAAATTCAGTGTGTGCTGAACTTTTATTCAAATATAAAGAAAAATCAAGTGAACTTTCAATTTTTCACATTTTGAGTGAATGAAAACAATATGGCCTGGAGTCCTTTTTTTCAAAATGGCTGCATTAAATACATTCGAATGAAAGCTACGACTCAAGAAAATGAATTTGATATCTTAAATAGATCCTTTTATATATATATATATATATATATATATATATATATATATATATATATATAATATTGGTAAACGAAAGAAGAATATATCTAAATGTAACATAATTTCTTCTATATACCTTTAATGTAAACATATGGACACTCAGTAAACAATTACTTATCAGAATGTAACGATATCTAAAATAAAATCCTCTAAAATTTTAAAAGCTATCTATTTTCGCTTGACATAATGTATGCCTACCCCGATGCTATAGTGAAGATCTATTGTCCTGCGGATGAAGTGCTCTTCCTGAGACACACCTTTCACGGCGATTCGGAATGGTCCACACACCACACTCTCTCCCGGATCCGCCCAGTATTTTCCATCCTAAATGAATACAAAGTATACAATGAACAAGTGTACGCTGTTACTGGCCTGTATCCCTCTTGCTGTTGTATATAATCCTTTTGATGAGGCATCCTATTGAATAGAATGCATTGCAACCGCGAGGTCCCGGTTTTAACATTGGTAGTGAACGTTCTTGCGCTAAGCAGGTCTTAGAAATGGCCTCAATACCGAGGTGTTTATCTCGATATAGAACCATCGCTGCTACGGCCTAAACCTAAAGACGTCACTTCTTGAATGACAAATTCTTAAATGGCACGTAAGACAACATTTAAATAAGCAAATTCGCTGGTTATTTTCCACATCACAATGCTTTTCATATAATACATCTGACTGATGTATCTTACCATTGTTCAACAGTGCAATGCTTTATATGAAAAGGAGAAGAAAACGAACAGCGATCAATCTCATAAATCTTATAAGAAATATATAATTAAGAGTTGGACAAACAAAGTGCCTTGGAGGAGTAAGCATCTCCTGTCGATTGGTCACATCCGCCGTGAGCCCATATCTTGAAGAGGTAAACGAGTAATAAAACTCACTGTGTAAAGAACGGCCTAACAATTGGTAAAACACATCAGTCAACATTCGACTTAATGACAAGTGTCATTGGCAAACTAGATCGTTATCACCACCAGAGAATTTGCGAAATACTGACTTTAAACGAGATTGTTGAAACCCCTGTAACATCAACAAATATAATACATCTTACCTGTGTGTCTGTTTGACCACAGTTTACCATCACAATAGTTCTACATTCCTCCTGCTGTAGAAGTCTACAGAAATCAATAATTGTATGCACTTGAGGCATCTCCGTCACTATGTAAGCATATCTTCGTCTATAATTCTGTCAAAGGTAAAAGTATTTTGATATGACGAGACAAATGCTTTAAAACATTCTGTAATGTTAAAAAGGGTAACAAGTTAAACACAATACCGCATTGTCGCTAGCCACACTCAGTGAATCAAGGAGTACCTAACCTACCCCAAACCTGGCTGTATGATCATCGAAAATTTCAATTTTCATGAATATTTAGTTTGTTTGTTTGTTTGTTTGTTTATAGCCGCCTGAGCAATTTTTCAGCTATCCGGCGGCTGTCACCATTACCGGTGACAGGGCTGCAAATTTAGGCCTGTGCTCGGCACTCAGGGCCTTTGAGCATATGGATATTTAGTAAATGAGACACTCATTGTTTGACCAGTCGCAATAACAAATCTCGATATTTTAATGGCTGCATCTATAGGTAAAACATGTAGCGTTTGTTTACAAATAATAACAGAAAAGTCACACTTTAAAAAACAAGTCAATATATAGTTATTAAATGAAGCCCTCCTTAACAACAGAGGCTATGCTTGTAAATTCCTTATCAATAAAATTATTTTGATTGGCTATTGTGTCCGTTTTCGCATCAGCAATCTTAGGCCTCCGGGTGACTTTTTTCATCCAAAAAACTTTGGGAGTTCTCAGACTGGTTGATATATGAACATAAATATTCATCTAGTCGACAACTTTCTTAAGCATACAACCACGGGTATGACGTAGTCTGAACGGAAACAATGGGCGTGGTTTGCGACATGACAATGCCGTTACTTATCTCTTATTTACATAACTGTAATCTCCATTACCAACTACTCTTCGCTACAGCCTCTAAACTTTGCGTTCTATAAACTTTTGTCAAGGTGCATACGCACACTGTACTGATGAATAATGCTCTGAATTTTGTCTTGATTGCAACTATTTTCTGGTATCACATCAGTCAACCGTTGACGTGTAATACTGTGACTTAATCAGTCAGCCGTTAACGTGTAATACTGGGACTTAATCAGTCAGCCGTTAACGTGTAATACTGTAACTTAATCAGTCAGCCGTTAACGTGTAATACTGGGACTTAATCAGTCAGCCGTTAACGTGTAATACTGGGACTTAATCAGTCAGCCGTTGACGTGTAATACTGGGATTTAATCAGTCAGCCGTTAACGTGTAATACTGTAACTTAATCAGTCAGCCGTTAACGTGTAATACTGGGACTTAATCAGTCAGCCGTTAACGTGTAATACTGGGACTTAATCAGTCAGCCGTTAACGTGTAATACTGGGACTTAATCAGTCAGCCGTTGACGTGTAATACTGTAACTTAATCAGTTAGCCGTTAACGTGTAATACTGGGACTTAATCAGTGAACCGTTGACGTGTAATACTGTAACTTAATCAGTCAGCCGTTAACGTATAATACTGTAACTTAATCAGTCAGCCGTTAACGTGTAATACTGGGACTTAATCAGTCAGCCGTTAACGTGTAATACTGGGACTTAATCAGTCAGCCGTTAACGTGTAATACTGTAACTTAATCAGTCAACCGTTAACGTGTAATACTGTAACTTAATCAGTCAGCCGTTAACGTGTAATACTGGGACTTAATCAGTCAGCCGTTAACGTGTAATACTGGGACTTAATCAGTCAGCCGTTAACGTGTAATACTGGGATTTAATCAGTCAGCCGTTAACGTGCAATACTGGGACTTAATCAGTCAGCCGTTAACGTGTAATACTGGGATTTAAGTCCGGTTTACCGTTTTCGTTTTGTAGAAAACTTGAGGAGACATATCGGTATATTCTGTAAATCTGGAAATGTTTGCATGTTAATTATTTTTAGCTAAATTGGGTCAAACTGCTATTATAGATTACGTTTTGAGTACTCAATTGGTTTTGTCACTAAAGGATAACATGTTCGATTTTTTTTTTGCTTCGATCTACAAAACTGTCAACATTTTATATGCAAAAAAATAACCAGATTTGTAACACAGTGTTTATTATGAGTCGAGATGTACATACTGGTATATGCGAACATTCTGTATTATGTTTTTGTTGAATGCCGGTATATATATGTTGTGTGTTTTGTTCTTGAGTACATGCCGGTATGTACATGTTGTGTGTTATGTTGTTGAGTACATGCCGGTATGTACATGTTGTGTGTTATGTTGTTGAGTACATGCCGGTATGTATATGTTGTGTGTTTTGTTGTTGAGTACATGTCGGTATGTATATGTTGTGTGTTATGTTGTTGAGTACATGCCGGTATGTACATGTTGTGTGTTATGTTCTTGAGTACATGCCGGTATGTATATGTTGTGTGTTATGTTCTTGAGTACATGTCGGTATGTGCATGCTGTGTATTATTTTGATATTGAATACATACTAGTATATAGATGTTGATATTATATTGAGACATAACAGTATTTATATCTTTTTATGTTGTTGAGTACGTACAGGTAATTACATTATAGTGTGTACTGTTGTTGAGTACATACCGGTATTTACATAATTGTGTGTACTGTTGTTGGTTACATACCGGTATTTACATTACAATGTGTACTGTTGTTGGTTACATACCGGTGTTTACATACTGTGTGTACTGTAGTTAACTACATACCGGTGTTTACATACTGTGTGTACTGTAGTTAACTACATACCGGTGTTTACATACTGTGTGTACTGTAGTTAACTACATACCGGTATTTACATATTGTGTGTACTGTAGTTAACTACATACCGGTATTTACATATTGTGTGTACTGTAGTTAACTACATAAAGGTATTTACATATTGTGTGTATTGTAGTTAACTACATACCGGTGTTTACATACTGTGTGTACTGTAGTTAACTACATACCGGTGTATACATATTGTGTGTACTATAGTTAACTACATACCTGTATTCACATTACAGTGTATACTGCTGTTGGTTACATACCGGTGTTTACATTACAGTGTGTACTGTTGTTGAGTACATACCGGTGTTTACATTACAGTGTGTACTGTTGTTGAGTACATACCGGTGTTTACATTACAGTGTGTACTGTTGTTGGGTACATACTGGTATTTACATTACAGTGTGTACTGTTGTTGAGTACATACCGGTGTTTACATTACAGTGTGTACTGTTGTTGAGTACATACCGGTAAATAGATTGCGTTGATGTAGTCGTTACATCCCTGGACACTCGACCACAGAAAAACTCGACAGGAATCATCTGTGTAAGGCAAATGGTTATTTAGAAAGACGCGTTATACATACAGTTTCAAAAACATCCTATTAAGTTTGAACATCTAAAGATAGATAACCCAACACGTTAAAGGATAACTTAAATCGTTAGGAATATCGCTTAGCTAGCACTTAAAATTATACATTGAACCTTAAACATCAAATGATAACGTAAAGCTTTAAAAATGAAACTTACAATGTGAAAAGACAAATGAAACCTTAAATGTCAAATGATACGGGAAACAAAATGTGAACAGATACATGCAATGTTAATCGTCAAATGATACGTGAAACAAAATGTGAACAGATACATGTAATGTTATACGTGAAAATAGAACTTCAGAACGTCTAAAGATAACCGAGAAGGTTACAAATAGAAGTTAGAACATGAAACGTCTATAGATAACTTAAAATGTCAAAAAGTAACTTAAAATGTCAAAAATATAAATCAGAACATCAGAAGACAACAAAACATATAAAATCAAAATATAACTTAGAATGTAAAGCGTATCAAATATTGCTTGATTGATTATATATTGTTTAAGGTCCCGCTTGAGAATTTTTCACTCATATGTAGACGTCACCATTGCCGTGAAGGGCTGCAAAATTTAGGCCTATGTTCGGCGCTTATGGGCTTTGAGATCTTTTACGTGCCACACCTGCTGTGACACGGGGCCTCGGTTTTTGCGGTCTCGTCCGAAGGCCAGCCCCATTTAGTCACCTCTTACGACAAGCAAAGGATACTGAGGATCTATTCTAAGAACCCGGATCCCCACGGGGCCGTAACTAAAAAAGTGAAAAGAAATCCGTGAGTCATTGTCTTCCACAATTGGTAATTTTAACAACCAGTCCGAGAGAAGAAAAAGACAGATTATTCCGACAAATCATGACAAATCAAAAATTACAATTTTCTGAGAATATCGCACAGAAGCACAAAAGACAAACATATAGTACAAAATGAAACGATATATGATTGATCGAATATTTGTTTGTCAATTTGAGAATTATTTACTCATACCGAAACGTCACCAGTTGTAGTTGAAGTATCACAAATTTAGGCCTATACTCCGCGCTCAGGGCCGTAGCAGTGAGGATTCTTTAACGTGCCCATGCCTGCCGCGACACGGCCTCCGTTTATAAGGTCATATCCGAAAGACCCGTGATTCTCACTTCTAATACCGAACGTTTGGCGAAGGCGCAATTATTACGTATGTTTACGTCTAAGGTTTGATGCGGCCATGACACGAGCGGGGCTCGAACTCACGACCTCCCGGTTACGAAGCGAACGCTCTAACCATTGAGCTATCGCGACCTCTCAATGGAACAATATAATGTAGGACCATTCTGATTTGAACTTGCTATTAAAGATACTTACGAGCAAGTATATTCGTCCTATTTTTTGGTTGATTCTCTGGCAAGAGTGCGCTCTCATCTCTCTCGGCATAATGAGAAAGGGACTTAATTTTCTAAAAAAAACAATTCTATCATTAATATATGTCTGTTGATTAGCAAATGCGAAAAAAATAAACAGCATAAAATATACTGCTACAAAAATTCACAATATACTTACTAGAAATTGCTGCTCTAATTTTCGAATTGTAGAGCCTTTCGATATGTCCATCATTTGCGTGAAGTATTGTCTAAATTTCGAGGACTCCACGATGCAGTTTGAAAATATGAGAGCCTCTAATAAACATTCATGAATAAACCGATATTGTTCCTAAAACAGACAAAAATCTGTATTACAATACCCTATAGTTACAAACCAAATTGGTCGTAAAGCAGATGATATTTAATATGCAATGTTTGATATATATTCAATGTTGCTACATACGGTGTAATGTTAAGGTATTTAGATACTCTTTTCGTTTCAATACAAATCTTACCTAAGATGAGAGTAAAACTAAAGTGAAGATTATCAACTTTTCCTCATGAAATAATACATTGTTTTTATACTCAAGGTGATTAGTTCTTTTAGATTTCTGGAAATTGTAATATACAACTATAAAATCAACATTCAATCTTATAATCGTCATATACCGCTACAGAATCAACATCCAATCTTATAATCGTGATATATCACTACAAAATCAACATCCAATCTTATAATCGTCATATACCGCTACAGAATCAACACCCAATCTTATAATCGTGATATATCACTACAAAATCAACATCCAATCTTATAATCGTCATATACCGCTACAGAATCAACACCCAATCTTATAATCGTGATATATCACTACAAATTCAACATCCAATCTTATAATTGTAATATACCGCTACAGAATCAACATCCAATCTTATAATCGTCATATAGCGCTACAGAATTAACATCCAATGCGCCTAAGGTTTGACTCGCCCATGGCACAAGCGGGACTCGAACTCACGACCTCCTGGTTACGCTCTACCACTGACTACCGAAAACGGTTTTCATAATTGAATAAAATAGCATGCGTATATAACACATATCACGTAATTTGTCTGACTTGAAAAGGTAAATATAACGAATAGAGATCCATCTCACAACTCCTATAAGGAATATATAAAACAGAGAGTTGGGCAAACACGAACCCCTGGACATACCAGAGGTGGGATCAGGTGCCTGGGAGGAGTATACATCCTCAATCGACAGGTAACACCCTCTGTGAGCCTTATATCTTGATCAGGTAAACGAAGCAATCCGTAGTTAGAATCAATATACCAAGAACGGCCTTACAAATGATATATTGTAGTCCACATCATATAATTTGTCTGAATGTTAATATGTTTTCATGAAATTATAAGAGTGCAACACTCTATCAATTTCAGTCTTCTGATCGATTTCTTTTACCGCGTACTTTTCAAGAGAAGGAAAAATGTACTTCACCGCGTAATGACTTTTTTTTTTGTTTGCTTCGAAAAACTTTGGCCTTTAAAATATAATTATTCTGTCGGTCATGTGGGCTATGTCGATAAAAATTTAGAAATGAAATATGGAAATTAAGATACATATACAGATATATCCAAGAATTGATCAAAATGCTTAATTGCAAGAAATATGTTATATAGAATGGCGCGTAGGGATATTGATGTCATATGTAGTACTTTTGGCAATGCCTAACGATGAATGATTGGGTCAAGTCGCTTACTGGAGTTTGAACCATGTTGACTCTCTGTTCCCTCATGACCTTCACACACTCAAATACATTCACTTTCTGTTCTTTTTCAGCTCTCTCGCATAGGTAATGTACGGCAATTAGCGCTCCCGATCTGCCTACACCGGCGCTGCAAACACAGGAGTATTCACATAGTAATTCAATGACGATAAAAACTTCAAATGGCAAAACAAAGCTATCGTGATATATCTGATTGATTATTTAAGGTATAAAACATCTACAAAAATTTCAGTAATGAAAAGTGGATGACGATAATGTAATAGTGATACGTTCAGCAATACAGCGCTGTATTTTAGAAGTTAAAAATATAATGAAAAGCTACATTTCAGAGAAAAGTTTTTAAAATCATATAGCCATATCATAAAATGTTATTGAACACGAAGAGATTAATCTAATCCTATCACAACCATGCTTTTAGACTGCATTTTCAAATTACAAACACCACATTATTTGTACATTGCTTTTTACCTGCAGTGAACAAGTAGAGGTGAATCGTCTTGGATTGATCTGATTTTATGTAGGAATTCTACAAGAGGCGTGACGTATCTAGGAACGCCCTTATCAGGCCACGTGGTAAACTGACAGTGGGTAACCTCAAGCTCGACTGAATCCTAAACATACATTGTAAAGCAAAAGTGAAGATAACAATCAGCGATAAATCTAATAAATCCCGGGGGCCTCCGTGGCCGAGTGGTTAGAGCATCGGGCTCAAAATCACAAAGTCTCTCACCTCTGTCGGCGCGTGTTCGAATATCGGCCGTGGCGTTATGTGAGCAAGTTTGCCATTTTACTTGCGGAAGGTCGGTGGTCTCTTCCCAGGTACATTGTATCTGGGTTCTCTCCTCCACCAACAAAAACTGGACGCCACCAGATAACTGAAAAATTGTTGAGTGTGGCGGAAAGCAACAAATAATCAATAATCAATCAATCTAATAAATCCTATTAATATATACCCCAGTGAAACTCGAAACAAAAATCACCGCAGAGTCTTCCACATCTGCTCCATACTTTGATATTTTGTATTGCGTATGCAGTACTCTCAGAATGCTTGTTGAACATTGATGTTAACGGTAAACTACCAAATTAACTTTATGACGAACGTGATGACTTCAATTTTCCATCGTCAGCCGCCCATATTTATGAAGCAACATTTCATTATCACCTGCATATGATGTTTATGTTTCTCAATTCATTCGATACACAAGAGCTTGTTCTGCGTATGGTCAGTTTGTAAATCAGAATGCCTACTGACAAATAAGTTGATGTTAACAGTCTCGTTTTAAAGTTAGCATTTCGCAAATTTTATGGTCATTATAAAAATCTAATTGATCAATACAACCTGTTATTGGGTACAGTTCTTTCATGTTTCAAACTAATTGAGGCTATTCTTTGCACACTAGTTTTGAATAAAGATTGCTCCGTTTACACGATCGAGATGTAGGGGTCACCTCGGGTGATTGAAAAATTTATCATACGCAGAATATGCTCTCCCGTATCGATGTAGTTGAGCGACATAAAATTATATTCAGGCAATAGTACACTATTGCTACATAAATAATCGGAGATGTCCATGGAAAGACTATAGTCACCGCCTTATGTGAGTTGATAGTTTGCCGTTAACTTGTATGTTCGATGGATATCCAAATGTGATTTAGTTACTGTGGTAATTTAGTTTTCTTTAGATAAAAGAAGTGTTTAAACGTCAACTGTCATACAGTGGTCGTATCGTACATATACACTTTTTAAAGCATTTCCAAATAGTGCAGATGTGCGAGATTGAACGCTAAGTCCAGTTTGGAGCATTTCGTGTTTCAATTTATGCTTTAACCACAGAGAAATTTTGAGTATAAATATATATATAATAACTGAGCGCTTGTGTCACTCATTTTCGATGGTAAAATCATAATTCATACGAGGTGCTCAAACAAGCTATTAAATAACATGTTGGTGTAATGAGCCACCTTAAGAACAATGCTTCTTTCATGATTTTGGAAGCGTTTGTATTCAATGTGAACTAAATTCTACCTAATCAGTAAAAATAAAAGGGTATCATTATATATCTATGCACAAACCTTGTAAAGAGTCAAATAAGTTATGATGAAATCTGCAAACTCCTCTTTTCCTTTGAATTTAATCTTGATTCCCCCGTTTACATATTCGTTTTCATCCGTCGGCCAGTAAGCAAGACATTTGCTAACCTACAAAGTAAACTATCTCTGTAGACACTGTAGAAACGCAATACGTCAACGTTGTGTGCGAGGGTAGTGTATGCGATTTTCTGTTTTACAACCGTCCACTGATAAGGTTCAAATGAAACCATCCAAACAGCCAAAATACGGAAATCACTGAATTTACACCCAAAATACGGAAATCACTGAATTTACACCCAAAATAAAGAAATCACTGAATTTACACCCAATACAGGGAAAGGGCTTAAATATACGAGGCCACGAGTTACCAGTGTTTAACTGAGTGAACTTCGCGCAAAATACTTACATGTCGGAAATCACAGTCTGTGTCTTACAGTGATACGTTGTGGAGTGAAACAGACGGACAAATGTCAAGTAAATATACATTAGTATGTCAATATGCATGGGAAACGATTCAGGAGAATGGTTATCATTTCATCTTGTTTATAATGATCTGTAAACTGCATGCAAGAGATCATATTTCATTTGCAGAAACAAAAGCACAAGAAAGATTGTACTAAAACCACTGAATGTTATCTCAAATATTTCCCGTAAGTACAGCAATTAGGTATAGAATAAAGCAAGTTTTATCTTCCGGTTTTCACTGCCTTTATTCAAAAGGTTCCCGGAGGTAAAACACAGATATAGCGTACTATACCCTAAGCTAAATCATCAAAATAATAGAGAACTTCATTAACTTCATTGAAAGACAAAAAAATCAATATATTCCAATCCAGAAAACATATTCCAAACCACGTCTTCCATTATCCATTAACTGATTTATATTTAATTGATTACAGCTTTACCATTCCTGATCCTTATCTGAGACTTGCTCGATTAAAATAAAAACCTGCTTCAAAGTTTGTACATGGTTTCCATATTGATATACATACACCACTTTCAACCAGTTTTGTCACCATGACGATTACAGAGCATTTTGCCTGCCACACCATTCTCCAGAAATCGTCCACAGTCTGTTCTGTTGGCCCTGTGTACATGGATCAGATATAAGGGAAGTTACATATATAATCCAATAAACATGGTCAACTCTGAACAGTTAATATACCGTTTTGCCCTTACACTTTTTAATTTTCTTCATTTTTATACTTTGTACTATATGAAACAAATACAAATACTATTGATAATTTAGAATTCTTTCATAGGTGGGTAATTTTATTACTTCATTCAAAATGCAATTTTCTATCTGAGTTCTAAAGGGCAATGAATTTTTACTCATTGTAGGTAATCATGCAAACAGTCTGCCAGCTTGCTGTTCAGGGGTAAAGATTTTTTTAGATTATAGACTGCATTTTCAGCATATCAGCTATGCCCTATCCTGGGGCCTGAAACCAGGGTCATAAATATCACATTGTTCATTAAACTGATACAGTTTGTTTGCTTGATGTCGAGCAGTAAAGATGATTTTTTAAATTTTATTTTCAATAATTAATATATATATATATATATATATATATATATATATATATATATATATATAACCTAACCTTACCCTGGTACCGCAACCCTTGCTACCGCAATCACTACCCAATATCATTATGCAAACATTTCGTCTCCTTGACGTCCAGAAGTAAATTAAAGGAGAATATTATCCAAGTATAATAAAAAGAGTAGGCTCACTGGGGGCCGTCAGGGAAACTTCAGCTTTCAAAACCAACCATATTTCAGTTGCTAAACCGCCGTAAAATGGTTCATATATTGCCAAGTTGGCGTAAAACCCCAATCAATCAAGTATAGTACATGTTCAATATATAACTGAATTAGCCCCACTCTGAAGATATGAACCTTGACCCAGATATCATGAATGTCAAGGTTTTGTCATAGGGTTCATGGCTTATTTTCATCATGTCAAAAATTTGACTGCTTAATGTCCAGAAGTATAGAAGAAGCTTAATAGTTTCTAAGTTCAATATACATGTATGACCAACATCGCTAACCTACTCTAGGGCCTGAACTCAACATTCAGTGGTCATGAATTACACAGTTTTGGTATAGAACTCAATGTTCATTGTAATCTTGCCCATGCTTTGACTCCATGATGTCCAGAGGTAAAGAAGAAAATATAAGCTATAATGTATTTTATTATATAACAACTTAGCTCCACCTGGGGGTATGAACCTGAGCCCAGGAGTCCTGACTTTCACAGTTTCGGTAAAGGGCTCACGTGTCACTATATGCAACGTCTGATGTATTTATAGTAACTACTGTATGGGTTTTCAGAATAATTACTGTTTCATAAGCATGAGTAAAGGGGACGGTCAAAAAAAAAAAATCAAATGTGTGCATTCGTAATGGTACATATGTGTCATATTTCATTAACTTTCACTTGTATTGTTGTAAAGATATATACTATATATTTAATATAGGATATAAACTGGCTTACCTTGTGCAGCTATGTACCTGTTCTTCATTGCAAACCCCTGCGTAATTGAATTTGAATTTTTAAACATTGTACCTTCGGAAATGAAATAGGTTGTGTTTTTTCTGACAAATACAAACTACCTGTCTCCAAGTTAAGAGAGCATTACCAGATATATTGTAAAAGCACAAAGTACACCTCGGGATTTTTCCAGTCGACATATAATACGAAAGGTTTTCAATTTTAATTTTTTTCTTTAATTCTTGATGTATACAGTTCTTACATTTATGTAGTTAGCATTTATATAGCTGGTCATCTCGCCTTCCTCGACTGCCAGCACAACACGTGAATGGTCATCTAAAAGGCAAATAAGATTTAATCTGGTAATGTCGAATATAAATTTCATTGCTGCTATTTTTATTATCCTTTATTTTATGAGACTATCATACCTACATGCATATATATTTTTATATCTGTTTTTGTTGATATTTTCGTCTTTCACAGCCTCTGTGTGTGATGCTATTAGTCCAATGGGAAGTCGCTAAAATATCAAACACTCCTAGTATTCAATGTTATCATAGAGAGAATATTTCAATTTTTTTTTTCATGGGCTTAAATTTCTTGAGAATACGGTGTGGTGTTCGTCGAGGATTTGTAAATCAGCGTCATGTCTTTAAATAGTCTTGTTTTTACAGAAATTGATGATTTTGCATAAATTGAGATTTTACAGAAACCGACGATTTCACAGAAATCCATGATTTTACAGAAATTGATAATTTCAAGTTTCTACATGAAACACCCTGGTATAAATATCTACTTTTTGTATCCTTTCATACGATCATTATATTTTTAGCTATATATATTTTCCAGCAATTACAACACCAGTGTCCTTATATTAAACGTGTATTCAGAGTTATCTACCTTGTGTTCCTTTTCAAAAGCGCCATCTGTTGCTAACATTCTCGCCATATATTGGTTTAATTCTCTCACAGTGACGTCACCACCTGCTAGCAAAACGTTGTCATAACCTGAAAATAGGCTATGACGATTAATTATGGATAGCTTAATGTCGTAATAATGTTATATTACTAAAATATGGGATAAGTTACCTTTTTGTAGACTTGCCTACAAATAATCTTCAGTTGTTTCAAATATACTGTAGGCTTGGAAAATATGTATCTTTTACATGAATGTTGTACAGTTTTTCAGAACTGTTCTAATGCAACAATTTGTAAATCTAGATATTCTCATTGAACACATAACAGTGAGAAGTATCGAGCATATTGTAACTAAAAGTAGTCTTTTGGAACAGATTGTAACTACACGTGGTAGGCAAGAATGGATTGTAACTAAAAGTAGCCTCTTGAAACAGAATTGCTGCTAGATCTCCTCTAATGGAGAAAATTGAAAGTAGAAATGGTCTATTGGAACAAATTGTAACCAGAATTATTCTAAACGAATAAAAGTTGTAACTGAAAGTATTATAATACAATATATTCTAAATAGAACGTTTTGTAATATAATGAATTTTAACTACACATGAGCTGCTTGAACATGGTTTATTGTAATTACATTTAACTAAACATGTTCAAATAGAACAAAATGAAACTAGAAGTGGTTTATAGAAATAAACTGTATAAGAACCGTTGTAATTGAACTGTGTGTAGTTATAAATGTTCTTATTGGGCATATTGTAATTAAAACTGTTTTAAAGGAACAGGTCGTAATTAAAATTAGAACATTGGAACAGATTGTAAATAAAATTGGTTATTAGAACAGATTGTAAATAAAATTAGTTATTGGAAAAATTGTAAATAAGATGAGTGCATTGGAACAAATTGTAACTACAACTATTCAAATGGATCAGATTGTATCTAGAATTATTCTAATAGAAGAGAATTTAAGTAGAAGCATTCTAATGGAACTTGTAACAAAACCTTTTTCTAATTGAACATCTTGAAAGTAGAGGTGATATTTTTAACAGATTGTAAATAGATGGATGTGTTGTACCTAGGAGTAATTATAGTAATTAGAACAGATTGAAACTAACATAGGTACCCGATCCCACCTCTGGTATGTCCTGGGGTCCGTGTTTGCCCATTTTTCTGATTTGCATTTTCTATAGGAATTACGAGATTGAGTACTGTTCGTAATCTATGCCTTTTCATAAGTCATGGAACAAATTGTGACGGGAACTGCGTCAATAAAACCTCGTAACTGGAAATGTTTTAATGGAACATATTGTACCCACACGTGGTCTGCAGGACAAAATTGAACTAGAACTGTGGTAATTGAACAAATTACACCTAAAGATGTAGTAACTAATATTAGTTTAGTATTGTATTTTTTACCTTAAAACATACTGTATTTATAACTGTGTCACTGAAACACATTGTAGTTAGAGCTGTTCCAATTTAGAAATTTTAATGGATAATGGAGCACACTGCATCTACCAGTGTTCTGTTAGAATAGATTCTGATTAGAACTGCTGCAATGGAACAGATTTGTTAAGAAAACTGTTTAAATGGAACATTAGGCTGACTCCTGTCTGAGGCACTTCATACCAATTATTAGGCCGTTCTTTACATACTAATTTTGACTACGGATTACTCTATTTGCCTGGTTGAGATATGAAGTTCACGGCTGTATGTCCGCTCAACAGGAAGATCGAGACTGTTCACTGTGCCTTATTTCATTTTATATTAGCCGGTGAATTTTACATGCAAAATTTTAATAAACCTGGTTTAGATTTACTGATGAATGTGGCGCCTCATGAAAAGTATGCCGGCGTGAAGTGTCGCAGTTCATACCTTCGTGTATTATCAAAAACGACAAAAATGTTTCTCCGATGAGGGCATCAGATCTGTTCTTTACTACTGTACAGTTACTCAATCACCAATGTATTGGAGCAACGGACTGAATATCCTTTCAAAGTAGATGTGTTATGGTTAATTAACTGACTTGAAAAAACAAATTCATCTTTATCTCGAATATTTATTTTAATATAGTGTAGCTGGCTGTCAGAGTGGATCGTTGATTTAAGCGTTTGCTCCTGTTGTAAGATTGTAGGTGGGTTAGAATAGACCCCCAGTATCCCTATTTCCATTAGGCAGTATCTTCAATATGGCAATTTTCCCCATGGGGATCCGGGTGGTTAAAATAGATCCTCAGTACCCCTTGCTTGTCGTAAGAGGCGACTAAATGGGGCGGTCCTTCGGATGAGACCGCAAAATCCGAGGTCCCTTGTCACAGCAGGTGTGGCACGATAAAGATTAAACCAGGTTCTAAGGCCGTAAGCGCTTTTGCAGCCCTGCATCGGCAATGGTAACGTCCCCACGTAAGTGAATTTTTTTCTGTCGGGACGTTAACCAATATACAACCAACCAATCAATGTGAAGTTTCCAGGGACCCGTGTGTGTCCTGCTCGTGATTTTGTATTTTATTTTACATGAGATTAATCACCATTCATTATTTTCACTACTTCAATGTACCAACGCCTGTCTGGATTGGGTACCCCGTTTCCTTGTCCGATTAACATGTAACTGCTTCTAATGTAGGGCGATAGAGGTAGATAGAATTACTTCAGAAGATCAATTTTACTCGGTATCGGTATCGGCGATGGAATTCTTATTTCCGGATTGCGAAGGGTGTACCCTTACCATACTTACCGCGATTCGCTGAAATTGTTCATATGTGAACGAAAATCATTTCGTTGATGCTTAATCTTGATTTGTGAGTCACCGAACAAAAGCAGAACGCCTGAATAACTCAGGCAGCTAAAAGTGATTAAAAAAGAAACGAGAAGCCATCAAAAGTTAAAACGACTGGAAATCGTGTTTACGATTTTAAAATACTGAAAAAGTATTATGTAAGATTGTTTGAATATGGGGATTTTTTTTTCGAAAAACAAAGAACTTTTAACTGTTGTAAAAATTTCAATGGCAAACCTCCTTGCGCCACGTGGGGATCCGGGATGTTAGAAAAGGTCCTCGGTACCCCTTGCTTGTCGAAAGAGGTGACTAAATGGGGCGGTCTTTCGGATGAGACCGCAAAAAAACGAGGTCCCCTGTCACAGAAGGTGTGGCACGATAAAGATCCCTCCCTACTCAAAGAGCATAAGCGCCGAGCATAGGCCTAAATTTTACAGCCCTTCACCGGCAATGATGACGTCTCCATATGAGTGAAAAATTCTCGAGCGCGACGTCAAACTATACATAATCAATCAAATAATCCTTAGAGTTGTGTTTTTTCAATCACATGCATTCTGTCCATGTTAGATATAATTGCTATTAACTTGTGCCAACACGTTATGTACCCTTAAATATATGTGATTAATACACAAACCGCACTCACCTCCTGTGGTTTGGTTTTTGTCTATGAAATCCAAGATCAATATTTATAAAATTACTTTACTGCCGCTTTGCCAGTGAAATGAAAATAAAATAGAATTTTCTTGTTTATGAATATACAGATTACAGACCTCTCCTTCAGAAAGCCTTTCAACATTTTGCTTGTTTAGCCCCAATTAATTTCAAATCGTCCACAAACTATTAAAGAAATGTAAAACAAGGCTACAAAAACTATTGTTTATTAAAAGTTAAAATCTTATACGACAAACCCTAATATGTATACAAACGTGAAAAACACCCGTTCTATAAAAATTCATTCAAAACCAATAACACATATACATGAAATATAATAAAAAATAATGTGTAACATATTGTAATATTTCATTGCAAACACTGAAATAAAACCTTATATCATTCGTTAATAGTTTCTCTTCTTTACCAATCAAAAATGGCAAGATATTTTAAAAAATTATATATGCGCAAACGTAATAAACTATAACACACCTTTTCACAAACAATATGGCAATTTCGATTCTTTTGATTCCATGCACGAACGTTATACAACAATACACATTATGACTTTCATGTAAAATTCGATGAATAAAAAGTCTAGCAGCTATATCTTTTTACAAAGTAAATTCTTTGAGAGTAAAAAAGGAAGAAATAGCAAGTTAAACTACACAAAAAGGTCTATGTCTTAAGCCAGATTCGATTTCACTATCGTAGATAAATGATTTGTGTAATTTCAGGCATAGAAAGGACGATATTCATACTGAAATAATTTCACTAGTGTGCATGATGCCCATTACCGATCTCTATTTTCGTTGAAGTTTAATTTTCACTGTAAGCAAAATCACCTATAATCTATATAATGCAGTAAGGACTTCTACAGAGAGTGTACACGAAAACCGTGAATCAAACTTTGTAAGAAAAACAAGACTTAAGAAAAGGAACCTACGGAATATAAAGCTGCAAATTTGTAAACCGCGAAAATAAAAACATGACACGTGATCCTATCAAGATGTTAATTGCACAACGATGTCCATATTGCCACGTGTTTAGTTCGTGTCCATTCTTTTGGTTTCATTCATGGCTGGTCCAACATTAAGGATTGGAATAATCTGTTAATTTCATAATCGTATCTCGTGACTGGCGTCCATGACTTTTAAACTTCCTGAAAAATATAATAAATTATTAACGTTATTCTACACTACGTAATAAAACATCAACTGTATGAAATTGGTCATATATATATATATATATATATATATATATATATATATATATATATATAACACATCAAAACGACAACGTAACAGGCATTCCTAATTTTCTCTGTAACATTTAATGTATAACTATTACTTCAGAAAAGAAGTGAAGCATATCATCAAAGGACAGAAAAAAACGAACAGGAAAAATACAGAATAATGCATTTCTAATGAAGCATTACGTTATACAAGTACAGGTTTGTATGCTAAGCTAGTTCTTCTTCGTAATTACTTGGTTTAAAAAAATGTTCTGTCTTAACTCATTCATAATGTACTTAAGAGGAAGAAGATTTTAAAAATTAAAAAGGAGTGTTATTATTGGCTTTGATAAAGACACAATATTCAAAATGTTGAGAGAGAGAGAGAGAGAGAGAGAGAGAGAGAGAGAATATAGTTGATGCTAATAATATGTTATAGTTTAAGCAGTTTTAATAAAGTTGTTTAAAGCGCTATGCTAAGATCTCTCTCCTTCATTATCACTAGATCTATAGTACTTCTGAGTATTTAAAGTATCTTCTAATGTTATAAACACTGGCGCGGATCCAGGAAAACAATGTGGTACTTCATTGGTAACTTTTCGTCGCGAATAAGAGTTCGGCCTCCTTCAATCAAATATCACTTCACTGATACTTAGTATTGCATGTAACAATTTATTTTGTTTATTTTCAATGTTTACAACTTAAAAACGTTGGATCCGCGCCTTCTCTGTGTATTTTGCTCACCCTTAGAGAACACTTTTATGCAAACCTCTCCTGCCTGCTGCATTAATTACAGCTAGTAATTACAATTAGGTCAATTTCAATAATATATCATCAAACATTTATTGTTAAGGAAAAAAAACATAAATTAGATACTGGTATACTACTTAAAATCGCAAACACATATCACATGTAAGTATATATAGGTAGTATAATGCAACAACAAAAATTATTAAATCAGAATATAATTTGCTACCCATTACTAATCACATCGCAAAACAATTCCAATCGCAGAAAATGGCCGCTATACGGCATATCGTTTACACACATTTCACAAAGTCAGTAGGCAGGAACATCACTCAGTCAATATAGTTTTGATAAACAGAGAACGAAAGCGATGTGAAAAACAACAATCAAACATAAACAAATGAAACGTTTCCTTAAGACATTGTCTACACTCCTACTAAACCATAATACCAATTTTTCAAAGCTATATATTTCACACAACAATATCAACGTTGCGCATGCTTACCTTTGCCGGAAACAGAACCTCCACCCATCCTGTATTCGTCATTTCCTTCTTCAAAGGAAGAAACCACACGAATTTGTATTAGAAAACGAAAGTTTATTAACCCTTCACATCCTCTATCATTAATTAGTAATCTCAATATGATATGATTCGTTTATCATGAGAAATCCTTAGGTAGAATTGATCATATGACATATTATTTTAAAATATTAAGTTTTCCGTATCAAAGCAATTTTACACATCACTAAGCAACACATTGTACACATATAATTAATCATCTATTCAGACGATATTTGTTAGAAACACCACGTACACAATTCATTAAACATTAATTTCTACCAAAACACCAATCCTTCCCATTTAGCCATGTTATGAAATGCGTCTACTACACATGTCACGTAGTAAAGGCACCTTTGTCTTACACTCGTAAAGCAACACAAACGTTATCAGCGACAAGACAGATATAGTATTGTTATATAACACTTCCTGTCGCAGTTATCGTTCCTTTCCTAACAAGCTCTCCACAACCCACAAACACACACACACACACAAAAACACGCACAAAATTCCAAAGGCACGCCATTTTTGTTATTGGCGTGGCACATTTTATAATCAAGTGTATTTGAAACTCTGACTAAATCGTCACACTGAAAACGTGTATCTACTAATTTTAAAATTCTATGAATTTCGGCGATTTAATTCAATTTTAAATAATTATCGAAGTAAAAGATTAACGTCCGTAAACGTTACAACAAACTTAACATCCTAAACATGTGTGCTGAGAAAAAGAAGTATCAGGACTGACTGGTCTAACTGTGCTCTCTCCACAATACAACAGTACAGTACAACTAGAGCTTGTTGCTGGAAAGACTCGAGAACATTGTGACAGAGTTAAGAACTACACACTGACGTCATAACATTGTGACAGATTTAAGAACTACACACTGACGTCATACAGCCTCACCTTCTTCTCCATAAGGATAGTTAAGTTCACTGCGTCTGGTATCTGCTGTTTTATAATTACACATACATAAGAGTTAACTACTGCCATATAATTCAAATTGCACAATCAATAAATGCTTTCAATCGTTAACGTTATTTCGGAGGAGTAATCCAATACTGACAGGTGTCATGTATGCATTTGTTATGAGTACAGATTTATTAAAGGGTTTAAATAAATAGATGTATAATCATTATCATTACTGGTTAATTTCATTGTATATACACGATTAATTCAAAACCTTATCTTTGGTGTAATATTGAAACAAACCCACTTTTTTTAAACATCAGGAGAGGATTTCAACGCCGTGGGATATAGAGGTCGGTGGAAGAAACATTATGCATCAAAATTCAAAGGTCTGTGTCAGGATGTTTTGAAAAAATACCCCTGCTTCTTAGCCCGCCAGTCGTGCAAGTTTATACATATACAAATTATACAGGGAGATGATGCTTACTCCTAGCCATATTGTTGTATTGTTCGTGAAATGAACTTAACGTTAAACAACATTTGTACTCACCGACGTACTGGTTCCCCCGGAACTGACTCCCGTGCATACTGCCGTGCATACTGCCGTGCATGCTACCGTGCATGCTGCCATTGTAGGAACTCATTTTTTCAAACTGATTCGTGGGTAGTCTTTCGTCATCAAACGTCCAACCTGCAGAGAAGTACCAAACACGTATAGACATTGTACACAGTTTGACAGAACAGTATAAAATACCAAACACGTGTAGACATTGTACACAGTCTGAAAAAAAATACCACATATTTGTAGACATTTTATGGACACTAACAGTATAATATTATAAAATATCAAATACGTATAGACAATTTAGGCCGTCTTCAGTTTCAGTTTTGCTATAAACTTCAGGAATTAAAACTTCAATGGATATTACGATCCTTTAACATTTACTAGTATTTATAATGGGTGGACAAATTGTGTATTTAACTTAATACTGCTGGAAAATTTATTTCAAAAGGAAAACGTGAAATTAACGAGAAGCGACTTGTTAACTGTATACAGAATTAATATTTTTCACGTTTTAATGGGATATAAGTTTGTTCACTGTGAGAAGTCATGTGATTTTTTTATGTCGTAATAGCTACGACGTCATTGATTATGACGTCGTATATTTTCTGTTATTTACATTATATGATGACAGAAAATATATGACGTCATTATTTACATTATATGATGATACCCGTGGGGATCCGGGTTGTTAGAATAGATCCTCAGTACCCCTTGCTTGTCGTAAGAGGCGACTAAATGGGGCGGTCCTTCCGATGAGACCACAAAACCGAGGACCAGTGTCACAGCAGGTGTGGCACGTAAAAGATCCCTCCCTGCTCAAAGGCCATAAGCGCCAAGCAAAGGCCTAAATTTGCACCCTTCACCGGCAATGGTGACGTCTCCATATGAGTGAAAGATTCTTGAGCGGGACGTTAAACAATATCTAATCAATCAATCATTATATGATGAAGTAAATTTTAAAGAGGATGAAACCGTCTTCGCGTGTAGAAGGGTCAAAATAACACCGGGCGAAAATAATCTTTTATACAGTATTCCCTTGCATGGGACTGGACAATTTCGCAGTCTAACCTCGGCAAAGCCTCCTCCCGGCTGTGATTTTGTCCTCTCAGTGGAATGTCCTTATCTCACACTCGTAGTACTGAATAATTATATCAATCTTTTACACTACATTACGTGGAATATGAAATTGTAAACCTAACCAGCTCTCCAGAATAAGAAATATCCCATGGCATTTAAAAACGATGCGCTGGTAGACCAGAAAAGAAATAAAAGATACCTCTCCAATCTTTACAGTTTGAATGGTGTCTCTATTTGTCAATGTTTTCAGACGCACAAATGTACGCACATATGGACAAGTTAAGAGAGGTATATGCCATTTATAAACGATCATTAACACCTTACCGTTTTGTTCCTGGAAAGCTTTTATCGCTAACGTTTTCTCCAAACGCCGCCTAAAACGAAATGTATACTACGGTAGAACATGTATCCTTGAGAACTCGTTTATACAAAAATCTCAACTACTGAAAACAATTTTGAAAATCTCTGTAGGAAAACATAATGATGAAAAGACCCGTTTATGTTCTATCGATAAAGTGTATTTTGAGACGCATCATAGTATCACAAAAATAAAGAGCTACAAGGTGTGCTTACCTTGAACGTAACTGCTGTGTGCATAATACACAAACTATGATGATGATTAACAGGAAACCTCCACCCGTCGACAGACCAACAATCAGAGGTAAATTGTCTTTGTCAGTTGATACTAACCTTTGGCTACCTGTAACAAATTCACAATTTGAATTCAGTGCTAAGAATTTTGTTGACAGCATATCGCAACTTTATGAAATGTACACTGAAATTCCTTGTAAAGTTATAATAAAAGAAAAGTTATATATTTATCCAAAGAAAATGTGAATGAAATATCGTTCAGAGAATTTTCATTAAAGAGTTCTACTCACAAAGTTATATACCCCAAACCTCTACGTTCGTATATGTACTCTACCTTGACAAAGAAATCAGCAATCCTCGATCACAATGTAATTTACCTTTACCATCCCGGTAGCATGTGTAAAACTAAGAATCACACCCTACAAAAATCATCATAAAACACTCCAAAACACTACATCTCAAACCCAGTTCTATGCGCCACCAACATTCCCAAGGAACATTACAACTATTCAATATATTAATAAAGCAACACCACCATATTATTCTCCATTGTCATGTTTATTGATTAAACACACGTATTATAATTATAATATATAATTATATCATTATAGTACAAATGCATGTCTCATCAGTCAGTTATCCACTTCTTCACACACAAAATCATATATGAAATAGCTTTCAATTTAAGTAGTATAGGTCTACAAAAGCAGTTACTTTTCTATTCCTCTACACCTATTGTTTGTTGTCACACCACACCTGTTGCTTTGGTATGTTATGAATAACAAAAAGCCACACCACTCTACATTTGATACTTACAACTCGGCCCTTCAAATCCACTAGCGCAATTTTCACAGGCGCCGGAGGATCGAACACATGTACCACCTAAGCACTTAGCATCGCAGTCTTGTTTGCAGTCAAAACCAAATTTTCCGGCAATGCACCCTTCGAGACAGTTATCTTTCGATGTCTCACACCTGTTTTTGAGACAGGTGGCGCTACATTGATCCCTACAGTACGTTCCGTAATACCCTGTCTTGCATCCGTGTAAGCATCGTCCCGTCGGCTGTTCGCAACTTGTTCCTCCGACAGTTTCGCATCCATTGCAGGATTCATTGCAAAAGGAACCAAAGAAGGTCTCTTTACAAATTCCCGTGCACCGCCCAGTGTCTCTAGCACAGGATGTAGATCTGCAGTTTATTGAACACGTCATTTCACACTTCGATCCATAGTAACCGCTTTGGCAGCCATGCGCGCAACTTCCCGTTGTTAAATCACATACTCTTGAATTATCTGTGGGTTGCAAGCAGTGCGCGTTGCATTGTTTAGAACATCCCGATCCGTAACGGTTACCTTTACAGGACAGACATGTACCGTCAGAATTGCACTCAAAACAACCATCAGGACAGAGCTCTGTACAGAGACTACCATAATACCCGGGATTACATCCAAGACTGCACACTGCATTTTGTCGGTTGCAGGCACTATTTTTGCACTGAGTGGGACAAGCCAGATCACATTTACCACCGTACCAGCCATTTACACAATTCCCACTACAATCACCAGTCATTTGGTCACAAGCGGCACCGATGCAATGTTCTGTATTACTGCAGGTCCTATCACAGGATGAACCATAAAAGCCAATATTGCACTGACACGTTCCGTCCTCTTTGTTACATTGGTTAAACCGACAATTTGTATTGCATGTATTCAGGCAAGTATTCCCCCATCTACCGATTGGGCAGGCTTGACAACCTGTTACTCGGTCACAGTTTGTGCAGTTTCCACACTGTTGGGCGCAGGTGTCGCCATAAAATCCGGATATACATGCTGTACATCTTCCATTCATATCACAGAGGCCGCCTTGACAGTTTGAGGAACATCTTAAACTGCACTGTGTTCCATAATATTGATCCGGGCAAGCTAAGCAAGCTCCACCCACGGCATTGCATAAACCACCAACACAAGCCCTGCTACATGGACTAGAACCTATAAAAAAAATAATATCAAACTATCATATGTTTGACATTGCGAAAAACTTTTCAACTCATTAGCTTCAGTGTGTTTGGTATTTTGTTTTAAAATATTTCATCTGTAACGATTCATACATTAGAAGATCAGTAGGAAAGAAGAGTCACTCTGATAATGTTGACTTTTCTTATCATTATTTCATGAACAGTAATTTAAATGAAGAGGTACTCACATGTTGAACCATACCATCCAGCTTTACAGCTTCGAAGGCAGGCGCCAGTCAGTTTATTGCACTCTGAATTTAGACAATTGACACTGCAAACTGATTGGCAGTCTTGTCCAAAATAACCATTTTTGCATCCCTCCACACAATTTGTTGAGGTATTTTCACAGTTGTTATTCTTGCAGTTGTTGTTGCAAACACCAGTGCATCTATCTCCATAAAACCCTGTGATGCATTTGTTGAAACAAACACCATCTGTTTGATCACAGTTTGACCGACCATCCAATGCAGCACAACCAGAGCAAGTTAAATCACACTTTGTCCCGAAAAATCCTGGTTTGCATCTCAAGCAGTTTCCCGTCTCCTGAGAGCATATGCCATTTTCACAATTTGCACCACATCTGATATTGCATGTATTTCCAGTCCAACCTGACGCGCATCCATCGCAAGCCCCGTTTGTGCGATTGCAGAAAGATACATTGCAGTTGGAACTGCAGAAAAAATTACACTTCGTTCCGTAATGACCAGGGATGCATTTTTGACAATCACTTGTTTCACGATCGCATATTCCTTGCTCACAGTTAGAGTGACAGGCTTGGTTGCATTTTTCTCCATACCATCCAGCTGTGCAATTACCAGTGCACCTCCCAGTTGATCGATGACAGCTTACACTGTCACAGTTTTGACTGCAAGGGAGTTCGCAGTTTACCCCGTAGAAGCCAGTTTTGCACGCTCCAATGCAAGATCCAGTTGACTTGTCACAACCGAGATTGTCACAGCGAGAACAAGTCAAGTTACAGTAGGTACCAAAATAACCTGCTAAACAGCTTGTCTGACAGGCACCTGTCTGACGGTCACAGTTTCCACTCGGGCATCCGTCATTAGTGCAGTTTAAGTCACCTGATAAGATAGTGGGTATTAATCTTTCAATATAAGGATGCAAATCTTTTATATAACATAACATTCAGATAACAATGATTTTGATTCAGACTAAATTTGTTTCTTTTCTACCTTTAGGTTAATATTTTTTTCAGTTTCAAATTCACTCATTACAGACGGAAACGAAGTACGCGGAAATAAAATGAAAGAACGAAAATGTTAATGTATAGCAGTATGAAATAGTAGAGTGCCTTCGAGAGCCTAATCAAAATGCAATGGGTGTCTTTCACTTGAGCTAACATTTCAAATCAATTACCAAAATAAAATAAAATTAGATACTAAACCTAAGAAATAAACCAATTATTATTAATTATATTATGATTGAGCGTTACAATGAAAGGTAATGTTATTTCATAATATATTGAAGCTTCAGAGGTGTACATTGATTTTGACAGTATGAGTAACAGTTACAACTTACACAGCGATCCATATGACCCAGGGCGGCATCCCACAATGCATTCACCAGATGTTCTTTCACAAATATCGTTGATGCAGTTGGGGTTACAATTGGATGTGCAGTCGGAACCGAACAGTCCCTGAATACATCCAATTGTGCAATTCCTGTCTGTTCCCGAACACGCGTGGGATTGGCAGTCTAAAGAGCACATTTTTGAGCATTGGTCATTGTAGAAGCCACGTTTGCAGCCATTTGAACATACGCCAGTTGTTCGATGACACATTGCATCTCCGTCGACTTCTACACAATTGGGACACGAATTATTGCAAAAGAGACCAAAAAACCCATTTATACAATCGCTGTCGCATTGTCCGTTGGCTCGGTTACAGGTACCGTCAATACAACTACCTGGGCATGATTTTGAACAATCGTCGCCAAAATATCCAGAACTACACCCCAGCAAACAAAATCCGGTGTCTTTGGAACACGTCTGATCACTACCACTGCTGATATTACAGTTGTTATTACAGCTTAATTGGCAACTGTCTCCGTGTCTCCCTTTCAGGCAAATACTACAAATTCCCGTTTGAATATCACAAGATGAACAATTTTTTCCACATTGTTGAGTGCATGTCTCTCCGTAATATCCATTGTCGCAACCGTTTAAACAGTTTCCGGAAATCTTATCACATCTGTTGCCTGCACAAGTGGTACTGCATCGCTTTCCACATTGGTCTCCGAAATATCCATCACTGCACGATGTTAAACAGAATCCCGTATTAAGGTCACATGCAGAACTTTGACATCCAGCGGCATTATTGCAAGCATTAATACATTGGGCACCCCACCAACCATCCTTGCATTGATGGGCGCATGCTCCAGAGTCCTTATCACATATCAGCTGTCCAGATGAAGACAGCTTGCAGTTCGAACTGCATCTAATCTGACAGTTAGTCCCGTAAAACCCTGTTGTGCAATTCGCACAGTACCCTGTGTCACGGAAGCATTCACTGCAACCTATGCAATTTCCGGTACAGCTAGTTCCGTAATATCCTGCTTTACAATCAGTTTTGCACACACCCGTATATTGTGTACATGCGTTATCAATACACCCAGTGCTGCACAGAGAAGAACATCGTTCTCCATAGTAACCGTCGTTGCATCCAGAACAAGCACCTGTGGAACGGTCGCATCGATTATCCTTACAGGTTAAACTGCAATTTAGAGAACATCCGGACCCATAATATCCTGGCAAACATTGGGATAAACATGTTCCATTGTTTTGATAACATCCATTTGCATCGCAGGATGAACACGTGTTGTTGCAGTACGTTCCCCAATACCCCGCCTTGCATCCACTTCCGCAAACGCCGTTACTTCTGGTGCACACGTCTCCAAGGCATCCGACACTACAGTCTCTTTCGCAGAGATTCCCATAGTGTCCAGTTTTACAGTCACCAATGCAATATGCCGTTGTTCTGTTACAAATTCCAGCACAAGAGGTACTACAAGGCAAGGAGCAATAATCTCCATAATACCCTTGGATGCAGGAACCAATACATTTTCCATCTTCTTTGTTGCAAATACCACTTGCGCAAGACGAGTTACATGTTTTATCACAGTTGTCGCCATATCGACCATTTATACAAGCATTGCACACTCCGTTTACTCTGTCGCAACCACCACTGCAAGTGACACTGCATATCAGATTACAAGCTGGACCATAATACCGCTCTGAGCAAGGAAAAGTACAATACCCGTCATGTCTCCTGCATGTATTCTGCTGACAATTACCGTTACATTGTGAAGTGCATTTTGGACCATAGTAACCTGGGACACATGCATCACAATCCCCCGTGAGTTTGTTACAGGTCCCACTTAAGCAATTCCCGCCGCACGCCGACTCACAGTACTGGCCGTAGAACGCATTATTCTGACAAAGGCCCACGCATGTTCCGTCTAATATTGAACACCCAGAGTTATCGCAGTTAGAGCATCTTTGTTGGCAGTTATCTCCGTAGAATCCAATTGGACAATTTAAACAAATTCCCGTCGTTTTCTGACAAGCGCCCAGACAGCTGCTTTGACACATTGACGTACAGTGGGAACCGTAATAACCGAAATCGCAGTTGGCTAAGCACGTCCCTGTACCGTCGTCACATCCGGCATCGTCACAGGTACTACAGGTTTGGTTACAGTAGGTTCCATAATATCCCTTTTTACACCCCGTACTACAGGCCCCTGTGACCTTATCACATGTATCATCCTGGCAAAAGGCACTGCAAGGTATTTCACAAAAGTTTCCATAATGCCCTGTTTTGCAATTCCCATCACAAAAGCCCGAAGTTTGATCACAAGATGATGAGCACTGACTGCTACAGGTGATTTCACATTTCACTCCATAAAAACCTACTCGACAAGCACCAACACACACACCGTTTTCTTTTAGACAAGTTCCGGTACCACAGTTTTGGTTACAGAGCATATTGCAAAATTCTCCATACTTCCCGGGATCGCAGCTGCCTACACAAGCACCAGAGTATCTGTTACAGGTGCTATCCGCGCACGCTATATCGCAACTTTCATTGCAATAATTACCTCGATATCCATTTGCGCAATCATGTGTACAATACCCAGTTGTTTGATTACATTTACTGCCGATGCAAAAAGAATTACAGGTAGATAAGCATTTAAGACCATGATATCCATCCTTGCAGGACGAACAGTATCCGCTTAATTTCTCACAAGACGTCGTTACACAGTTTGGGGGACAGGTTTTGTCACACTTTTCTCCAAAGTAGCCAACTTCACAGTTTCCGAAACATTTACCTTCTGCTTGATTACACCCTTGACTGTCACATTTACTACATGTTGAATTGCAAAAAGGGCCGTAATACCCGATATTACACTCCGAGCAAGTACCATTGAAACGTTCACATGTTCCGCCTTTACACTGTGAGCTACATACTCCCGAACACGTGGGATTATAATAACCAGGCTTACATGAGCCCAAGCAAACTCCAGTAGACCTATGACAACCAGTGGAATCGCAGTTAACGTTACACGAGTTTTCACAGGAATTTCCGAAGTATCCCGCTTTACAGCCATTGGTGCAGTATCCACTATCTTTTGCGCATGTTAATTCATTGCACGTAGATCTACAGGTCCTGTTACAAGACGAGCCAAAAAATCCTACTTTACAGGAAGCAATACAGGACCCGTTAGATCGGTAGCAACCACTACTGTCACAGTTTGGACAAGACGAGTCACAAAAGACTCCAAAATTACCCGTATCGCAACCCAGCTCACAGTGTCCTGTAGATCGCAAACATCTGTTCTCGGTTCCGGCGCAAGTCGCCTGACACAGGAGGGAGCAATAGTCACCATGTCGTCCGAGGGGACAAGGATTATCACACATACCAGTTGATTGGTTGCAGGATCCGATACAGTAGTCCACACACTGGGACTCGCACTTGTATCCGTAATAACCGACGGTGCAGACACCGATACAGGAACCGATTGTACGATCACATGTTCCTGTCGCGCAGTGAGAGCTGCAATTCTGCTGACATGTCAAACCGTACCAACCGTCATCACAAGCAAAGCAGTAGCCGGTATCTCTATCGCATCTGTTCTGAAAACATGTTCCGCTGCACCTTTGTGTGCAGGTCTGGCCCCACGAACCAAGCGAACAGTTCTGAGAACAGTACCCCGTGTCCTGGTCACAGAGACTTGATGGACAATTGACATTACAACCCACTGTACAATTGAATCCATAAAACCCCGTTTTACATGCCAGACACTTTCCAGATGTTCTATCACACATCTGATTTCCACAATTGACATTACATGGCAGATCGCATTTTGCGCCATAATAACCGGGCATACAGGACCCAATACACACACCTGTTTCAAATGAACAACCTTTCGAATCACAGTTGGGACATGAGCTTTGACATGTTGACCCATAATATCGACCACCCGCACAGCTGAAACAATCGCCAGAACGTTTTGAACAAACGGAGTTATTACATGTAGAACTACAAGACTGTTTGCATCTTGGACCATAGAAGCCAACTTTGCAATCACCTACGCAATCCCCATTGGTTTTCTGACATGATGCAGTCAGACAACCAGAGGAGCATACACTGGAACACTTACTATCGAAATAACCAGGGTCGCATTGACCATTACACAAACCAGTTGATCTATCACAACCAGACGAATCACAGGTAGTACACGATTCGTTACAATACAACCCGTAAAGGCCAGATATGCAGTTAGATTGACATACACCAGTGGACCTATCGCATATGTTTGAAGAACAACCACTGGTACATATCTTTTCGCAGAAATCACCGTACCGATCGTTTTGACACTCACCCAAACATAATCCAGAGCTTCTGCCACAGTTGCCACTACACGTACTAGCGCAAGGTGTTGAGCAATAATCACCAAAAAATCTGTCTACACATTCGCCAATACAGAGTCCGTCGGATCTGTCACAGTATCCGGTTTTACAATTCACATTACACGGATTATTGCAGAAGTCACCATAAAATCCGGCCTTGCATCCTGTTGAGCACACTCCAGTATCTCGATTGCATTGCCCGTCACACCCTGTGCTACAGTTCTTGGAGCAGAAAGGTCCGTAAAACCCAGCTGGGCAGTCATACGTACAGTGCCCGTCGGTGCGTTCACATATATCGAGATGACAAGCAGTATTACATCTTTTGTCGCAATTCCCTCCATACCAACCATCATCACATGGCCCAATACAATTTCCGGACTGTCTATCACATCTGCATGCCCCGCAAGGAGTTTCGCATCGACTATCGTAAAATCCGTTAATGCATCCAGTTGTGCACGTGGCATTTGTGTAGAAACATTTCTGATCTACACAGAAAGGACTGCACGTATTCTCACACCGACCTCCCCAATATCTCTCACGACATCCTCCGAAACAATTTCCGGTATTACCGTCACAAGAATTCATGCACTGATCGCTACATCTGTAACACGTTCCCCCGGCACTGTAATAGTTACTATCGCAACGGTCACATTTTTCTCCCACAAAACCAGGTTTACATCCCCTGAAACAGATCCCGTTCGTTCCATTACACGTTGGTCCGGTTGAAACCTCTAAGCAGCCTTGGCTACATGGGGCACAGGTTGTTGACGAAGGGTAGTAACCGTTGGCACACTGGGAGCATGACGTCACACCGGAAGCTATAATGCATGTGTTACAGTTGGTGATGCTACACTGACCTGAAAGGAAGTAGCAATAAATCAACAGGGATAAATTTAATATTATATTTAAAATGTTTCTGATGAAAAACAGTACCGTATTGTATACGCTTATATCGATACAAGACCGCAGATTACATTGTTACGGATAAAAATATGGGATCATTAAAATTATTTGTTGATATATACCTTTGCTATTATATCCTAACGCGGGTTATTTAATTTGTACCCACACGTCGTTGCAGTTATGAAACTGTATTACTCAAAAAAATATAATTCATTGCTTGAATTAGTCCTCGAATTTATAAGAAAATTAAATTCATAACAGTATACTGTTCATTCCGCCGTTCAGTTCTGTGTATATGCTACACATTAAATAACTAATTTATGAAAATAAAATTATTATTATGAAAATAATTACTTTATATAATATCATGGATTTATATTTATCCACCGTGGCATAGTCTAAGTTAGCTAAATGTGGCACCGTGAGAAAAACATTGTAGATAGTTTTACACGCGATTTCATGGGGGACAAAGATCCAGAAAGTAACTGAGATGTGAACATCCAGTCTCGTCGAGCACCTGCTGATTTCCAGTTTTCAAGTGAAGTCTGTCATTAACAATGAAAGATGTCGGTAAATTGTGATAATCACCCTCGGCTAAATACTGGGGGTTCACCAGTCGAAATCATCGCTCTGGAGAACTTTTTACCTGATCGTTATGTATTCAACAGTGTTTTAGATTTCAACAAATCTGTTCACATATTTCTTTTAATACTGTGCTGATAAGATTTTAGTAACCATTTTCCTCTAGAGTAGACATTGTATATTTTTTCAAATTATTATTTCGTTTTCGCAACTCGGCACCAGAGACGGATATTAAATGATTATTTTCTTTGCATCCGAGGTCCTGGAATTTTTATGAAAGGATGTGTCCATTCACATAAATTACCACTAACACTTAAAGCATTTCAGAATGCCATCATCGTGACCTTGCAGTTATAAAAATTACAATTAGTACATTGTATGTACCCCCCAATATACAATTTACAACTCATTCCATACCTAGATAATTCATCAGTTGATTTTCAGATTAGCACCTGTACTTTTAAAGAGGTCACCAGGTAACCTCGTTCTAAATGCCTCCCAGTATCAAAGTATATGACCCCCTTCTGTTAGAGGGTATCCAGGCGTCGCCGACCCATTGTTTTAAATTTTGCAAGATCAAACGAGAAAAAACCAACCCGGTCTTTAAAAGGAATATAAAATTATAGAACATTACATTTTTATTGGTTTTGTAGGGATATAGCATGAAATATGATTTTCAGTTCTTTTTTAATTTTTTAATATATATATATAACGCTTTATGCCCACATACTTTATGACGTGCGCTAACGATTCATGATGAAAACTACTATGCTATTGAAGTTATCATCATATACGCATTTTATTTTCATTTCTCTCGAAATATTCCCAGCTGTTATAATAGTCATACTATATTTATCAAGATGCATACGCACATTGTTCACATTCATGAGGAAGTGGTTATCATATCAACTGGTAAAAGTATTGAAGGTAAAAACACCGAACACGTAAATATAAAGCAGAGACATACTCTGTAATCACAGATACCCACTTCTGTCCCTAGTCCGATCGAGTTAACCTTGAACTCATGGCCTTTGGAGCCAACATTCGTAGAAGCGTATGACCTGCGAGCTAGACCGCTCGACTATCAAGGCAAATTAAATTATATATACTAGAGTTCGACGATGATGGGATTCTCTCTCTCTCTCTCTCTCTCTCTCTCTCTCTCTGAAAATGTATTTTTCTCTGAGGAGCTATAGATGATTACAGTCTTACCGTGTAAAGACATATTCAAATAAAATACAATATATCAATCTGATTTGCACGTAAATATTGCTCTGTATGTAACACACCCACAGAACCGGTTTTATAATTATAGAACAATACTTCGTGCCAACTATTCCAATCATCGATACGTAACATAATTTAAGGCGGGATCGGTAGTCTAATTCTGAATGAACCTCTCGTCCTTATACAAGTCATGATTCAACATTTATAGAACGAAATTTGCGGTGCTACAGAAAACATTTTATTCTATATCAAAAAATATATTCATAATTATGATTAATTAACTTACTTATATGTAGAAAGATAACCTTTAATAACTGCAAAATGATTAAACAATATCTGGAAAGTAACATTTTAAAAATGTCTAGCTGAGTTACATACTGCGTATAATATTCTATATCGAAAGCTCTCTGTATATCTTAAGTCTGCTCAAGGAGAGATGTGTGTTGAATTACTATTATTTCAATGTTATTCACTCCTATAAATCAATTCCAGTGCTTCGCAAAGTGTGCAGTGGTTTTGGTTTGTTTGTTTGTTTGGTTTGTTTTTTTTTTGGGGGGGGGGGGTAATTTTTCTAATACTTGAATTGTCCATGTAAGTTTTTTACAGTTAAACATGCACATACATATTATGTTTTTGAAATCGTTTTGAATGCATAGGTATCACATAACGTGAAGGAATCAATAAATGTGCATTGTGCAAAAGAAATAAAACAAAATAATAAAAAAAAAAACAAGTATTGTTAGCAGCAAGTCACGGTGGATCGGTTGGCATTATATGATATTCCAGAGCATATACAGTATTTTAAAAAACAAGTATTTCATTTATTCATTGCATACGTTTTGTAGGAGTGTATACAGTAATAGAGGATGACACAGAAGAAAATTTTAAATCAATACTTTTTTATACGTGCCGTTCCTGGTACAGTAAGAGAATGGTTTCTGAATTAATAAAGAGTAAATAAACGTGAAATTTTTTGGTATAGTAAAAGGAACATTTTTTTTAAAATCTATTGTTATAAAAGGTCTTTTAAAAAGAATCAAGTTCAGGAGAGAAAAGGAAGGCGTCCATTATGGCGTGGCGTGAAAGGTGCCTAGATCAAAAAGATTGTTAACCTTCACAGAAACGTGTGAACACAGCGACAAGTGCGGGTACAATGACCAAGAAAGGTCACAGTGCAATAAAAACGTAGCTTACAAAACTATACTAGATATTACATTCATTGATCTCGGTTTGGGATGCGAGACTGGGTCTTCACTAGACAGTTTTTTTTTTTTTTCATATAAGCAGACGTTAATGACGCTTTATACCATACCGAGTTAAATTGAAATTTAAAAAAAAAACAAATGATAAACAAGCAGTAGACATGTCGCTTTTATTTGTAGGGCAATGGTTCCTCGCCATTCAATCATACTAGTACTGGACTGTTCGTGTATTTGACTCCATTTAATTCAAATGCGAAGTTGTTAGTCTGCATCTTAAGTAAACACGACAGACGTTTATAGATTTGAATTGGGACTTTTAAATATGTGCTTAACCCTTGATATATAATTCAAATGTTGTCAGGTCTATTCAAAACAACCAGGAACAAACTCTCCCCTCATAGTTGGTTAAAAGATTTAAAAAATGTATAAACCTTGAAATTATATTTATGTCTTATGTGCATATTGCCTGCAACATTTGCATTAGTTAAAAAATATGAAACGTCACACAAAGATCAGAAAACTTTGTTTCTTTTAACATTCAGCACCAAACAGTTTCAGCCGGAGAGACAACAACGAATTCAATCAATGCGAATAAGCTTTCGCCACCTCTTTAAACCTATCTTATTCTCACCTACAGCAACGAAGGATAAACTGTTTTCGTCTATTTAATACAACCTCCCCCCCCCCTTTCTTCTCTTCCCCCTCCCCAGTGTAGTTGGTGCTTAATGAAATTTCACCCAACTTTTAGTTGTAAGAATTCACAGAGATCGAGTGGTATGACGAACATGTATGGTATATCAACTTTTCTTTTTCTCTTCAGAAAAAAATTATAGATGATATCCTTATTTCTAATAAAACTGTATTCACCCTGTAAAGAAACGCGATGCATGCTTCACACAATTTGATGCCCATGGAATGTGTAAATAAAATGAATATCACGAACCGTCAATACATTAAAACATCTCTAAAGTTATTTGCAGATCTCATTTGACCCCACTGGAAACGATCGTTTTAAATGTTTATACGAGCCTCCGGGTTATCTTATTTCTAAATCTTAGCAAGCATTGTGTGGATTTGGATTAAATGTGTAATTCCATTCATATGACATTCAGGAATTGCACCGCACGTTCCGCTTGGTATTAGAATTAATCAATTAATATACACATTGTTATGAAGCACTCATTAAGGGTAAAATTTCGTTTGATTTACAGTCAATATACTATACAAACCCCATGGATTTCGTCCATTGACCCTTATATATATATATATATATATATATATATATATATATATATATATATATATAAAACACACTTCATTAAGTTACATGTATTTATATTCATAGATATTTCTTGACTCCTTTTCAAAACGCGTCCTGAATGCTATAAAATATTCATATTGCATGTTGGCTGAATATATGTATAAAACAATCAACGATGAATAAGTATACATGATCCACATTAATTACACTCTCGCCTTATCTTATTTTATATATGTAAAATAATAAATGAGTATATATATATATATATAAATCAGTCATTGATTGATCAATCTCATTTCAGAGCACTCGGGTAATAATACTTCGTCTCCTGTCTTGATGGGTACATGTATCCATTGGTCACTAATCATATCAATCGTCATGAGATGAAGGAAGACAAAGGTCACGCCACTGTTTGAATCGATACATTGAACCAGCAGGCAGTGACGAACGAAACACGCCCCTACCCCCTGATGTAACATTTGCAACTGGGCAAAATAACTCCCTTTATGCTTGTCAAGAATTTCAGACAATGTGCAATGTGAATTCAATTTCTCTCCCATTTCCACCACACCCCCTTTGAAAAAAAAAAATCCACATGCCTGCACAACAGAGTGCAAAGAATACATAACATTGTTAATTGTACAATAGGGGGTGTTGTCCAGTCACATATAAATGTCATTTTTATATTTTTGTTCATAAAGACGCCAAGTTGTTTATCGTTTAAGTTTTTATTATTAAATACAATTTCCGTCCAATGCATCTTGCAGTGAAATACGAGACAATGAAATATAATTCATCAACACCGCGTTTGGGATATTGAGAAAACATCCTGTTTTGCGTCTTTCAGATCACACTTCAATGTATTGATTAAAGCGTGTCAAAACAGGACAGCAAATTCCAGCTCTTACTATATAGAAAAAAAAAAAGCGTATTTTATTTATTCTAAATAGATATATAGACGGTTTTTATTGACATGCACAATATAACGTCATAGAGCAGGAACAACTTTTAAATGCTAAGTGAAGGGATGACAGCTATTACTGCCAACTTGGCAAGGATGAAAAGCCAGCAGGGTTTTCTGCTCCATAAAACCTGACAATTCTCATGTGTAATAATCATTTATAACAGGTGAATGCGTATTTAATGGGCGAGTGCTCAATTCTCTTACCTCGAACGAGAGAAATCCCCACGGAAAAGAAGAAGGCGAGAGTCACATGTCTACCCGACTCCATTTCTATGTGTTCTCGGAATCGCCTCTCACAGCATCACGGATGTTCAATCGATTGATGTCCCAGGGTACAAAAAAAAGTCTATCCAAACACTAATCAATGTCAGCTAGCGTTCCTTTCCCGCAAATCGATTTAATTTTCAAGTCAGAAAGAATCAAAAAATTTCTATAACAAAAAATTCTCCTGTTAAAAACTCATCCAAAGAGCAAACGAAAAACGGATGAAAAAAAAATTAATCCTCTTTCGTGGATAAGTGGATGAAATGGCGAGTCAGTGGGAGCGCGATAGCTTGTGTGCTTTTGAAGTCCCCACCCTAAAAATTAAAGTTCCAAGCCGAGGCTTTCCAGCTCAGTATATATACCTACCAGTTCCCGTTTATACGTTTCATTCTAATGGTTCTAGTTCATTTGATTTCCTATTGTGTTAATACTGGAGCGCTTTAAACAGCTCAATAGGAAATGTACACATTAGTTATGGGACAATGGAGGAATCGCTAACGATGTGTACTGTAGTTGACAGACTTGATGATGCAATACGCCCATTTGAGGATAAACAAAAAGATATTTTAAGTCGGCAGTTATATCTATTTCTATCATACTTTTATTCTGTACTCAGGAATTTTCATCTCTATTTTTCGTATATAATTTCTTTTCTTTTTAAAATTCACACCGAGAACTGTATAATAAACGTACAATAAATATCATTCATACAAACCTCAGTGGTTGGTGGGTTTTTTTTCGCGTAGTTGAGTTTTGTCTAATTTAAACAGATACCATACTGTTGACGCTTTCGAATTTTCTTGTCGATCTCCTAGAAATATACTTTAAAAGACTTATTTAGATGAAACTAGCTTTTTATCATTGAAAGTAGTTGTTGCTTTGTGGAGGTGGGCGAAAATCTGTGGTATGATGAAAATTGTATTACTTTTCTGATGTCCAAACATCATTCACGAATCGTTCATGTTCTAATAAGATTTGTAATTTCAAACCTGTTTTCAGTGGATAATTCGAAGAGATGATCCAGTACATTGTCTAAGAACTTGTCATTTATTTGTGCGTACAAACAAACAAAAAACAAACAAAAACAAAAAACATGTTCAATTCAGATCATCAGTCAATACTCGCTTTGTTCCTCATCTTCGTTACTCTCTTGGCCCATCAAATCCTTGCTGCCTCCACATGAAAAGGTGAAGATAAAGAACAGTGATCAATCTCATAACTCCTATAAGAAATACAAAATTAAGAGAGTTGCGCAACAGAGACCGCTGTTTATATATTTGAATTTTCAATTACTGTTTTGCCACAGCTACTGAACGTACGGTTTCCACTCGTTAAAAATCACTCGGGAGGAGGGGCGGAGAGGTAATCTCCTAGCTATAATATCTGTCCTATCACAGATATCAAACGTCTGCTACCTCACGTGAACTGTGCACTCTTCCTTCTTGTGAATTCCGGTTCCGTCGTGCAATCCATTTTCTTTTCATTTTAATTAATAGTAGTATCATATAACTAATAAAATAAAAGTAACAAAAACGTATAATTAAATTTTGAAGTTTAAATGAATGCTTATTAAGTCGGTGCTTATACATTTCATACATAAATCGGCTGCTTTCCTAGATAAAATGCCATACATACTATATAAATCCACGTGAGGAGCTTTACAATTCATCAAGCTAGACAAAGTATACAGAGTTACGTCGCTTGATCCATTCTAGCTAATAAAACAGGCCGGTCGTAATACAAATACGTCGGAAATCACAGTACGGTGGCCGAGTGGTTAAGGCGTTGGACTTAAGTTCCAATGGACGAATGTCCGCGTGGGTTCGAGCCCCACCCGTACTAATATTTTTTTTTTACAGCTTATAAACACATTACGAGGAATTCGCTCTGAATGACCTTTCCATTTTAACGTAATCTTTCAGAAAGATTATGGTGATCAATCTGTCAAGATATTGACGTATCTTTAATCTAGTAATTGAAAATTTAAATATGTGGTATCAATATTTTTCGTGTGGCGGATCTAACCGGTTTGGGAGCTGTGAGACCGACAAAGAATCACGCTATTCTCAGGAATATGTTTTATGTATCAAGGATATATTATCTTTCTGAAACGAAAATTAATTTTTGATATTTAATCTGAGGCTTCCCAAAGATCCGAAAATGAAACCCAACCACTAGTGCTACTTACACAATTCTGAGGCATCGGAAAATAGACACACCACTATTGTATCAAAATAAAAAAATTTAACCGTCGCTTCTGAATTTTATAAATGTATAGAATAAAAAAAAAACCCGTCTAAATCTACTACTAAAGGGCGAGCAAATAATATATTTTTTAAATCCTGGGTGGAGATAAATCTTGAAATGAACGGTGTCATTCCATGTCTTCATTACGCAAAATTACCTGTCAAATTTCAAATCAGATAATGTGTATGCACAAGCTATCTTTAACCAGATCATATAAATAACCTCTAGTAAGATGTTTTTACCAGTATCTTAAAATGACATATTTGTCAACGTACATAACATTTTCTTCTGCGCAAATTTGCGACGTATTTTGTAAAGTCTGCACGACAAAATTCTAATAAAAATGAAATAAACATCGCTCCCATTTCTTACTGTGATGGTGAATTATTTTTCAGTTGTCAATGACATCTGAATTTATGAAAGACTGCAGTGCACTGGGTATATTTAACTGAATGCTTAGTACGAAAATGACCAGATATTGGAGAATATAACCCATCCCACCCCCCTATATAGGCAGTTCAACGTCGTAAGATGTGCATGTGGGATGCTAGTACTATCTCGCATTGACACTCGACTGCTTGACAATCGATGTAGACTTTCATTTTTTATACATTAAAATATATTTAAGTATCTGATGTTAACATATATACAAAACAAGGTTTTCTCTGCGTGGACTTGTTACATGTATGACTATTAAAAGTAAATAAGCAGTCGACAGTTTGAACTTGGCACTAGAGGGTCTGCGGGGTTAGTGCATTGAGTTTATTTCAAATGTTTCTAAATCAAAATTAAAATTAGAGCGCAAATATTTAGCCATATTCCAAATGTTTCTAAATAAAAATTAAAATTAGAGCGCAAATATTTAGCCAGACTTGAGAATGACGCATTACGACCAAAACACACACACACACACACACTAACACACACACAAAACAAAACAAACAAATAAAAAAAAAACCTTTTAAAAAATCAAACAAAAAACCACACACACACACAAACACACAAATCCCTAACACACACACACACACACACACACACCATCCCCCACTCCCCGATATTTATGTATACAATAGCTAGTTATTAATGAAAACAGCATTATTAAACCAATTAAACCGCATATTAAATCTGCATTTTTTTTTTCACATTTAAAGTATGGACAAGATGCGGAGAGGAGTACTGGAATTCTGTTTCTGTGCCAGATTTCCGTATTGGTCAAGAGACTAAGTGACTATGAATGTCTTTCAAAGCACCAAATTAACGTAGTTTCATTTCTCTTCCTAACATAAGCAAGTTTATTATGTTGTAAGTTTAAAATAGGTAAGAATATGGAAATCTGGAGAAATGAGATACGGGTTTTAAAAGTTTTATTTCGTATCTACTTCTTCGATACAATTAATCTTGGTTATTTTTTTTCATTTTTAAGGAATTAGATAAATATAACATCATCCAATGTGCCTATAATAGATGACGGATGGTATAGACGTGTATTATGTGAGCATCTACTAATCTCGATGACAAAGTAATTGTATTTCATTTTAATCCTCGAAGTGATCACGTACCTGAGCACCGCAACAGGAAAACTTTTGTGTACAAGATTTGTCATGCATTGCATATTCCGTGAATAAATCGATAATTCAATATTATATTTATATTTAATTGTATTTTGAAATATTAGGCGTGATCAAGGTCGCTTTTTTAATCATATACACTAATTACACTTGGAATTAATGATTGATATCAGACATGATTGGCATAGAGATTTTGTCAATGCTTGGTGTGCGGTTATAATATCGCGATGATGGTCTGTTGGTTATAAAACATTCGGTCATAGGTACTGCAGACCTGCAAAACTCACACACACACACAGATATATATATATATATATATATATATATATATATATATATATAATGTATATGTATGTGTGTGTGTGTATGTGTGTGTGAATTATATCCGATACATAAAATTAAAAAAAATATATGCAAATACAAGTTTTGCTGATTTGATCAAAATGAAGTCAACGCGCCCTTTAGTTGTTGAAAATCGATGGAAAGTAACGCGAAGCGGATTAAATTAAGCGTACACTGCACCAAGTTACATTCTATCGAAAAACATAGGTCAAAATTAGCTTTATTCCATATAATTTAATTTAAAAAGACAAAACTACATTGTACATGTCTTAATTTATGATTTAAATGTAAAATTAAAAAAATGCTTGCACCGCGCAATGATTCGCTTAGTAACATACTGACAAAGTGTCGAACGTGAAAGAAGCTATCTTGGTTACTGGGACATGTACTTTGTTTATGAAATTTTGAAAAGGTAAGGTGGAGTTTACAACGAATCTTGATAGCAGTAGATATGTGTGGGCTCCATATTAAGGCCTGATCTTTTCTCTGCAACCCTAGACTTTGGCGTCACTCTGACAGAAAGCGAAAGTTTAGATCTGGAATCACACACAATACATCGCGTAGGAAACCATAACGTGCAATATACCGTTTCACGATAAGTTTCGCACATGCGCATAACTACTTCCGCAGGGCAAAGTTATTTTGAGCAATGTTTACGTTTTTTCATACGAATTACATACATATTTCAAGGGAGGAGTATAAATTGATTTTATATAAAAGTATCTGTGTTTTATCGTTAATACATATTTTGAGGGTTTATGTTTATAATTAAACAATATATTTTACATAATATTTTAAAAAATTAGCTTTGAACTCGCTACTCTATTCGCATACACGGCGACTTCCGTATTTGCATTGGCAATGAAAATGGCAAACCAGGTGATTTTAAACTATCAAAAGCGGAAGACTACCAACGTTCCTGCAGCTGAAACACCGATGACGCTCAGAATATCCGCCTATGACGGAGTCAGCCCAGATATTTCAGGGTATGATCCCCTCACTTCATTCGCCATTATCGACAGATGCAACGTTCAGATTGTCATTTAAAAATCACGTGATTTTGAGACTACGGAAGAAGGGGAACGGACATACAACCATAGAGGACTAGACAAGGCTGTAAAAAAATTTAAATCTGGTGATCTGTCTCAAATAATGACAGCCCATGTATCCATATCAGTTTAATATTCTTATGATTATTTAACTCGTCAAAATATATATATATATATATATATATATATATATATATATATATATATATATATATATATTGGCCCGTATAGTGAATAAAAAATAATAGTAAATATAATAGACCTTCAAATATAGTCTATTACCAAACCAACATATTTGTTATAAAATGTAATTTAGTTTCATCTTGAATGTTGTTTGCCAAGTACTATTTTTCTAAGAACGTTTGACTCCTACTTTTATTATAGTGATTAATTATCAAAGACCATGTCTAATAAATGAAATGCTAATAATATACACTATACTTCTGTACATGAATATACACCTAAACAGATACACACACACATAAATTGTGCAAATGAACACACATGTGCATGTGTGATTATAACTTTTAATCATGATTTTGACTAGATTGATAGTCATTGGAGAACATCAGAGCTTTCTGTTCAGCTTCCATAAAAACCCAGATATTTGTATGATGGAGTGGGGGAAAAGTATGCAATTTTTTTCGTAAAAGGCAAGAGATAAGTTTTCATTTGTATCCTATTTAACATATTTTGCATTAAAACCCAACAGCATATACCAATACATTTAAATTTTAAAACTCCTCTGATTCTATATAGACTAGCACAGTCGTGCAGCCACATCAATGGGCTACTTGTGTACCTCCATCATCTCCACCCCAGCCAGGTCTTGTGTTCCAATAGCTCAACATTAAAAGCATGCCAATGGTGTGTACCAAGATCTACGAAGATGGAACCAAAACCCCTCAACGACTGAAATTTTGGCCTATGCTTATTATTGAGATAAGGGAAGCTTTGACCAAAGGTCTTTTGACCTGGCCAGCTCCATGCAGCAATTAAAGCTGCTAAAAGAGTTTATTTCCATATCTTGTGAATTCCCATCAATACCATACCGTAATTATTAAATATGTTAAATGTCACTTTACAACTTATTTATTTAATTTAAAGCACATCTAATGACGGTCACTTTTAATTATTTAAATTGCAAAACATATGCACACCATATTGATAATTTATGGATGTTCATGTTTCAGTTGGGGAATATCCTGACATGGGAAGTGAGGTGGAAGTTAGTGCGACTGAGAATCCTTTGGGGGGAAAAGATAAAAGCTCTTACATTGTCTGAAGAACGGTCTGCTTAAAATGTGAAAAGGCAGATAGATTTTGATTAATAAGTCTGCTTGATCTCTGAACAAATATTTCAGTACAATCCAAATTAACTTTCAGTTTGGGAAAAAAATGAAAGCTAAGGTGTATTCAGTTTGTTCGTTTAAATGATGTTTTGAGAATGAAAGAGGTTCAATGGTCTCAGCTTCTGAAACAGCAGGTACACTCAGGTTGTGAAGTAGTCCAACACTCCTAAAACATACACAGTAATTATTGTATTTCTGTGGAGTTACTTTATCTGTATCTTAAATTCTCAAATCGTACGTTTCATAATTGAACAATATGATAGTTATGCAGAAATCCTACAACTTGCAATGTATAAAACTTTCTAATTCTTTTTGGGAAAATTATTTTCATTACTACGATGTTCCTAATTTCAACACATACCAAAGCATTCTGTGAAATCCTCAACATACAACCCAACTTTTATTTTTATCAGTGTGGCTCGTAACTGATCTATAGGCTTCAATGACATCAGGTATCTATGTTGTGCCCTCTCACCAGGGGTAGCAGAAGTACCTCTCCAGTACACAATTGGTACGAAGTAGCTGCAGATATAAATTTAATAAGATGTGTTTCAGAAACATGTATAACACCCCCCACTACCCAGTTCTAAATTGAAAAGGGGTTATACATTATACACATGTATCATTTAATTGATAGTAGTGCTAAAACACTTCAAGATATTGAGCAGACGATATCTTCGTTTGTCCAGAGTAGACTGGCCTTTGATCATATGACTTCAAAATCAATAGGGTCATCTTTAAGATGTTTTAGTGTTTGTCAAACAAAAGATTAAGATAATGAGCAGACAAGACTATATTATTTTTATTATAATCAGATGCTAATTTAAATCATGATATTTTTGAAATACATGTATTGACAATTCAATTAAATATTTTTTTTAAATACATTGATTAGTTTCTCTAATAGTACACTTTTTATCTTTTGAATATTCCTTCTGGTTCTCGGTTCTATCTCTCTGCATCAACAGGCATCTCATAATGAGAATACTTTCATCTAAGAGATCACCACTGCGCCAACCAACACAAAGTGCTCAGAACACAGGAGAATGTTCACGGGATAAAATCCATCTCGATTCAGTGCCCTCGACGTTTACATCCACCTCTAGGGAATCCCAAGATTAAATATATATACAATGTCAAAATTGCTACATCAATATATGAGTAAACAGTGTATACTTTGCTTCAGTATGCATAATAAAAATATGAAGCAATCTCCCATACATAGAATTTGTTACATTTAAGATTTTTTTCTTTTACAATTATGAAAAGGTCATCTGAGACTTATTTACAAAGTGATGTTAATTTTACGATCACATTGCCATGCAGTCTTCGTTGATACGACATCGCTTCTGACATGATTTCGAATAAAAATGAAGCAAATATCCTTCAATTCACCTGGAAAAAAAACTTCTCTCCTTTTCTTTTCTTCTCGTATCGTCTTGATTAGTACACCTGTATACTCTGCAAATACGTGGTATTGCGGGATCAATGTGTTGATCAAAGCGACAGAAACGTTCTTCATAAAATGAAACTTGCTCTGCGGAAGTATTTCTGCGCATGTGCGGAGTGAAACGGTCTACAGAATTTGGATTTAAACATTTCTGATTTCATAAAAGTTTTAAACTACCTTATAATTCACCATAGCATGTAATAAAACCCAACACAGTAAAATATTTAAACAATTCACGGCCCTATGTCAACTGATGGGTCGTGATTTCATGTAATACGCATTTTGTAAGATAATTTTTGTATTTATATAAGCAAACAAGCAACCCCCCTCTCTCTCTCTCTCTCTCTCTCTCTCTCTCTCTCTCTCTCTCTCTCTCTCTCTCTCTCTCTCTCTCTCTCGTAAAAATATCTTTAAAACAAATCCGCAAACTTTGCAAGTATTTGGTTACCATTATTTCGCATATGATATCATTGTGTCAGAATTTGTATAGATTTGTGTATTGTTACTTGTAAGAAAATATACGTCTTGTTTCAAATCATAAAAAAATGTGTATAAACAAAATGCATTTTATTGTGCACGACTTTCAATTCATAGAGGCCTTCCAACTTTACAGAGCTATAATTGTAAAAAGTAGTGCCGTCTTTGTTGTCAAGGGGGCGTCTCCCCACTCCAAGTTACATTATACAATATAAACTAATTCTTTTCATAGTACTCAGCCAATCAAATTGCGCGTTACAAGTAAAATCAAACTATATAACTATATATATATATATATATATATATATGTTTAAACTGCCTCAGTTTAGTTTTCCGCTGCATCATTTATTCGTTGCTGCCATGAAATATGTATTATTTCTCACTGTGACTCAAGGGATTGTCGCTGGAGCTCTTGGTTCCCTTGGGTATTTGGAGGTAAATATATCAACATTCCAGCTGCAATCCCCATGTTAATGTGTATTAGAAATATTTCTATATATAACGTTCTATTGCAGACCTTGTTGTGAAACGGAAATCATACTAAAAAAGCACATTTTGCTGCAGTATTGAAGTTCATTGTCCTTTTCACATTCATGTTTACATTGTCGTGTCCTTCTTTTCTTCATTCCTGAAACCACTGTGATTTACTTTCAAAGTCTAGTGAGTACAATAACGGAATCAAAGGCACCCAACTTTGAATACGGTATCCGTGTTTCGTCGAAATTCAAATTCAGAATAATTTAGAGGAGAAAACACTCGTACAAGATTTGTTCATGACTACACATGTGTGTATAACGTTAATCATTCTACACGAGAATCCATGGATATCTTTCGTTTCGTATTTTTACCAATCAGTGCAAGTAAGAGAGAGAAGGGACAGACGAGCACACCTGTTAGTGTGTATTACGTTAACGTCAATCATTCTACAGCAGTTTGTCAATCAGTGTTAATGAATGATGAGGACAGTCACCGTTGAAGGAACCTGGACACGATTTAAGCTGACAATTCTCAAATTTTATTTTTCCACTTTTAATGTTTTGGAATGCTTAACTAAGGTATTTCTAATGGTCAACCAAAATTTGAATGTTACGTGTAGAGTTTCAAGTCTGATACTGCATTCACAGCTCTTTGTTACGTAAACAAGGTTCGTGCTAGGTTTTGTCTTTACATATACAGTGCTTAACAGAAAATATAATGTTTAAGACAACTCAAGACGTGTGAAACACTAGAAACTGTAACTGTGTTCTGAAAAACAAAACCTTTACTAGTATATTTAACCCATGTAAACAAAAACATGTCACGAGCCTAACCTACATCACAGAGAATTGTGAGCTTTGTATTTCTCTTGTAATTCAGCAACTGACTTTCAAATTTTTGCTATTAGAAATACTTTAGTTGATTGATTAGGGTTTTACGCTGAGTTGGCAATATTTCTGCCATTTTACGGCGGAAATACCTTAGTTAAGCATTACAAACATTTAATATAGACAGAGAGAATTAAAAATTTTCATCCGAAATCATATCTATGCCTCTTTGAATATATACATGTACTATTTTGTAGGCACACAATGATCAGAGGCGACACGTGACTCCAACTCCAGCAAACATGAAGAAACTAGTAAGTTTATTGATCATCACCTTGTGACTTAAATTGCAAAGAATTAACAGATGGGGGAGGGGGGGGGGGGCGTAAATCCCGATATAATAGTGGTATATCACTATTATAACGAGATTATCCTATATTTTCAGCCGTAGATAGCTCCCATTTCATTAAATTACATACAAATTTCAATTCAGATATGACGTTGACGTGTTTATCTTTAGATCTTATTTCGTTCGCTCAAGGACATTTTCAGACGATGCAGAGGCAGAAAAACACTTCCTTATACATAAATGTAAAATGGAAACTAAAATATGTGTTTATTGATAGTTGTGTGATAAAAAAATTATGAAATTCGTTAACAGATTTAAATATTTCCATAGCCAAGTCTCAGGAAATATTAAATCTGGCAACTAATTTCTTAAATTTCATGTCATAAGCGCTCGTTCAAGATCCTCTATTTCTCACGCATGTGCCCAAATTGTTGCTTATAATAACTTTCAACCCTGATTTTGGTTGGCGCAGTGATGATCTCTTACATGAGAGTATCCTCATCATGAGATGCCTGTTGATGCAGAGAGATAGAAACGAGAACCAGAAGGAATATTCAAAAGGCATTGGAAGAGGTTCATGGAATTTAGCGAGGATAATGTTATTTCCAGATTTACCTGCATGGTTACGTGTATGGAGGCCTGTTATGGCAAATGACGAAAAGCTAACTATACTGTACTACTGTGGTGGATTTGTTTTTTTCGTACCGTAGGATATCATTAATCGTGAAAATAACGATAGTGTTCAATTTTCCTTCATTGATGTGATTTGGCGTTGATTCCCCATATCGTTTATATATACTCATTCATTAAGATAGCTGCAAATTTTGAATTAAACGTGTAACAAATTTTACATTCCTCTCTCTCTCTCTCTCTCTCTCTCTCTCTCTCTCTCTCGCTCTCTCTCTCCGTTCATTGAAGTAACTGATATATGATTACAAATATAACTGCCCCGTTTTCGTGTAAGGTTTTAGATTTTAGACACCTTTCTTTGCTGGATATTGAGTGATTGTGATGGCTGGTCTTTTGAGGTTGTCTTGTGGATTAAACAATAACATTCTGATATATATCTAGAAGTCCCAGAGATTAATCCTGTTAGTATATGTAGCGATGTACATTTATTTATGTGCTGCATGGAATTGTATACAGTATTGAGGGTAAAACAGATTGTGACATCATTATTGACTTACCAAGATTAGATTATTCCTGCAGCGAATGTGAAACCAACAATAAACACTGAAAAGAAAAGGAAAAAAAGTTTCCTATATTGGCAAAATATTCTAACATACATGTATATTTCTCAATAGTTCAACGTCATTCTTTTTTTTTTTTTAATTTGTAGTCATATTTCGTATATTTTTTTGTACGAGGATTGTTGCCAGATGAAGAAAAATATAAAAAAAAAAAAACTTTCATGCGCTTCATCAAACATTAAACAAAGAACCAGCGTATTAAAGTTCGCCTTTTAAGAACATTCCGCAAAGTATTACCGACACCAAAGTACTGTCACTGCAACGGACAGTATATAAGTGAGTTTCTACTGTCTAGGTAGTGAGCTAGCTTTTCTTGTGATGTGATATAGTCCATTCATCATGCAAGTTAAGCAACAACGAGCTTTATCACGACTAGATGGCACCTGTGAAAATCAGTTGCTCACGAGTTATTTGCCCCTTATCAGAAATAAACATTAAGTCGTACGTGTCATTTTCTTATGTAAAAGACCGAAATTATGTGTTTGCTGTTTGCCCTTTACAGATATGTGTCTTTCTTTCAATGCTATGTTTGAATCCATCAGTAGACGATGAATTATTATTATTATCAGTGTTGAAAAGCGTACGTGCCACCATATGTTTAGTATTAAATTATTTTCTTTTAGCAACTTCAATTTTGCTACTGAACTTATCTAGATGAATTAGTGGGCCAACCTTCCATGTTTATTTGCCTGTTACATGTGCATATACTGGACATAAGATCAACTGTTACGTACCTCTGCACGCATGTGTATACCAATTTACTGCTTGATTGATTGTTTGACGTCCCGCCTGAGAATGTGTAACTCACATAGAGACGTCACCACTCTGAAGGACTGCAAAATTTAGGCTATGTTCGGTGCTTAAATGGCCTTTGAGCAGGGAGGAATCTTTAACGTGCCACACCTGCTGTGACAAGGGGCTTCGGTTTTCGCGGTCTCATCCGATGGACCTCACCATTTAGTCGACTTTTACGACAAGCAAAGGGTATCTATTCTAACCCGGATCCCCACGGGGAAATTTATTGTGAATATGTTTATTCATATTTAATACACGGCATATTTATTGACATCTTTATTGACTTGTGAGAAGAAAGGATTTAATTGAATATAAAAATAATTATAATTGAATCGATATGCAGACCAATATAGCAATAATTATCACATATATCTCAAATATATGCCTGAAAAATGCACTTATAATTGCGAGGCAATACTCGTTGACCTTCTTTTAAATCCTCCCCAATGCAATAACATTCAATTTACTCGTTCTAGTTTTATATTAAAAACAAATTGGGGTGTGTGTGTGTTACTTTTTTTTAAAATAAAAATATTGTCTGTAACAAAAAAAGAAAAAAAACCCAACTATTTGCATAGTTAATACTTTCTGACCAAAATTTATTAATTATATTTTCAAAAAATTCCTTCATTCTACAAAGCTCAAATATACAGCACTTACCAGTATAAAAAAAATATTGCTTCTCATGCAGCATCCAAGTTCAAGAGTGCTATACTAAAAGCTAGACGTGTCCTTCCGAGTTCATTACCGATTCATATACAAAATGCAACACCAAAGACCTGCCATGTGGATAACTAGACCTCAAGGTTACTGTACTGACCTGCCTTTGAGGAATACAAAACTAGTTTTTCTACTAAAATAGCAATACATAAAAACCTGCCTTTCTGGGATACCGAGTTAACTATTAACTAGTCCGACTTCTAGGTTACTGCGCTGACCTGTATGTGAAGTATACCAACTAAGCTTTTACACACAAATGACAATATACCCGACCTGCCTTTCAGGGATACCAAGTTCATTATCAACCCATAACTTTGTTTGTTTTACGTCCCGTCGAGCATTTTTCACTCATATTGAGACGTCACCAGTTGTAGGTGACGTGCCACAAATTTAGAACTATGCGTAGCGCTCAGGGCCGTAGCAGTAAGGATTATTCAACGTGCCGCGAGACGTGGCCTCTGTTTTTAAGGTCATATCCGAAAGACCCGTGATTCTTGACAAGCGTCTGGCAAAGGAGCAATCACAACCTATTTTAACGTCTTGGGTTTGACGCGGCCATGGCACGAACGGGGCTTGAACTCACTACCCTCCCGGTTGCAAAGCGAACGCTCTAACCACTGAGCTACCGCGACCGGTTTCAACGCATAACTAGTCTGACTATACGCAACAATTAATAATAAAGGTTTTGCATCTCAATATTGATGTGTATCAAATATATAACGCTATATAAAGCACTAGAAAGGGCAAATCAACACGAACAATATAAAATTGTCAAATTTTGGGATGATTCTAACTTAATTTTTTATTTAATATCAATTCGTTTGAAGTGTATATTGCTTAATTTGTAACATATGATGTACCCATTATCAAATATGTGCGTGTACACAATTATTTACCAATTATCATAGCTGATGTTCATAATCGGTGTATTAAAGATCACCATTCCGTACAATATGTCGTTTTAATTTGACCCAGGCAATGGAAAATACATGAATGCTACATAGGGGTCATTGCACCACGTGTAAGGACATTTTATCGTGTCATTATCATTACAGTACAACGTGTATATTATCTACTAGTATTCAACAACTTTGTTTCATAGTAGGCATTATGTTAGACGCGATAGTTTAGTTTAGTTGGTATCCCTCGAAGGCAGGTTAGTACAGTACCCTAGAAGTCGGACTAGTTATTACTTGATAATTAACTTGATATCCCTGAAAGTCGGATTTTATGTATTGCTCTGTTGTAGAAAAGCTTAGTTAGTATCCCTTAAATGCAGGTGAGTACAATAGCCTAGAAATCGGATTAGTTATGCATTGACAATTAACTCGGTGTCCGTGAGAGACAGGCTTTATGTACTGGTCTTTTGTAGATATGCTTAGATGGTATCATACAAAGGCAGATCAGTACAGTAAGGGAGAAGTCGGACTTGTTATCCACAAATCATTAACTCGCTATCCTTGACAGGCAGGGTCTTTCGTCTTGATAATAAACTCGGAAGGACAAGTCTAGCGTGTGTATTGTTTTGGTATAATACTCTTGAACTTGGATGCTGGGCAAGAAGCGATATCTTTTATATTCATAATTTATATTGATAAGTACTGCATAATTTGAGTATTGTTGAATGAAAGAATTTTAAAAAAAAAAATCAAATACGGAATAAATTCTTCCTCAAAAACGATTAAATAAGCATATATTTGTTTTTACAGACATTTTATTTAAATGTAGAAATAGCCCCCCCCCCCCTCTTTGATTTTAATATAAAATACGACAAGTAGATTCAATTTATTACATTTCGGGGGGGGGGGGGGGGGCAAGGTCAAACGTATAGCCTCGCGAGTGTTAAGCGTAATGTTTCTAATTGCTTTACATATCGATTTAATTATAATTATTTTTATATTCGATTAAATCCTTTCTTCTCTCAAGTCAATAAAGATGACGTAGTAAAATAGATACATATTCACAATAAATTGGTATATACATGCGTGTTGAGGTACACAATAAATTGGTATATACATGCGTGTTGAGATACACAATAAATTGGTATATACATGCGTGTTGAGGTACACAATAAATTGGTATATACATGCGTGTTGAGGTACACAATAAATTGGTATATACATGCGTGTTGAGGTACACAATAAATTGGTATATACATGCGTGTTGAGGTACACAATAAATTGGTATATACATGCGTGTTGAGGTACACAATAAATTGGTATATACATGCGTGTTGAGGTACACAATAAATTGGTATATACATGCGTGTTGAGGTACACAATAAATTGGTATATACATGCGTGTTAAGGTACACAACAGGTCATCTTATTATCCTGTATAGGCATATCTAACAAGCGAGTAAACATGACAATTAGAATCGCAGGTTAATCCGCTAATTTACTATTTGAGGAAAATCTAGATAAATTCAGTAGCAAACTTGTAGTTGCTAAAATATATCATAAAACTAAATATCGTGTGGTAAGTACATTTTTCTATTTATTCTAATATTGAAATGACAAAATATAGTGACATTCATCACCTATTGATGAATTCAAACAATAGCAGTACCAAAAAGTCACAATTCAATTCGATAAATGGCATTCAGCAAGAATATATCTTTCTGTTATATCAGAAAATGACACGTACCCCTCCATGTTTATTTCGGATCAGGGGCAAATAACTCGTGGGTAACCTGCTTTTTCACAGGTACCATATTGTCGTATTTTTAAATCTACTGATTTTTCATGAATTTATTGTGCAATGTGACCTTGGCTTTTTTTATTTATCACAACGAGCCTCCATACCCGTAACCATGCGATTAGAAATAACCTCTTCCTCGCTAAATTCGATGATCCTCTTCCAATGCGGGGTCACAATCATTACATGCAACAATTTGTGTACATGTGTGAGAGAAAGTGAGATTATTTGTCGAAAAGCGCATCTGGTGCATCAAAATTGGTACCGTTCATCTTTTATATTACAACCACTGAGTCGATGCTTCTGCTGGTGGACTGCTAGACCCCGAGGGTAATCACCAGCCCAATTGCCAAGTACTTCGGATAAAATTATTATGAATTACGGATAACAAATTGCTGTGATAAAATTAAGAAATTCATTTCAAAATTAAGGATTATCTCCCTCATGCATAGCTCTGATCCTTTGCTGGATTTGTTGGTTTTTTCGTATTTAGGATTTCCAACATGTTTGACTTGAGCATCACTGAAGAGACATTATTTATCGAAATACGCATCTGGTGCATCAAAATTGGTGCCGTTTATATTTTACATTCAATCATGTTTGTATACTACTGCAATCACCGGTTAAAAATGCAACTTTTGTTTTAAAAAGCATGTTTGCATATATCACCGCAACGGTAGAAAATTTAACAAAATTCATAAAATGTCAGCCTGCCAATTATTGTTCATTTTTATACCCACCATAAGTTGCACTTTAATGGAACAGCATGTAATTTGATAAAATGGGAGCTATTTACGGCTGTAAATAGCGTAATCTCGTTATAACAGTGATATATCACTATTTCCTCCCAACCTGATTAAGTGACTTGCTTGTCCGCTCAAGCTCCCCTAGCAATAAGAATATTTTGATCCCTTTCTTTGATCAATATCGAACTTCTTAAACATACCTCATATTCTTTGGATATTGCCGTAGGAATAAAAAGTATACGTTATCCAAGGGGCCTCCGTGGCCGAGTGGTTAGAGCATCGCGCTCAAAATCACAAGATCTCTCACCTCTAGTCAGCGCGGGTTCGAATCTCGCTCGCGCCGATATATGTGAGAAAGTTTGCCAGTTTACTTTCAGAATGTTGGTGGTCTCTTCCCGGGTACATTGTATCTGGGTTCTCTCCTCCATCAATAAAAACTGGACGCCACCAGATAACTGAAAAAATGGTTGAGTGTGGCGGAAACAACAAAAAATCAATCAATCAATCATACGTTATCCATTAAGTTATTTAAGATGTACACTCCATGCAAATTATGCAATTAATCCATTTGGACTAATCAAGTTAATTTCCTCTACAATCATGTATTCTCCCAGTCGGATAGTGAGCGCCCCACTCTACAATCATGTATTCTCCCATTCGGATAGTGAGCGCCCCACTCTACAATCATGTATTCTCCCAGTCGGATAGTGAGCGCCCCACTCTACAATCATGTATTCTCCCAGTCGGATAGTGAACGCCCCACTCTACAATTATGTATTCTCCGAGTCGGATAGTGAGCGCCCCACTCTACAATCATGTATTCTCCCAGTCGGATAGTGAGCGCCCCACTCTACAATCATGTATTCTCCCAGTCGGATAGTGAACGCCCCACTCTACAATTATGTATTCTCCCAGTCGGATAGTGAGCGCCCCACTCTACAATCATGTATTCTCCCAGTCGGATAGTAAACGCCCCACTCTACAATCATGTATTCTCCCAGTCGGATAGTGAGCGCCCCACTCTACAATCATGTATTATCCGAGTCGGATAGTGAAAATATCCAAAATGACGTGACGTTCAACGCGGAGTAATTACACGGTGAGTTGAAAGTATGAATAGCCTCCAGGTTATTGGCGTCCATTCGGCGATTAAAGACAGTCAGGCGGAAATCAGGGAGAGAGAGAACCATTTTGAGCAATGGAAAGGGAGTTAAATTTCTTCTTTACCATGTAATCACCATTCAGTACAACATCTATAAATGAAATCCGCGACTTCAATGATGTTTCTCGGGGCCTCCGTCGCAGAGTGGTTAAGGCATCGCACCCAGAATTACAGTCTTTCTCACCTCTAGTCAGTGCGGGTTTAATTCTCGCTCGCGCCGACATATGTGAGAAAGTTTTTCACTTTATTTTAGGAAAGTCGGTGGTCTCTTCCTGGTACATTGTAGCTGTGTTCTCTCTTCCACCAATAAAAACTGTACGCCACCAGATAACTGGGGGGAAAATGGCTGAGTGTGGTGGAAAATAACGAACAATCAGTCAATCAATAATGTTCTAATACTTGTCTCGACCGCTTGCGCATATCTACCATAAACGACAATCCTCCTTAACCGTGTATTAGGGGAAAAAACGTTTTTCACTTCACCATACCCTTTCAATGAGCAGATCAGTGCTTAGGCTCACTATGATTTTTGTCATAGTTTATCATACGAACAGAGTACACTATTTGCTTTTTAACACCGCACAAAATACTGTTGTACAAAGCACAGAACATATACCTGTAACCATAAAGAATAGATCCACGTATAGGATCAAAAGGTCAGAGGTTAAATACTTTCCATATAGAAAACGTATTGTCCGCTCATAATTTGAGAACTTTATGTTGGGATTCTTAATGATTGATTGATTGTATATTGTTTAACGTCCCGCTCGAGAATCTTTTACTCATATGGAGACGTTACCATTGCCGGTGAAGGGCTGCAAAGTTTAAGCATATGCTCCGCGCTTACGGTCTTTGAGCAGGGATGGGTCTTTTCGTGCCACACCTGCTGTGACACGTGATCTCGGTGTGTGCGGTCTCATCTGAAGGACCGCCCCATTTAGTCGCATCTTACGAAAAGCAATGTGTTCTGAGGACCTATTCTAATCCGGATCCCCATTGGGCGGGCTCTTAATGAAAAAACATGAAGATAGCTAACACTGATAAATCTTACAAATTCTATAAAATGATAGTGTGTTTGGTGTTTTCCGTCACACTTAATAAATAATTGTTTTATTGGTGGAAGATATAACATAGATACAGTGAGCTCGAGAAGGGACCACTGACCTTCCGAAAGTAAACTAGCAAACGTTCTCACATTTATCAGCGCGAGCGAGAATCAAACCCGCGTCGACTTGAGGATAGACACCTTGTTATTTTGAGCGTGTTGATCTAACCACTCGACCACGAAGTATAATGATAATCTTGGTATTTTATATTCTTTGTAATTTGTTGTTTGTGCAGTGAGACAGTGATTAGATTTTGTTTCATAGAAATGGAGCGTTGAGCTTGCTAACCTCGCCAAATCCTGGGCCTCGAAATGTGAATGGAAGAGTGGTAACATCAAATACCTAGGGCAAAACATAGCTATTTGTAAGTAAATGGTAAATTACACAAATACAAGATTGCAAATTCTAAGTTGATCATGAAAGGCTGTTTGCTTATTTGATGACTTCCTTTGGGTTTTAGTGTCTTTTCATAAACGTTAAAATGCCAATAATTCACATATTCGTGCATATTAATTAGATAATATACATCTTTTAAGGGAATTGTCAGTAAGAAATAATATAATTAATTGAAATTAAGAACTATTTAAGAAATATAAGGAACTACCTTTACTTAAAAAAAATATGTTTGAATATTAACACTGGTTGTTTTATTTGTGTGTCAATTTCGTTGTCTTACGTCCCTTTGAGAAGTTTTCATTTATACTGAGCCATCACCAGCTGTAGGTGAAGTACCACGAATTTAGACTTCTGCTCAGCGCTCTGTACCGTAGCAGTGAGAGTCCTTTTCGCGCAAACGCCTGTCGACAACACGGGACCTCAGCTTTATAGGTCATATTTTGGCACACTGATTCCTACTACGGATTGCTCCGTTAACCTGATTGGAATGAAGGGCTCATGGGAGGAGAGACCGGTCAACAGGGGGATGCTTACTCCTCCAAGGTATCTGATCACACCTATGACCAAGGGTCCGTGTTTGCCCATTTCTCTGATTTGTATTTCCTATAGGAATTACTAGATTGAATACTGTTAGTTATTTTGGCCTTTTCATATAAAAGACCCATCATTCTCAGTTCTAAATGCTGAGCGTTTGACGATGGAGCAATCACTATCTTTGTTTACGTCTTGGGTTGGAATCAGCGATGATATGCGCGGGGCTCTAAATCACGAGCTCTCGTTCACGAAGCGAACGCTCTACCACAGATCTACTGCGATCGGTCAAAAGTGTGGTTTGAAATAAACAAGATCACCAAAGTCTACATTGTCAATTCTTTGGAATGCTGTAAAAGTCAACAAAGCCAAATTTAATAAATTTTTCTTATATTTGAAACAAAACCATAAATTGATCAATAGTTGAGAGGAATAGTTAGCAAGCATACATGAAGCAGGATGAAAATACAGATAAATTGTCTCCCCTTGTTGAACTCTTCTATTTCTTAAGGAATGGATGATAAAGAAAGTAAACAGTGTTTTGGGGTACAATTCTAAGGAAACAGTAAAAATTTGTAAGAAATATACAGCAGAACTTGTTTGACTTTCTAAATACAATGCAGAAGATATTTCTGTCGGCCAGCCTCTAGAGAATCGGGTTACAATAGGTCCTCGGTACCCTTTGATTGTAGAAAGAGGCGTCTAAATTTGGGCGGTCCTTCGGATGAGACCCGCAAAATCCGCCTCGTGTCACAGCAGGTGTTGTGCGAAAAGGATCCTCCCTATTCAAAGACCGTATGCGCCGAACATAGGCCAAATGTTGCAGTTTTTCTACGGCAATATTGACATCTCCATATGAGTGAAATATGACCGTAACATTAAACAATATCTAACCAACCAACCGCATCACTACCAATTCTGATCCGTGCAGATTGAATACTGATGGTTATCTTAACCTTTACATATATAAAACTCGAGTTTTAGGAAAGTCAACGCATTTGACCTTTAAAAAGATCTAGGTATTTGTTCTTAAAAATTGAGACCAGCCTATATTATATTATTACATCACCTTTATGATCTCTCAGAGTTTATCATAGTGAATTAATCATCTGGCGGCATACTTGACAAATAAGTATAGGCTGTAGAAAAAGAAATCCAAGATATTGAAAAATTGATTGATTGATTATATATTGTTTAACGTCCCGCTCGAGAATATTTCACTCATATGTAGACGTTACCACTGCCGGTGAAGGGCTGCAAAATTTAGGCCTATGCTCAGCGCTTATGGCCTTTGGGCAGGGAGGGATCTTTATCGTGCCACACCTGCTGTGACACGGGACCTCGGTTTTTACGGTCTCATCCGAAGGACCGCCCCGTTTAATCGACTTTTACGACAAGCTAGGGGTACTGAGGATCTATTCTAACAATCCGGATCCCCACGGGGTTTGAAAATTTAAAGAAAAATACAGTATGACATATATGGCTTGACTGAAATGTTTGTAGTGTTTATAAATACTTAGCATGTTTATGACAAATTTGTATTGAGGAAAGGTTGGAACCTGTTCAAAAAACAGTATACTCAAGTTTGATTGATTGGTTGATTCGGGTTTTACGCCGTGTTAGTAATTTTCAGCCATTTTACGGCGGTTAAGCAACTGAAATATGGTTGGGTTGAGATTTAAAAAAGACTCTGAATGATAGGTTCAGTATTTTGTGGGGAGTTTTAAAATATTTCAAATAATTTCTTAAAATATCAGAACACACGTATAACAATAAATGTGAGATTCAAAGTATAACTTTGAAATATATTTTGAGAAAATATTTCATGAGAATTTGTGGTATGTCTATGATATGTGATAAATTAAAACTTGTACAAGATACCATTGTTTGATGTGACCAAAAATCATTACGTGTGGAAATATTACAGCGTTGTTTTAAGCAAATGCGAATACGTACAATGTACTTGTGTATAAACCCCTTTTTATGTACCTATCGCAAACAGTCACTAAAGTGCCTGATAGTAAATCCATGTAGATATATATTAGTCTCTTTTCTTAAGTCATCCAGTGAAAATCCGGGGTAGAATAGGTTCCCAGTACGCCTTTCTTGTCGTAAGAGGCGACTATATGGGGCGGTCCTTCGCATAAGCCCGCAAAACCTGAAGTCCAGTTTTACAGCAGGTGTGGAACGATAAAGATCCCTTTCTGCTTAAAGGCCCCGAGCACATGCCCAAATTTTGCAGCCCTTCACCGGCAATGGTGACGTCTGTATATGAGTGAAGAATACTGGAGCGGGGCGTTCAACATTATATAACCAATCAATCAATTTATTATGTCACTTTTGAAGTTATATGAAAAGGATAAGATAACTAACAGTATTCTATCTCGTAATTCCTATAGAAAATACAAATCAGAGAGATGGGTAAACACGGACCACTGGTCATACCGGGGGTGGGATCAGGTGCCTAGGAGGAGTAAGCATCCCCTGTCGACCAGGCACACCCGCCGTGAGCTCTACAACCCTATATGTGAATTATCATTCATGTTTAAATGAAACTCGTTGAAGATTGAAGTATAATATTTTTGTATGCAATATAAACTTATGTAGAAACGTTCTTTATTCTATTTTTTTTCTATTTATTTATTTTCTGAATTTTACATTATATGCTTTTGGATGCTGTTATTATATCCCCTTGCACTTGTAACACGAACTGTACATCTAAATGGTTCCTGGTGTAAATACTAGTGTTTCGTAGCCTTCATTATTATGTTGCCTTGTTGTGTTTTGACATGAATACCTGTGACACTTGCTACTTGGTATATTATGTAATTAATAGTGCAATTTTCGTTTTTGCTCACTTGTTTGATTTTGTTTTCTTTCTTGCTTGACAAATGTATCAAACTATAGATTAGTTTCCTTTTTAGTTGTATTCTAAAAAAAATATTTCATGCACTATTAAACTAGAACACAGTAGTAAGTTATTTATCAGATATACAGTTATAATGTTACGAGATCGAATACTGTTAATTATCTTATCCTTTTCATAGGCTTGAAAGGATCCATCCGCTTCTATTACATTTGGTTAGCGTCCGTATTGAGTTAACAATTGAACATTTTTAACTTCCGATAACTACCATTACAATTCTTTTTCTGAAACGCTGCCAAATGTTCACAATTTTTCAAAAGTCTTCTCCACAACCTCACATCTTTAAGAAAAAAATAATTGCATAGCCATGTAGAACAGGAAGGCCTTTACTAGAATTGTAAAATTCATGGTCGTCGAAATGGGGGTTTTAACTTCAGGGTGGGACCAAACTTAGTATATAATGTTTATATGTAAAACATTTCAATAACATCTTCTTTAATGCAACAAAAGTACAATCGGATTAAATAGATTATTAGAAGAAGCTGGTGGCCCTTTACCAAAAATTGAGAATTTCATGACCCCAGGGATAGGGTTTTGATTATCAGGTGGGGCCAAAATTATAATAATGACTATTGTGTTTATCAACGCCATATACAGTTTATATTTCATCCATATCATTCATTTCTTTATAGAAAATGTATTATTTAGTTGTGTGGATATAAAATATAAAAACATAACTTCTCCTGTTGTTCTTCCTCATCAATATTACAGACAGAATTGAAAAAAAGTTACCGTAGCACTATCAGTACTTTCATTACTTTGATTAAATAATCTTACCATTGTTTGCTTTTACATGCAAATGTTTTGCAGTATGTAATTAAGGGAAAGTTAATAACTAATCCATCTGCTTTAAAGTAATTCTGTGCAAAAAATAAGAGTTGAGTCGAATCATACAATTATAACGTATTGGACATCACTATCAAGGACATACGTTTGTGTGTTTTCTACGTTGATTGGTTGTATATTTTTTTACGTCAATCAATCAATCAATTTTACGCCCCGCTTGAGAATTTGATACTGATGTGAAGACGTCAACATTGCCGGTGAAGGGCTGTTTGTTCAATGTTGAAGTATTGAAGGTCTGAACTTCCACCAACGTCATTTGTTTTTATTTGTTTGTTTGTTTGTTTTTTTATTTATAGTCGCCTGAGCAATTTTTCAGCTATCCGGCGACTGTCACTATTACCGGTGACGGGGCTGCAAATTTAGACCTATGCTTAGCACTAATGGCTTTTAGCAGTGAGGGTTCTATTACGTGCCACACCTGCTGCGACCGGGACCTCCGTTTATAAGGTCCCATCCGAAAGACCCGTGACTCTCACTTCGTAATGCCGAGCTCTTGGCGAAGGAGCAATCACTACCTATTTTAACGTCTTAGGTTTGACGCGGCCGGCCCGAGCGGGGCTCGAACTCACGACCTTCCGTTCACGAGGCGAGAGCTCTACCACTGAGCCACCGTGATCGGTCATTTGTTTTTAGTACAGACACTAATTAGCACACGATGCAATCCGACTTTACATTATCCATAACTTTGTTGTTAGTTAGTTGGTTGGTTGTGTGTTGTTTAATATCACGAGAGTTGTAGGCTGTTCAGTAAGATAAGAATTTTTCTGAGATCGTTCGCGGTAGCTCAATGGTTAGAGCGTTCGCTTCGTAACCGGGAGGTCATGAGTTCGAGCCCCGCTCGTGACATGGCCGCGTCAAACCTAAGACGAAAAATAGGTAGTGATTGCTCCTTCGCAAACGCTCGGCATTTAGAAGTGAGAATCACGGGTCTTTCGGATATGACCTTAAAAACGGAGGTCCCCTGTCACGGTAGGCGTTGGCACGTTAAAGAACCCTTACTGCTACGGCCCTGAGCGCTAAGCGTAGGTCTAAATTTGTGGTACTTCACCTACAGCTGGTGACGTTTCAATATGAGTGAAAAATTCTCGACGGGACGTAAAACAAACAATCAATCAATCATGTTACTTAACAATTTGTATTTGAAGAGTTTATCAACTGAATGCTGCAAGTGCAATTTGCTGAATAAATGAAATGTAACTTGTCATTGTGCTGAATACGTTTATAGTTCGACATTCAGGGCGTGAAAGTGTGTCTTCTGCCACTGCCGTGGTGAGTTCATGGGCATCTACATCCTCCCATTTTAACCAGGACACAATGGAATGTCAGAGTGAATGTTTACAGTATACACAGGTTCGTAGTCTATGGAGTACGTCGCTAACAAATGGTTTAATTATTGTAAATTTAATCATAAAGAAATAATTCGTTGTCTCTCTCTCTCTCTCTCATATATATATATATATGTATATGTGTGTGTGTGTGTGTGTGTGTGTGTGTGTGTATGTATGTATGTATGTATATATATCTTTCAATTCTAAATATGTTGATCTCAGAAATATATAGAGGGATTGGTTACAAGTTCTTACAGCTTAGGGAACCACCTCACCCTACTCCTAGCGTGCAGATAAATACTTTACGGTAATTCGTGAAAACATTTGCTCGTGTAGCATGGCTAAACATTGATCAAGTTTACGTTTCAGAACGAACGACAATGTCTTTTTTACATTTATATAGATTGTTTGGGCAGAAACTGAATACCTCGGGTGTGCGGAGAATGCATGCCCTCTAGGGACATTTATCACTTGCTACTATGCACCTCGGTAGGTACTAACTTGTTCAAAGCAGCCTTACTGTAAAATTTCATGATACCATTTTTTGTATCATTTGACACCGATGGAGGATTGGTTATTATCAGTTTTGTTGTTCTGAATTCATTTATCTGTCGTCATTTGTGTCAGTGTACGTGTGTACGTCAGTGATGCTAATGGTATACAGTGAAACATGTCTAATACGACATTGTTTGTCGGAATACACAGTATGTCGGAATAAACAGTGAAAATATGAAATTGAGAAGGAAAATAAAGGCCGGCGTGCTGTATGAAACAGGTGTCGATTGATTGATTGATTATTTATTGCTTTCCGCCACACTCAACAATTTTTCAGTTATCTGGTGGCGTCCAGATTTTGTTGGTGGAGGAGAGAACCCAGATACAATGTACCTGGGAAGAGACCACCGACCTTCCTGGCAAACTTCCTCACATAACGCCGCGGGCGAGATTCGAACACGCGCCGACAGACGTGAGAGGCTTTGTGATTTTGAGCCCGATGCTCTAACCACTCGGCCACGGAGGCCCCTAAACAGGTGTCGAATTAGGCACTTTTCACTGTACATGAATAAGTTTTAAAGTGTCAGAGTGAAAGGAGTTTGACTGCAATTGATATCTCGTATTGTGAACCCCGGAGACACAATTTGTGTATCAGAGGGTTTCACAGCGTAACTGCACATAGCGTTGAGTAATTGATTAATTAATTGATTATATATCGTTTAACGTCCCGCTCGAGAATCTCTCACTCATATGGAGACGTCACCATTGCCGGTGAAGGGTTGCAAAATTTAGGCCTATGCTCGGCGCTTATGGCCTTTGAGCAGGGAGGGGTCTTTAACGTGTCACCCTGCTGTGACAGGGGACCTCGGTTTTTGAGGTGTCATCCGAAGGAACGCCCTACTTAGTCGCCTCTTACGACAATCGTTGAGCAAGATTGTATTGCATTGAAAAGATATAAACTGGAGCCTTTGTACTAAATGTGCCTTGGTATTTAGCAGAAGTATATCTACTATTTATTTATTAATTTTTTGTTTGTTTTCTTGTTGTTGTTTTTTTTTTAATTTCGTGGTAAAATTGAAACAATATCAATGAGTTAAAACTGGTTGCGATAGCTCAGTGGTTAGAGCGTTCGCTTCGTAACCGGGAGGTCTTGAGTTCGAGCCCCGCTCGTGCCATGGCCGCGTCAAACCTAATATGAAAAATAGGTAATGATTGCTCTTTCACCAAACGCTCGGCATTTAGAAGTGACAATCACGGGACTTCGCCAGTTTACTTGCGGAAGGTCGGTGGTCTCTTCCCAGGTACATTGTATCTGGGTTCTCTCCTCCACCAACAAAAACTGGACGCCACCAGATAACTGAAAAATTGTTGAGTGTGGTGGAAGCCAACAAATAATCATTAATTCACCAAACGCTCGGCATTTAGAAGTGAGAATCACGGGTCTTTTTCGGATACGACCTTGAAAACGGAGGTCACGATAGGCGTTGGACGTTAAAGAACCCTCACTGATACAGCCCTGGGCGCTAAGGATAGGTCTAAATTTGCGGTACTTCACCTACAGCTGGTGACGTCTCAATATGAGTGAAACATTCTCGACGGGACGTAATAATAAATGATAATAATAATACGTAAAACAATAATAATACGTAAAACAATAATAATACGTAAAACAATCAATCAATCAATCAATCAATGAGTTAAAATTCAAGAAGATAGTTTATATTAATCTCTATCTATGCTGCCTAATTCTCGAACCTTGGGTATGAAATCATATCATTTTGATTTCAAATATCAATCATTATAATAGAAGTTTAAAGGGAGAGTGAGTGAGGTCAGCAAAAATAAAACACGGAGAAAACTTCGTTATGATTTGAAGGGGTAACACGATTGGAGTGAAACCTTACATTAGCGGACACCCCTGCAGCAAGTGTCCTCCAGGCTACACGTGTGAAAATGGACTCTGTAATAAATAGGTCAGTATAGAGTGTTTGATTTATTGTGATGACATACATGCAACTAAAGATTAAGAAAGCTTGGACTTACATGTTGTGAAATATTTATTTGCAGTTTCCTATGGTTTAATGAAGAACCAGACATAGCGGACACGTGTGAAAAATAAAAGGAAGAAAATAAATTAATGACTTGTTGAAGCAACAGTGATATATCCATAAATGTTAAAAATGTACGAAACAGTCACACGGCATTCTACCTAATCACAGGGCGTTTTAGCAATACAACTTGTCATTTGGCTGAGGTCAGTCTGACATCTTTTATAGTAATTGTTTGGACTAGGGATTACGCCGTTTACTTGATCAAGATATAGGGCTTCTGGCGGGTGTGGCCGGTCATCAGAGAATGCATACTCCTCCCAGGTATCTGATCCCTCTCTGGTATTATAGGATACTATAGAGGGCCTCCGTGGCCGAATGAGCATCGTGCTCGGCGCGGGTTTGATTTTCTCTGGTGTCGATATATGTCGATATATGTGAGAAAGTTTGCCAGTTTACTTTCGGAAGGTCGGTGGTCTCTTCCCGGGTACATTATATCTGGGTTCTCCCCTCCACCAATAAAAACTGGACGCCACCAGATGACTGAAAAAAATGTTTGAGTGTGGTGGAAAACAACAAACAATCTATCAATCAATATAGGTATACTACAAGGTTTTTAACAATTCGTGTGTACAGAAGTATGATTGGACACACTGAACAAGTTGACAGTAACATTTCACTCTAAACGTATTTATGTTCCGTTAGTCGCATCAATACCTTGCCAAGTAGACTAGGCTTGTTGTCATTTAATCATAAAATGACGAATATGAAACTTGATAATGGGGGTCAGAAAAGACGAGACAACATTGACAAACGTCTTTGGATAAGTATTTTGCAATCTGACCCAACAAACCATAACCAAAAAAAATATGGGGAAAAGACTAGCAACACATTTGCAAATAAAGAGTATCTTTGGGTAAGTAATGTGCAATCTGACAAACAAACATGACATAAAATAATATGAGAATCAACTGATCTGTTATCTACAAACCACAACCTGCCTGTCCACAAAAAAGGTGGGTAATTTAAAAACTACAGGTCACATATATATATATATATATATATATATATATATTATTGATACCGGTCGCGGTAGCTCAGTGGTTAAAGCGTTCGCTTCGTAACCGGGAGGTCATGAGTTCGAGCCCCGCTCGTGACATGGCCGCGTCAAACCTAAGACGAAAAATAGGTAGTGATTGCTCCTTCGCCAAACGCTCGGCATTTAGAAGTGAGAATCACGGGTCTTTCGGATATGTCCTTAAAAACGGAGGTCACGTGTCACGGTAGGCGTTGAGCGCTAAGCATAGGTCTAAATTTGTGGTACTTCACCTACAATAAAAAACTACAGGTCACATATTCAATAGCGTATTGGATCCTCCCACCCAAAGGCGACTTTTCTCAGTTGAGGTACATTACCAGACGATTGTTTGTTTGTTTTACATCCCGTCGAGAATTTTTCACTCATACTGAGTCGTGACCAGCTGTTGGTGAAGTACTACAAATTTAGACCTATACTTAGCACTCAGGGCCGCAGCAGTGAGAGTTCTTTAACGTGCCAACGCCTACTGTGACAAGGGACCTCCGTTTTTAAGGTCATATCCGAAAGACCCGTGATTCTCACTTCTAAATGCCAAGCGTTTGGCGAAGGAGCAATCGATACCTATTTTTCGTCTCAATGGCTGTAAGCGCTGAGCATAGTCCTAGATTTTGCAGCCCTTCACCGGCAATGATGACGTCTCCATATGAGTGAAATATTTTTTTATCAAGACGTCAAACAATCTACAACCAACCCTCACTGTTACGACTCTGAGCGCTAACCATGAGTGAAGAATTCTCGACGTGACTTTAAACAACTACCAACTAACAACACAGGTTTAAGTGGGTATTTTATTAGATGCAAAAGCACTTGTTTCATACAAAAATATAAATATTGCACTTCAAGATGACGTCGATGTCAATTTCCCCACATCTTCGTCTTGTAGTAACTGGAAAAACCGGGACTATCTTTTGCGAGGCATCTTAATTACAAAATGTTTGTCCAATCATCTACAAAACAGAATCGTTATAAATAGAATAGATGGTAAAACAAACTTTGAATTGTAATATTTTTTTATATCTTCTAACAGTAGGTAAGTTGTCGCAGTTTGTAATTTCATAATGTATCCCTGACCACGGGTACAGAAAGAAAAGACCCAGTAATGTTATGTAGACAAACTGCTTTGTAAGTCGTCACTCTGATGTTTAACATAACGTTACTACAGTACCGTACCAGTGGTTCCATGCAGCTAGCAACTGTCCTTAGATATTACATTATGTTTCCTTTCCTCAAACTCCATGGCGGAAATTTTGTTGTCTGAAAAACAAGGAATGTGTTACTTATGAGAAGTGTACAATATTTTAAGACTCGTTGACAAAGATGTAGGTTTGCCAAACAATGATGTACGCGTGCCGGGAAAGCATATTGAATGTCCCGCAATGCAAGGTTATAATAATATAGAATTTAATTTTTTTTTAAAATGGTTTGCTGTCTTTTCAAATTGATCTTTTGAAAGTCACAGCAGGTAAAATAAATTACACTTATACAGAAGATGTACCTGGTAAAAGTGGTTTAAAAAATGCGAAAGTCTAATATTCTGTAAGTCGAAAGAAATTTTCGTACATTTACCCTACTTGTAAACATTCACTCTACCAAGTACCAATATCCTGCTTAAATGAAAGTTGAACATTGAAAGTGCAGAAAAATAAATATCTTGAAAGTATTTTCAACCTTGATGATAATTTGAAAATTTTATCTAGCTGATTGTAGGACCATGTCAACCTAACATGCATAATTTCACAGATGAATCTCATGTTTAACTTCCTGTCACGTGTTGAATTTTTGAAATGCAAATCAACACTCTGACTATACGTTAGATTTAATTACAAAAATCTAGATAGGAAACTGTGCATATACCTTCAATTTAAATCGTGGGAGCGAAAAATTAATAATTGAATTATTGTTTGTTGTTTTCCGTCACACTCGATAACTTTTCAGGTATCTGGTGGCGTCCAGTTTTTGTTGGTGGAGGAGAGAACCCTGATACAATGTACCCGGGAAGAGACCACCGACTTCCGAAAGTAAACTGGCAAACGTTCTCACATGTATCGGCGCGAGTTTCTAATATGCAGTATTTATATTTTAGGCATAGGAAATGCTTATGGTGCAATTTAATTGATGTTTACTGTAAAGTAATTAAAATCGCCATTCTCTGACTTTGATTTAGGAACTACTTTGTAATGCGCGTATGAACACACTCACGTGGTGGAGACTTGATGTAAACTTGGGATCATTGATTGATTGAATGTATATTGTTTAACACGAATATTTCACTCATATGGAGACGTCAATATTACCGATGAAGGGCTGCAAAATTTAGGCCTATGCTTGGCGTTTACGGTCTTTGAACAGGGAAGGGATTTATTGTGCCACACTACTGTGACACGGGGTGCTTGGTTATGGCGGTGTCATCCGAAGGACTGCCCCCTGTAGCTGCCTCTTACAATATGTAAGGTGTACTGGGGATCTATTTTAACCCGGATCCCCACGGGGTTAAACTTGGGATCAAACGTAAAAATACTACTTGGAAAAATGAAGACAAAGTTAACTGGTAAAAATGGACTTTTCAAAGTGCTAATGAGTCTAATGAATCACCTGTTACTAAAACCTTTAACGGTAAAGAAAACGTATATCACGTGATTACATTGCCACGTGCTTCCAAGCGTTGAGAGAGGTACGTGAAGTTTTGCGTAATGCGCCCTCTGGTGCGGAGGTCGTTGAATTTCGTAATGAATTTACCTTTATTGATGTCCAGTTCTTCGAACATCAGTTTAACCAGCTCGTGCTTTTGTTCCTCTTCGTGCTCAAAGATTATTTCAAAATCAGCTATCGTAACTTCTAGGTCACCATCTTGGTCATAGAGGGCGTAGTCACATGGGGACAATCTAACGCTACTTCCGGTTTTGTTGTTCACCATATACATCACAACGTCAAACACTTGCATATCCTGTAAAATGAAAACTAGTTTTGATCCTAGTGTCCATGGTCACGTCGTGGAATCAGTAGTATGTCAGAATGGTTAAAATTAACGAATAAAGTATTTATTTTTCATTCATTCCACATTCCTTTGAACAATTTGAAATATTTCTCTGATTTGCTATGTTCGTGAAAGATTGTCTCTTCATTCTCCAGAAAAACATTACAAGCATATAATTTCAGTGTCGGACTCGGTCAGAGAACACTAAAATAACTGAAAGTTTTGGGTAAATAATCTATATTTATTTTATAGCGAGAGAGGATTCAAATGTACATTTCAGTTATGTACATCTCATTGTTTTTGTTGCTAAGGGACTTAATAGAGAATGAGATACTCAATAGACATAGTAATGCAAAGAGCATAAAATTAGTCAAGTTATGAGTTTTCACTCATATGGAGACGTCACCGTTGCCTGTGAAGGGCTGCAAAATTTAGGCATATGCTTGACGCTCACGGCCTTAATTAAGCTGGGAAGAATCTTTATCGTGCCACACCTGCTGTGACACTGCACTTCGGTTTTTGCGGTCTCATCCGAAGGAGCGCCCCATTTAGTCGCCTCGTGCGACTAGCAAGGAGTACTGAGGATCTATTCTAACAACCCGGATCCCCACGGGGTTATAATGATTGAGTAATACACTCATCATTATACTTCGTGATGATATCTGATGAAATATCATTTATGTTTCATGGAATAATTGATTTGTTTTAAAAATTGCTACAACACTCATATATACATATGAATGGATAGATATCAGAAAATAAATTAATTTTGGTTTGGTTTGGGTTTTTTTTTTATTTATAGTCGCCTGAGCAATTTTTCAGCTATCCGGCGATTAATTGAAATATTTGATTACAAATTCACGTTAATTGAATTATGAAAGATACCGTGTACGTTACATTGATCGCATATTAATTAATATTAGAAACTATAAGAAACTATATATATATATATATATATATATATATATATATATATGTGTGTGTGTGTGTGTGTGTGTGTGTGTGTGTGAAGCTGTAAAATTTATATTCTATGATCTTGTTGAATAACAACAAGACTTCGTAATTAACAATAACTAGAATCAAATGGACTAAAGTGAAATGTTGATTTTTTAACTTTATATTAAAAAAGAAATAAAAATTAATGTTTCTTGACATGTCATAAATCAGTAATAACGATAACAGTACCACTCCGCGCCGATTCCTCTTCCGTTTTCTTCCCCATGAGAATTTGACCTTGACCTCCGCTTTCCATCCGCCCCCTCGGCTTGTACTCACTCCACCTTCCACACTCCATTGTGCACACGTGTAATCAATTACCAACAGACAAAGGAACAAACAGCTAATCAACGTGGACCTCATCTGGTGAGAGAAAGAACGACAAATAAATGATAATCTATTTTCAGATAGTCACCATCTATATAGAAGGTGTTATTTATTTATTTATTTTATGACAATGTACACGAATCGGAAATACACAAAATATATGAAAAAGGAAGTGTTGTGTTTGTGGAGTTATTAATTTAAAATTGCAGTATTGAATTTTAATATCAATATAAGGAATACTTTCTTTTAATCAAAATTCAGAAATCAGACACAGAAGGCAAGATAAGATACGTTATCATTAATAAAGCCGGAGTAGAGTATTTGAAACTTTTTCTGAACTGAATCACATTATATATCTACTACTACTGCTTTAGTGGGGGTGGGGGGTGGGGGGGGGAGTAGCGACTTAAAGGAACTACGTGTATTCATTAATTTGCGTCAATATTTCGTTACTGCCATTGGAAATATAAATTAGATCTTACGATCCTGAGATATTCTGCACGCATATAGGACATGATGTTATTTACTTCTGTAAATGTGATGTTGGCATTCTAATACTCAATATTAAATGTCAAATTAGTACATGAAATATACCAGTAAAAAGGTGCTTTTTGAAGGATTTAATTTTGAAGATAATTTTTGCCGTTGAAAATTTTGTTAATAATGCAAAATTAAAGGTGGTTTCATGGGAACATTCTGTTGTAAATATGTGTTTTAGCAATATTAAAACTTTACAAATAGGTTTACAAAATTCTGTCACAATTGCTGGGGTATCCAGTGTCTTTGGTTGTATAACAAGATTTTCAAATATTCTTACCTTGAACTAACTGTCGTTTAGATCTTCTTTGGTGAAGATTTTAAGTGTTTAAATGGAGATTTCGTCGTATTTATACCTCTTGTTTACGAGGTTCGGTCAAGTTGACGTGGCTTGTCAAAAATAAATATTGTACGTTTTCAAGAAATGGATGAATGCGTCAAAAACAATAGCCCCGTTTGTATTTTTGGTTTTGTAAATAAATATTAATTTTTTATTTGCTTATGCCAACTATATGACGTCCATGCATAAGTGCAGTACGCTTTTTAAAAAATAAATAAATAAAAGGGAATTTCCACTGAGAAAATCCGGCTTTCGAGTTCTTTACTGTTTTATCTGCTGGTTGGATCACGTGCCTGTAGAGACTGATAAGACATATTGTACTTGTAAGTATATTCCCAATCTCCTATAAAATGTCAAAATCACGTTATCGTTTGAAACACATTTAATATCCCATTCAAACGGACAAACAAATGCGAGTTGGCCTACCGAAACAGGACTCCTTGTCTACGCTTACAGAGATACACGTACATTAGAGGAGCAAATGGATGATCTACCATGCTCCTATCTTTCCTCAAGGGCGGATCCAGTGTCCTCCCCTTTCACGAATATGATTTATTTGTTGTAGAAATGTACATAGATCTCGGTAATATCAGGGACATAAGCCAAATATTGAGACGTTAGTAGTTATTATTATTATTATTACAAGGCATTTATATAGCGCATTATCTAACATTATCAATATTACTCTAAGCGCTTTACAACATACACAATTAATATATCGCCAAACATACATACAACATAGAGAAATTAAGAAAAGGACTAAATGGGGTATTTTAAAACACAAAGTATATTTAGTTACGCTAACTACAAAAAAGACTAATATAGCACACTAAAACACCACACACACACACATCGCATATATACATACACTTGCATACGCACACATACATACATAGGTTTTTTTGGGTTTTTTGTTTTGGTTTTTTTTTTTTGGTTTTTTTTTGGGGGTTTTTCTTTAATATGACCGATACATGTAAAAAGAAATACACATAACTTAAAAGAACAATAATAGAAATGAGTTTTAAAAGTAATTCATGCATGGTAAAAGTGAGTTAAATATTTCCGTATGCAAGTCTAAAAAGGTGTGTTTTGAGAGATTTCTTAAAAGCCCACATGGATTGTTTATCTCTCAAATATCTGGGCAAGTTGTTCCAGAGAGTTGTAAGTGAAATACTATAAAGGAACACTTCTATGTAAATGTCAACAGGTGGATTCGAACTAGGACTCTAAAATGTTGATTGTGAGCGTATGCGGTCTAATCATCAGAGCTACACTAACTATGAATATAAACGGTATGAATATATACCACTATGATAGGAATAGGCTTTCGCATTTTTTGTAGTTTTGTAAATTTCGACCCCAGGGCAGGGGTGCCCCTAAAAATATTCTATTTTAAATTATTTCTTCGATCAAATCCTATCAAAATACTTATTAGGAGCAGGCCTGCCCAGAAGGACTTCTAGGTCAGAATTCTTGGAAATTTCTTTTGGGGGGGGGGGGGGTACTGAGAAAATGCTGTTTTAGCCAACTTTGAGATTAATTTAAAAACTGCTAGTTTGATTGTTTGTGCTCTCCGCCACACTCAACAATTTTTCAGTTATCTGGTGGCGTCCAATTGTTGTTGGTGGAGGAAAGAGCCCAGATACAATGTACCCGGGAAGAGACCACCGACCTTCCGAAGGTAAACTGGCAAACTTTCTCACGTATGTCGGCGCGAGTGAGAATCGAACTCTCGCCAACTAGAGGCCTTGTGATTGTTGAGCGCGATGCTCTTTTAACTCGGCCACGGAGACCCCTCACATGTATTAGAAATCAAATACATGTGAATGTATATTTATAGTTATATGAGTACATATAATTTTGTTAATATAAAAAGATTAATTTTGAGATGAATTTCATGTTTATTGTTATTGATATGATATTACTTCCATTTCTAAAATGATTTCTTAATATCCCGATAAAAGATGACAATATCAATAAATTTTAAAAAGTTGTCAGAAAACAGCATGGTTGTCAGGTGGGTTAAAGTTTGTGATGAAGAGCAGTAGTACATGTTCTGGATTAATGTGAGAAGCCTTCAGAATTTACTTTTCCCAGTTTGTGTGTAGGTTACAGTGTTACACGAAAGTTCACTAGTCTATTTGTACAAAGTTTAGACCACCTATTTCACAAGTAGAATTTTTTTTCTGTACATATATACACAAGAATTTGAACGGAAGGTAATTAAATGAACGACCGGTCGCGGTAGCTCAGTGGTTAGAGCGTTCGCTTCGTAACCGGGAGGTCGTGAGTTCGAGCCCCGCTCGTGCCATGGTCGCGTCAAACCTAAGACGCAAAATACGTAGTGATTGCTCCTTCGTCAAACGCTCGGCATTTAGAGGTGAGAATCACGGGTCTTTCGGATATGACCTTAAAAACGGAGGTCCCGTGTCACGGTAGGCGTTGGCACGTTAAAGAATCCTCACTGCGGCGGCCCTGAACGCTAAGCATAGGTCTAAATTTGTTGTACTTCACCTACAGCTGGTGACGTCTCAATATGTGTGAAAAATTCTCGACGGGACGTAAAACAAACAAATAATAATTAAATGAACGTGTTATAATGCTGTTATAGCTATCGTCATGTATTCCTGTACATACAGTGGTCCTCTACTTTTAAAGTCTAAAACAATGCATATACCTTTACATACACATGCATTTCACAAAATAAAAAAAAGATTGATTGTTTGTTTTACGTCCCGTCGGGAAATTAATAAATTTCCTTGAAAAATCTGTAGCGGATTTAGAAGGGGCGCCATTAAGAAAAGGACATATAGAGGTCAAAACCCCGAATTTAGCACCAAAATGACTGAGTACGTTGACTAATATTCGACTTCTACATGTACGTTTCCTTCTTCGGGAAATCCTGGATCCACCACTGAGGATGCTAGATCTACCCCTACACAAGGAGATCAGTGACTAATTTTCTCTTTATTATTAAAAAAAAAAGAATCCTGCGATCCCGTGATTCTCATTTCTAAATTCCGATGTTTGATGAGGGAGCAATCACTACCTATTTTTCGTCTTAGGTTTGACGCGGCCATGACACGAGCGGGGCTCAAACTCACGACCTCCCTGTTACGATGCAAACGCTCTACCAATGACCTACCGTTATCGGTCCAGAAATGTGCATTCTCAAGACTTCCAAAGAACGTTTATTAATAAGATATCACAAAACTTCCAATGTTAACAAATCAAAAAGTACTACTTGTCAACTCCATCAGTTCTCCCGGTTAATTAAAGCCTAGGCTTTTTACATTATGGACAGCTGCTCATACAGCAAATTAAATTGTGAACTCCGAAAAACCCTTATTGTGCGATTAGTCCACTAAAAATTGCGTTGTTTAATACAATCCTGATTCCACGCACCGAAGCCGATGCTAACAAGAGAAGCTGCTGTGCATCGACAATATCTTAGTAGCCTTTTGAGGCAAGGTCTTCCAACAGTGTTAGAATTCCCATGGGTATATTTTGTAAACAAAATTTAACGAGGTAGATTATTTTTCTTTTCAAACAAGATGAAATTTATTCAAAAGCTTCTACATTTAAAATGGACATTTCTTGGTGTGGTCTTCAACTTGACATTTAAGTTTTATTCATTAACAATATTCACTTTCGTTCATATCTCGATTCGATATACCACAGCGAACTCAAAATAAAAGATACCTTTGGGTTATATTTGGATATCTCATTTTATATATATATATATATATATATATATATATATATATATATATATATATATATATGTGTGTGTGTGTTCAAAGTTAACCACAAAATATTTTAGGTAATGTAAATTACGTCAAATAAACTTAGTCTTTGTGAAATATAATAAGACAATATATGCATATATAATTATAATAAGACAAAATTTACATGTATGATTTGAAAGCTGAATTAAGTACAAAAAGTAGAGAATGACGTTTAAGATTCTTCAGTTTTGACAGTTTATCTGACCAAGATGAAAGTTTGTATACTTTTTAGGATTTCCGGGACTGATCACGGCCCTTTATATTTACTTTTCACTAAGTAGTTTATAAAATTCTTAGTTTTGCATATACAGTAATAATTGACGTAAACACAAATGACATATGGCAATCCCTGATATGGTTCGTAACACACGTATGTAACAAATGACACTGAATACAGAGCAAGCTTTCAATTTGTTTTGTTAAAATACCTCCCATTTGCGTATAAAATACAAAGACATAAAACTTTAATACTACCAATAACATATTGATTCCTCCATTTTTTAGTGATTTTGTAATGTTTTTTTTCATAGATTTAAAAAAAATTATTGACTATAATAGTGTTTAGAATGCTTGCTCCACAATAAGGAAGTAATTAGTCATACACTTCTTTTTTAACGTTTATCTTTTTTTTTTAACGTTTGTCATTATTTAGAATAACCCAATAATACAGGTATTAGTGAAGTGCTCTGCAGTATTCCCTGCAAGTTTTGCCATTCTTCTTATAATTGACACATAGTGCTCTCCAGCGTCTGGAAAAACTGGATAACGTATCCCCCTACCAAAATAGTTTTAAAATTCTGTAGTATGCACCCACATAGTACTGGGGAATTTAAACCTGTTTATGCTCCATGTTTACGTTAAATCTCCACAGCTAAAGTACAACATAAATATTTATACAATGCTGGAGTTTTCTAGATGCCGTCTGCTTCGAGTTCAGAGTGTAAATATTTTTCGTTTTTAGATTGGCCTTTCAATCCGACATGTTTATTGCCTATCACGTGGCTGATTTCAATGAAGCGTGTTATCAATAGGATAATTTTTCTTTTTTTGCAGTCAGTCACGTAGCAAAAATCTTGCGGTTTGTTTGCGTAAATGTACAGATTTATAATACGCAATCATAAATTAAGTACACACATTATTGTTGAATGGAAGTAAGTGTGAGAAGGTGTTTTAAAGCTAAATGAAATTTGAACATACATATAATAACTGTTACTTTTTACTAATTTAGTAATGGGGTATGTTGAACTGACCTCTCTAGACGGAATCAGAATTCCGAGCGCAAAAATCTCTGGAGAATTTGAGGAAGAGGTGAAGGAGGAGATGAAAATGATTCGTTTAAAGCTGCAAATTCTCTGGGAGAGGATGAATCACGTGGCAGAGTGCTTAGTAACGAGGAAGAAGGATCATTGCATTCATCAACATCCAGTGCAGGGGTCATTTCATTACAATCATCGATAAGGACTAAGGGGGAAAATAAAGAATGTGTTTTCGTTGCGATTGCGCAATATAAATGTTGTATTGCCTGCTTGAAGGATTCAGGATCCTTATTGGAAGTGTGGGAGTTACCAGGAACTGACTAAATGCACTGTGGAAAATCACAACAACTATAATCCACACCGTTATAGGGAAACAGTCCGTATTCACAGTGATAATACTCATTTTATCTTTATCTGTACAAAATGTGTTACTTTCTTCTAGAAAAATATTTTTATATTTATCATTTATATATCCATTTGTTATTCATAGTTTATTTTGTATGTATGCGTATTATCAGATAACAATATGTGGCAGCGAAAAACTGCGTAGTGACCTCATGCCATGGCAATGATCAACGTGTTAAATAAATTATGTGGGGCGGATGTTAAATTATTAGGCGGATGTACTTTAATTACCTTAGACGACCTCTTTACCTCTTTAAGTGTTTGTTTGCATTTGTTTTCACTTATGGAGAGGTTTGGAATGAACTGTAATTAAAATATCACCTGCAGGTAGCGTTCGAATCCTGTCTCTGGATTGGCTGGTTGTATATTGTTTTACGTTTCTATCGAGAATCTTAGTCATATGAAGACGTCACCATTGCAAGTGAAGGACTGAGTATTTAGGCCAGTGCCCAGCGCGTATTTGACCAGGGATGGATTTTTATCGTGCCACACCTGCTGTAACTTGGGGCCTCGGTTTTTACGGTCTCGTCGTTACAATATCACCAATGCGCAAAATTACTACATTCTTAAAAGAATGTGATGTATAGTTAACAAACAGTAACAAGATAAACATTTACGTTAAAGTTCTTTACTCAGTAAGTCTTGTTACAAGATAGAGACCCGCTCACATGTCAAAATGTAGAAGACGCAAGGAATGTTACAGTAATTATTTCCTCCCCTGGCACGGTTCGGGGGGCGACAACAAAGTTCGGCATGTTTCTATCCCTACTTGAAATTTTTGTACATGTGTTATATCATTTTTAAGACAGATCTTAGAGTTAACCGGAAAAAGATCAAGGCAAAAATTTGGATACAATGGTACAAAAGGAGGTTCTTTTCAAGAAAATGCATATGCTTTGTTCCTTGTGATATGACAAGTGCATTGAGGAGATAACAGAAAGCCCAAGGGGACCAGTCCAGTTCATTTGGAAATGGTCTGTTATCCTGAAACAATATTTGAAACAATGAGAACCAAAACCAAACATTTGTTGCTTAGCAATATACAAGAGAAGGTTCTTGGGACAATTATCAAACCATACCTTTTCAAAAGAAAAAAAAACTTTACAAAATCCTGAAATATAAGTTTCCATATTTTGAAATACATAAATGTCCTTACCACCAAATCACTCATTGTGGTCCAATGACAAGGTGAAGATAACGATTGATTGATTGATTAAATATTGTTTAACGTCCTGCTCGAGAACCTTTCACTCATAAGGAGACGTCAACATTGCCTGTGAAGGGCTGCAAATTTAGGTCTATGGTCGGCGCTTATGGCCTTTGCGCAGGCAGGGATCTTTTACGTGCCACACCTCCTGTGACACTGCACCTCGGGTTTTGTGGTCTCATCCGAAGGACCGCCCCATTTAGTCACCTCTTACGACAAGCAAAGTGTACTGAGGATCTATTCTAACAACCCGGATCCCCACGGGGTGAAGATAACGAACATTGATCATTCTCGTAATTCGCACACTGAATACAAAATACAGAGTAAGGCAAACACTGACCCTGGACATACCAGAGGTGGGATCAGTTGCGTAGGGGTAAGCATCCGCTGTTGACCGGTCACACCTGCCGTGTGCCCTATATCTTGATAAGGAGTAACCGCACTCAGAACCAGTGTGCCAAGAACAGCATCAGCTGTGTCATGACATACGAACTACACGTACAGAAACTTTACACTAATGTTTTGGTAACAATTTAGATCCCCGCCACAAAACCAAATAGAGGGCCTCCGTGGCCGAGTGGTTAGAGCGTAGGGCTCCAAATCACAAAGCCTCTCACCTCTGTCGGCGCGTGTTCGAATCTCGGCCGCGGCGTTATGTGAGCAAGTTTGCCAGTTTACTTGCGGAAGGTCGGTGGTCTCTTTCCAGGTACATTGCATCTGGGTTCTCTCCTCCACCAATAAAAACTGGACGCCTCCAGATAACTGAAAAATTGTTGAGTGTGGCGGAAAGCAATAAATAATCAATCAATCAATCAAAACCAAATAGACACTCGTGACAAAATAAGTTGAATTGTATAAGCAGGTGGGGGGGGGGGGGGAGAGAAAGGGAGAGGGGATACCCGAAGCCTAACCTTTCATGACTGTTTGATATGTGGATTGTTGACAATAAGATTTTTATTTATTAATTAATTTATAGATATATCCAACAATACCATAACTTTATTTTCACTGGAGTGCGCTTAGCACAGGTATGGTCAAGCTAACCATATTAAAGACAAAAGAGGAGTAACTCCAGAAGAGATGTGGCGTGTATGCAGATGTCAGTATTTCAAAATTGTTTTCAAAAACAGTCTTTCCTGCTTTTGCTATGTAGCCGATATCGAAAACATTCAGTAATTAACAAATACTAATTAATAAATAGATACTATTTAATAGTTTCATGTTTATTGTTTTCCGCCACACTCATCAGTTTTTTCATTTATCTGGTGGCGTCCATTTTTTTTATTGGTGGAAGAGAGAACCTAGATACAATGTACCCGTGAAGAGACCACCGACCTTTCGAAAGTAAACTGACAAACCAATCTCTCATATATCGGCACGATAGAGAATCAAATCCGCGCCGACTAAGTTTAGAGGCCTTGTGATTTTGAACGCGATGCTCTAACCACTCGGCCACGGAGGCCCCTTACTTTCATTGAATATGCCTTCAATATATACGGGCCCTTGAGGATCCGGGTAAGAATAGGTCCTCAGTACCCTAGCCTGTCGTAAGATGTAACTAAATGGGGCGGTCCTTCGGATGAGACCACAAAAATCGAGGTCCCGTGTCACAGCAAGTGTGGCACGATAAAGATTCCTCCCTGTTCGAAGGCCTTAAGCGTGGAGCATAAGTCTAATTTTTGCAGCCCTTCACAACAATCAACAATCACTTTCATAACTCCTATAAAAGAATACAAAATTAAGCGTTAGTTAAACACAGACTCATGGACACAGCAGCGGTGGGACTATGTGCTTAGGAGGAGTAAGCATCCCTTGTCGACCGCTCACACCCGCTGTGAGTCCCATATCATGATCAGGTAAAGCCTAAAAAGAATAAAAACAATCTTTAAGTATAACGTACCACTACCTAGGTAAAAAAGGACCACAGTGAGTATATTTGAAAAAAAAAGAAAACAATAATAAGGAAAGTATTTAAGGTGTATATTAATGGGATATATATTCTGGTATCACGACAGAAGAAACGTTCAATACCCAGGTGAACGATGTGATCCACTGTGGTCATCTGGTTTTTCAAACATACGTTTTAACATTTATCGTAAATCCTATATTGTATTCTGCCATGTCGTTAATTGGTTTTGATTTGTGATGTCATAATCCAGCCTAAGTTTTATGCATGTAATTAAATTAGTGTTATTTTTGTTGTTCGGGAATCATGAAATGTTAATGTATAAGGAAGAGCAGTAGATCCGCTCATCTTAATTGAACCACTGTCAATGCTTATAAAATTCTCAGTTAAAAAGCAGTGATCGCATTGGTACATTTCCTTTTGTATCTGTAAACACGGAAGATATATTCATTTGTTTATGCAGAGCAACAATAATAATCAACGATGACATAATTATTTTCATCCTGTATGGCGTTGATGCACACGTTTCTTGTTGCTTGAGTTTAGGACTTTTGTGAGGAAATCCTCTCGTTTGTTGTACGTAGATATCTATATATAGAAATATATAATTCATTTTTTTTTAAAATACACTAGGGCATCAACTGCACACCCGTTGTTTGTTGCACGTGGATGTTTATATGAAAAAATATGAATTTATTTTTTTAAAAACTTTCACGCTAGTTTACTTTATGATCTGTGGTTTGAATTTTATATTTGATTTGTGTCAGATTACCAACCATTAAAATATAGTTTATTCACATATGATTGTTTATAACTATAAACCACATTAAAGGCAAAAAAATTAGACATTCAGATATCTACACAATAGTCTAGTGGTAAGGACGCTCGCTTTATGACCATATGGTGTGGCCAGTCAATAGGGTATGCTTACTCCTCCTAGACACCTGATCCCACCTCTTGTATATTTATAATGGTCACTGCTCCTTATCTACACCTTTTCATCCAAGATTGATTGATTGATTGTTGTTATTCGCCACACTCAACAATTCGTCAGTTATCTGACGGCGTCCACGTTTTATTGGTGGAGGAGAGAACCCAGATACAATGTACCCGGGAAGAGTCCACCGAGACCACCGACCTTCCGAAAGTATTCATCTAAGACGTTTAACATAGGAAGTGATTGTTTATTCGCTAAGCCTCTGCCATTAGAAGCAAAAGTCATTCCGATGTGATCGTTGTTACAATAAAGAACACTCACTGCTACGACACGCATCAGTAAATATTTGTAAGACTTCCTTTAAGGCTGGTGACGTAAAATAACATACAAGACCTGCAGCCTAGTCACTAAAGCTACGGCTTCACAACAGGAGGAAGTCCCAAACAAATTCCAGACAACACCGTCAAACTAGAGCGTTTTATTCAGGAAACAACCTCTCTCTCTCTCTCTCTCTCTCTCTCTCTCTCTCTCTCTCTCTCTCTCTCTCTCCATGACCCCGGAATGTCATTGGTCTTTCAGTAAAAATCGAATTTATATAACAGCATCCTCAATGATATGTCCCTGGGCGTCATGTATAGCTCTAAATTTATGGCACGCACCTTGCAACAGCTGGAGAAGTCCTAATTTCAGCGAGAAAGAATACAATTTTTTATAAAAGCAAATGTCACCCCAGCTCTACATTGCTGACCCTCCCCTTGCTGACCCTCCCCTTGCTGACCCTCCCCTTAATGTACTGCATGGTATGGAGGAGAAAGCTTCAGCGAGAATGTAGACATTATGAACTGCACTGAAAAAAAATGGAGAAAAGATTAAATATTGATGAGACCAATGTCATTGATGTATATGATACACAAAAAATAATGACTGTTGTGCAGAAGTACCAATAGGAAAGTGAACATACTCTTGTATAAGAAAAAGCTATTAAACACTCCTCTTTGATCAACTGTAAAATGTATCAGGTCCCTGGGTCAGAACATTGATAATGGAGTATTGAAAAAAAACCCACAAAGCTATCTAATATAAACCTTATAGGAGAAGTGTTCACAAGCTTTTTCACATTTCACATCCTCCACCCCTGGTAGGTGCACTAACCATTTTGGAAAATAATTAGATCCTAGCGTTCCGAAAATATGTACATTATTAATGGTGATGAAGCAGTTTACAAAGTTTGAAGTGTTTCCGATATGCCACCCACCACGTGGGTATCCGGGTTAGAATAAATCCAAGTATAAACTAAACGGGTCGGACCGCGACGGTGACGTCTCCATATGATTGAAAAATTCTCGAGAGGGACGTAAAACAAAATACAACCAACCAACTGATAAGCCATATAGAAATAGAAATGTGAACAAGCTAGTTTACACCCTCCACCCCTCTTAGATCCACAATATGATTTAGGAATATAATTGGATCATCACGTCTCCATAATGTGCACATCTGCAAATGTACAAAGTTTCCAAGTCTATCCGATATGACATACAGGAGAAGAAGCATTTACAAGATTTTGTGACAGACAGACTGACAGACAGAGAGTACCGAAACAATCTCTCCATCTGGAAGAGGGGACACAAAATGATCCGTCTGGACGTAAAATCTGAACTAGTAATCAGGTAAATGCCAGCAATTGATCAAGGTGTGCTACGAAATGAATAAGATATATTTGAAAGATATTCACATTCATTATCTGAGGAATATCTTTTAAAAGTACATTTCAAGAACAAAGTCATCACAAGTAAGCTTTTCACGATTGCCACAAATAAGCAAAGTGCAGAATTGACAGTGCATGCTAATTTTGTCATTAAGAAATCATAACTATCGTCCGACTTCCTGTATATATATATATATATATATATATATATATATAGTTTGTTTTATGTCCCATCGAAAATTTTTCACTCATATTGAGACGTCACCAGCTGTAGGTGAAGTACCACAAATTTAGCTTAGCGCTCAGGGCCGTAGCAGTGAGGGTTCTTTAACGTACCAACGCCTACCGTGACACGTGACCTCCGTTTTTAAGGACATATCCGAAAGACCCGTGATTCTCACTTCTATGTGCCGAGCGTTTGTCGAAGGAACAATCACTACCTATTTTTCGTCTTAGGTTTGATGTGGCCATGCCACGACCTCCCGGAAACGAAGCGAACGCTCTAACCACTGAGCTACCGCGACCGGTTTATATATATATATATATATATATATATATATATATATATATATATATAGCCCGACTTACGGAACGATAACACCGATCACGGTGGCTCAGTGGTAGAGCTCTCGCCTCGTGAACGGAAGGTCGTGAGTTCGAGCCCCGCTCGGGCCGGCCGCGTCAAACCTAAGACGTTAAAATAGGTAGTGATTGCTCATTCGCCAAGAGCTCGGCATTACGAAGTGAGAGTCACGGGTCTTTCGGATGGGACCTTATAAACAGAGGTCCCGTGTCGCAGCAGGTGTGGCACGTAAAAGAACCCTCACTTCTAAAAGCCATTAGTGCTAAGCATAGGTCTAAATTTGCAGCCCCGTCACCGGTAATAGTGACAGTCGCCGGATAGCTGAAAAATTGCTCAGGCGACTATAAATAAAAAACAAACAAACAAACAAACGGAACGATAAGTTCTGCATTCGCAATCGCCCTATATTAATATAATTCCACTTTCACACGACGTCAAATGATTTTGCAAAATTAATGATTTATGTATGTATTCATGCATGTTAGAAATATGAATTTTGTAATAGAGTTTTCCGATACTTACTGTCGAAAAAAAATTTAAAATATTTCAAAATCTTATAGAACGTAAAATATACCAAAATTCTACGTTAAAGACGAATTATCAATGATATGTTTCAGAATATTGAATACAAGGGCAATAACTCTGTTTTCATTAATTCCTTTATCAAGTTGATTATGCAAAAGATTCCTTTATTTTTCACAGATGTTTGGTACATTTTTAACGAAACAGTTTCATGAAATTGTTATGATAAATGTACAATTATATTATATCGTAACAACCAGTTATTGGTGAGATTTTGATAATGCTATTTAAGGAAAATTACAATTAATTGATTCTATTTGTGTATGTCTTGCATCTCAAATATGCGATGACCTATTTATCTTATTTGATAATTTATTGGCTTTAACGCTAATAATGGAAATAAATACGCTTTCTATATATTTTTCCAGATAATAATGCATATGGATTGTTTTTTATACACTACGCACATTGAAGAAATTTTCGAAAATTATGAGGGTATGAGCTGTGATGCTGGCATACTCTATGATGTGCGTTAATATCAAAACGGATGACGTTACACTACAATTCCTCAACATCATTTAAAGATTCATATAGAACGGTCATATAGAATCCACACTTCGTTAAAACCATTCACCTACAGCTGGTGACGTCTCAATATGAGTGAAAAATTCTCGACGGGACGTAAAACCAACAAACAATCAATCAAACGGATTATAAGCACAAGTACTGTGAAGTTGATATTAATAGATACTGGAGTTTCTTGATGGCAATACTTAGTCTTTAATAATCTAGTCTTTCAATATTCCGTTTGAATTCCCATGGGTACGAATCCTCAGTTGGATGAGATCGCAAAAGCTGAGGCCCCGTGTTACAGTAGGTGTGGCACCAAAAATATCCCTCCATGCTCAAAGGCTGTAATCACTGAGCAAGACATTCACCAGAAATCCTAACGTCTCCATATGAGTGAAAACATTTTGACAGGGACTTTAAACAAGATACAACTAACCAACCGTGGTCCTATTATGAGGCAAAATTTATCCAAAAGCTTCTATCTTGTTGTGACCCTCAATTCAACATGTTGATACATCGATGTTGTTTTGTCTATTGAGTACTTTTTTTCCATCCATATTTCAATAGGATATATCCCACTGAACTCGAAATACAAGACACGACAAAGTCTTCCATATCTGATCAACGTTCGGTATTTTATTGACTATGGGTGTATTAAATGATAAACCAACAACTCAACTATATAACAAACGGGATGGTTAACTCCACATTTTTTATTTCCCCGAATTTACGTAGCAATAGTTCATTATTACTTGCATATAGAATTACGTCTCTCAACCGATTCGATACCCAAAAGCATGCTCTGCCTATGATCAGTTTTTAAATTGAGGTTGGCTGCTGGTATTTAAATTGATGCTACAGGGGTTTCAACAGTCACGATTATAGTCATTATTTCCCAAATACTATGAACGTAACAACGGGTTTATTTGCAGCCCGTGGGGATCCGGGTCAGAACAGATCCTCAGTACCTCTTGCTGATCGTAAGCGGCGACTAAATTAGGCGGTCCGTCGGATGAGACCGCAAAAACCGAGGCCCCAAATCAGTAGGTGTGGCTCGATAAAGGTCCCTCGTTACTCAAAGGCCGTAAGCACTGAGCTTAGTCTTATATTTTATAGCCCTTTACCGGCAATCATGACGTCTCCATACGAGTGAAAAATTCTCAAGCGCGGCGTAAAACAATATTAAATAAATCATTACAATCTAATTAGCAAATACAACTTATTATTAGGTCAAATATTGTCTGATGTGTTTCATACTAATTGTTCGACCGTTCTTGCCATGCATATTTTAATTACATATTACTCAGTCCAATATATGGTCCTCATAGCAGGTGTGACATGTCAACAAAGGATGCTTATTCCTTCTAGGCACCTGACCCCCCAACCTCTGATGTGTACAATGATCCACGTTTGTCCTACTATTGATTTGTTCTTTATAGAACTTATGAGATTGAAGACTGCTTGTTATCTTCACCTTTTTTTTCAGTTCATATTCTTGTGTATGTTCAAAAACATATTTTACTTCATATATTACATTTTCCTTTCATTTGTGTTGGAATACCCTGCCGTTAAAAAAGATATATAATATTTATTAGTGTTCATACGCGCACTGTTCTTGATTGCAGCGCATCCATAAGGAAGGTAGCTATCATTACAATTTGTTAATATATGGAATGGAGGAAAATGGGAAATATATGATAATTTGATATCGGAAGGAATGTTCACGAGATAAATTTGGTGCGAGAGATATTTGTCATTACCAACCACTATTCATATTGTATCATATTCAAGTTAGCTAACGTTCATTCCCTTTAGATTTGCCGTCGAATCAGAAGTCTTTAGTATGTATTTCCTTGCGGCTTGAGCATGATTTGTCCTGGATGCAGAAAGACATGCAGTAATTGCGCCAGCACTGCTATTAGTGTTCGTATGAAAAGGCAATAGTTTTTGCAGGATTAATCTATTTGATTCTATTCCCATCTGAATACCATTATATGAAGCAAACATTCGCTGCAAAGTAAACGTAATATGTAAATTAGTGTCAACATGCACACGCTCGTGACAAAGTTTGATCTTGTGAAATTTTACGTCCTGTTTTAGATACCAAATAAAAGTTATATAAAGTACGGAATTGAAAATTACCCACTCTTGTGAACAAATGGGAATGCGAGAAAGAGTGGGAAAGCTCATACTCCCCACCTAAGCTCCTGGCTCCTCACATTGACTGCCAGCCTTATACACAACGAATGACAATGCTATCATTAGTAAAACAAATTCTTATATCTTTGTGTTGCACTGTAATAACTTCCACCCATGTAAATAGATGCCACAATGTATTTAATAATATTTAGAAATGTAAATAGCGCGAAATATTAAACAATTTTTAAGTTACAGGGGTTTCAGCAGTCTCGTTTGAAGTCAGCATTCGCACATTTTGTCGTCGTTATAACGATGTAATTTACCAATATAGCCCGTCATTGGGTAAAATGCTGTCTGATATGCATCATACCCATTGAGACCGTTGTACACTGATTTTGATTACGAATTACTCCATGAAATGTATCACGATATAGGGCCAACAGCGGGTGTAACAGGTCACAAGGGGATGCTTACTCCTTCTAGACACATTATTCTCCCCCTGATATGTCCATCTCTTAATATTGTATTCTTTATAGGAGTTACCAGACTAATCACCGTTTGATCTCTCCACCTTTTCTCGTTATCTTCACCTTTTGATGATTTACTTGGTATGATCTTAATCTGATACTGCATATATATTTTAAAATATTTCACAGTTTCAGAGAAGATCTCAATACATTTAGTTAGTCCCGTCAATATTCAAACGTCTTAGAGAAGAGATCAGCATTATGTTTAATTAATTGGTATCATCAATATCCAAAGGCCCCAGAGAAGAGACTAACAAAGATAATTAGTTCTGTTATGCTTAAACAGCTCCTTACAAATAATTTGTGATTCGTGCAGGACACGGAAAGACGATGAATCATTTTTTTAGTTTTTATTGCTCATACAAAACAGTGTATTAAAATATTAATTTTCTATTGTATACATCTCATAAATAGGAGGATTTTTTCTGTGTATTTACTCAGCAGCACAGATTAGTACAGAAACAAGGGTGATGTGATTCGATACACAATTGAAAACAGGGCAATATTATAAATGAACATATATACAATACAACATTGCCAATGAGGAAGTCAACAACTCTCGGATATGGATGGATGTATATTGTTTAACGTCCCGCTCGAGACTCTTTCACTCACATGGAGACGTCACCATTGCCGGTGAAGGGCTGCAAAATTTAGTCCTATGCTCGGCGCTTATGGCCTTTGAGCAGGGAGTGTTCTTTATCGTGCCACACCTAATGTGACACGGGGCCTTGGATTTTGCGGTCTCATCCGAAAGACCGCCCCATTTAGTCGCCTCTTAAGACAAGTAAGGGGTACTGGGGACCTATTCTAACCTGGATCCCCACGGGGTGTCTGGTATGGAGTACTGGGAACACTCGCAGGGGAGCTACGACAACTACCAGCTGTGGTTACTGAAGATCGCATGACACAAACAGAGCGCTATTTATATGATGTTACAATCGCTTATTGATTTGTAATAGTTTTATGGATTTTCGAAAAATGATTGACAATGAAACACACATGATAGTGTATGAGTCAATGAAATTGAACTTTGTTTAGTCAGCACAATCTGTATTGCAGGTGAACAGATATTTTAAAATCAGTTCGTAGATTCCAACCAAGCATTTTCAACTGAAACGAATTCTAAATCAAATTAACTTCTGCGAATGTACACGAATTTGGTTGAATTTCGTTTTTGCACAATGAGGGTAACTTGATAGATACCATAATACCATCACTAGTTGGTAGTAAATTTTTATTGATGAACAATCCATATTAGTAGTTATGGTTGCAATACAGTGTATTATAATATTATGAAATCCGAGGCACATTTCGGACTTCATTCACGATTCGTGGTAGTTGCTATACACCCAACGCGCGGAGAAAACAAACAAATTAGAGTTGAACATATAAATACCAATGTGCGTCAAATAAATAAGACTGGATTTACGTGCGTGCAATTATAGGGACATTTGAGTAAATAGGCAGATCTGTACGAATGTTTTATGGACCACGTGGTTCGCAGACAGCACGAAGATACCCTGGTTAATATCGACAGTCTTTCGAATTGCGAAAAATACCATTGTGACAATTATTTAGCGGAAAATAGTCCTTCCCCTTTATCACCGTCTTCCATCTATATTCTCTTCTCATTATCACTCCTGGATCATTGGATATAATTTCTCAATAACCCAGCCACCTGTCATCCGTTACCGTGTATTGTAACGACCTTGTATCTCGGTCTCTCTCGCGTTTAAACCGCTGATCGAAGCTATTGTTGTATGCTTTTTGAAGCATTTCCTGGCTTCGAGCACGTTTGCATCGAGGGTCATAGTGTGAATATGCTCCTTCCGGTCTATCCGGTTCTCTTTCGCGCTTGAAACGTTGGTCCAAGCTGTTGAAGTATGATGCCCCAGATCGTTCTTGCTCTGTCGTGCGTTTGAAACGTTGATCAGAGCTGTGAGAGGACGCCGATGCACTAAGCGTCGGGGAATTACTCTGCCGGAAGTAGTCATAAACTGTTGTAGAGCCCGATTGTAGTGATCGTAAGCTGCGAATGAAATAGATATTCAGTTATAACCATTGCATATTATACTTTCCAAAGAGACTATTCTGCAGATACCAAGAAATGATAATTTCCAAATTCTAACGAATATTCTAAATTCAAACATACGTACATTGATTGGCTACAACAAAATAGACAAAATTTAACTAACATAATAAATACCTGTCCACTGCTCGCACATGCGCAGGGCGACGATCTTTTTCCTCTATTTCCTCAACTTTTTTGTTTATTATTCTGCGCATACGAACTAAGTAAGTCAGTATGAAGACTAAGCTCAAAAACATTATGGCGAGCACACAGACAGTGATTACGTAGGGAGTGATAGTTCCGGAGACGACGGCTAATGATGAATCTGAATTTAATGTTGACGGCAATTCTAAAACAGAAAACAAACAACGTTTACATTTCGTCATTACAAAGACGCATTGGTGTAAGTAATATCATCATTAAAATGAAAATTGTGTTGAAATATTAAAAAAGGAATTATATGTATCAAAAGAGACCTCAGTTCTCTAGTCATATACAAACGACAAATGATTCTCACTTTTAAATGCAGAACGTTTGGAGAAGGCGTAATCACTACCAATGTTTAAGCCTTAGGTTTGACGCGGCCATGGCACGAGCGGCGCTCGAACTCACAAAGAATCTCTTAAAAGCATATGAATGGGTCGGGTACCTCTCAACATTGAACTCTGGGTCTACCATTGAGATGACATACCTTGCACTGTGACTTTAATAGGATTAACTGTTGATGAACTTTTGGAAAGCTCTGCCTCGAATTCTTTTCTGCTTACACACCTAGGGATAGGTTTATCCCATGATCCATTGCGGAGACAGGTCAGCCACGTAGGCCCCATAACCTTAAATGTGTTCGAAAGACAGGATATTTTCACCCTCGTGCCAGGTAGTCTACTGTACGTGCTCAGTTGGAGAGAGTTCATGTTCGCTATTGTTATGATATTGTACTCTTTAGCTAACACCGGACACAGATTCATTTTTTCTGAAACGAAGAAACATTTTTTTCTAAATATACGAAATACTGATTATGAAATAAGCATCTTCTACATAATTCTTAAAATGCAAATGTAAAGTGGTTTCATTTGTAATTCCAGTGTTTTCGAAGACATTTCTTAGTATCAAATTATTTGTTCGATAAGACATACAAAAAACTTTCGGCAGTCTGTAGTGTGCGTTTTAAAAATACCAAAACGTAACTAACTAGAGATGAAGGAGTTCATATTTCTGGCAAATAACATAAATAACACTGAACTTTGAACAATGTCGTAACAAAGTCACCTTGCTTCTCCCTAGAAACACATACATGCAATTTCATTTACCATTGAAACAACCCAGGTGTTTAGACATTTAAATGCGTTTTGATATGCCGGTAGTGACATTTACGATTGTGCTACACACCATCTAAAGCGAAACTACTTACTACTTTGAAAAGAGCAAAACATGACTCGTTTTGCTAAATGTCACATGACTTTTAACAGTCTCGTTTAAAATCAGCATTTCGCGGATTCTATAGTCGTTGTGATGATTAAGTTTGCCAATACAACTTCTCGTCAAATGCCGTATTTCAATTATAGGCCGTTTTTGCAAAGTCTCACGGCGGCAGTGACCGGTCAACAGGAGATGCTTACTCCTACAAGACACCTGATCCCACCTCTGGTGTGCTGAAAAGCCGTTGTGCCCTAACCTTAATTTTCTATGCTTTATAGACGCTATGACATTGATCACAGCTCGTTATCGTCACCTTTTCATATAAAACTGCATAAAAAATGGGATTTCGTAGGGACGTCCTAATACCACTAATTCCACAACAACAGAAATTTAGTGATTATGGGATCACCTCTTTCTGCTACATTTGAACCTCGAGACTTTGTATGATACAACAATATAATCTCATTTATTTTAATATACATATAATAGCATAATAAAACCATTTAAACAAAAAATCCCCTCCCCATAAATAATAAGTAAATAACAATAAAAAAGCTTCACCAATTACTTTCTCAAACGTACCGACATTGAATAACAACCACATGCCTGCGACCCTTTTCACAAAAATAAATACAAGAAAAAAATAATAAAGAAATAAAATGAATAAATAAAAAATAGAAAAAAAATAGGAAAAATATCGAAAACACCGTAACTCATTCATAGTTCTTTAGTTCAAACAAAAACAATACAATCTTGCTCGGGGCATTACGGCACTCACCAGAGTATAACAAATGCATTTTAGTCGGAAGATTTTTTTCCCCAAGGACAATAAGTTTGCTTTCATCGATTCCTTTATCAAGTTCATTATGCAAAAGATTACTTTATTTTTCACAGTTCTTTTGTACATTTTTAAAGAAAAATTGTTATGATACATGTACTTTTTTATACATGGATAATGACTTATTCGTGTGTTGTTTTACGTCTCATTCGAGCAACTTTAACTAACAAATGTATATAGGGACATCATCACATGAACATTGAGTGTCAAGAACTTGAATTGTTCCAACTGTTCCTGGCTGTAGAAATGTAAGACCTGCAATTCTCACTTAAATGACGAAGACGTATATATTCGTGATCAAGAGATTCACGGCGGCTGTGACCGGTCAACAGGGAACGTTTACTCATCCTAGGTATCTGATCACGTCTCTGATATGTCCAGGAGTCCGTGTTTGACCGAGTCTTTTATAGACCTTATAAAATAAAAAAAAAACGACACTTCTCCTTATCTTTACTTTTTCTAGCTACCGAGAATTTTGCGAAGGAGTCGTTACTCTTTCGTTTGATCACAACCAAATCGAAAAATGGCTGAAATATTGCCAACACGGCGAAAACCCCAAAACAGGTAATCCTCTGACATCGCAGAGTACGATCTGGAGAGGTGTCCTCGAACCCACGATTTCCCGGTCACTACAATCCCATGAGGATCCGGGTTAGAATAGGTCCTACGTGCTCCTTGTTTGTCGTAAGAGGCGATTAAATGGGGGCGGTCCTTCGGATAAGACCGCAAAAACTGATGTCCCGAATCACAGGAGGTGTGGCACAAAAAAGACCCTTCCCTGTTCAAAGACTTTAAGCGCCAATAATAAGCCTAAACTTTGCAGCCCTTCACAGGCAATGGTAACGTCATTTGAGTGAACAACTCTCGAGGGGGACGTTAACGAATTCGGTACGAGATGAGCATTTTACCCACTGATCACCTGAACTAGAAACTATTTTTGGTTTCCATTGCGATTTCATTAAATGTATGCATCAAATGAAAAATAGAATTTTCTTAACCGGTTTTGAGTTTGTATCTTAAAACATTCAAATCCCTGTAATTGGACGAAGATTAATAGGAATGGGGCACATCTAATTTCACAGGTCAATGAAACTGTTATAAATCTAGCATGTAAAGGAGAATACACGGACGATGGGTCGACCATAATCAGTCATTTTAAATGTGCTATTTGACTTAACATAATAAATCAAATGGTGTACCAACTACACAACGAAATGCCAATCAAACGACATTTTTTTCCCTTTTCAAATAGATTTAACTTTATTTACTGAGGTCCGTTTTAGAACAAGTGGTGGATTGTCCCATAACCACCCGAAAAATGTGTGTTACTGCGGCCGTTTATATACAATGATAAATGTAATTTAAAGGAATATATCACGGAGATGATCCAAATGGACCGATATCAAAATAAAAAGAAGTTTCTTTGGGTTTTTTTGTTGGTTTTTTTGTTTGTTATCTTTTTTTTTTTTTTTGCTTGATTTGTTGTTATTGTTGTTTTTGGGGGGGGGGGTTGTTTTGTTTTTTGTTTGTTTGTTTGTTTTCTTTTAAATAGAGATCATTAGAAATAAAAAGATAACCGAAACAAAGTGAAATCAAAAGGACAATGGGGTATTTATGTTAAATTTGCTCACCTTAATACAGCGTACTTATTGTGTCATATTTCATGTTTTAGTTTTCAAATAAATCGCTAGATATACTCCGATGATTCAAAAAGAATTAAAGAGCAGTTATTTCCAGTGCAGATTGTAACGGTCTACTACAACAGCTGTGCTTTGCTGCTAATGGATTGTGTTCTTAAAGACGTGCAGACAATGTCGCTCTTACACTGTATCTCATAACGAGGCAGTTGACACCTTTTCAGAGTATCAATGAAATATCGCGGGGTTTTTTTAAATTATTGTTTACGATTTAATTATTTCTATATTGCTCAAAATATATTTATGATATAACTTGACTTTTATAATCATATTAGCATTGGGGAAAGAGAGGAGCGGATCTCGAACGAAAGCAAACGTATGGTCATATTATAATGTGTTTAGATTTGGAGTTTTGGAGTAATGATATTTAGAATAATTATCAAGAGTAATTGTCTGGTCTATTTTTCGATTCACAGGGGAATTTTACATGGGCAGGAGTATTTCCGTTTTTAATTCACATGAGGTTGGGTCTATTGACTTGGGGGTTGGGGTAGATCTATTTTTAATTCACATGGGGGGATATGATTTACATCTACGATTCATGCTGTATTTGTATGGTAATTATTATATTATACTTCAACACATTAATCAAAATGCGCATGCACGATACTTCTGTAGATCGAGAAGTGTGTCTTGGCATCGTGAATCCTTTCGATAAATCACACAATTATGTCTAGAGATAGTATACGTATATTTTTTATCCAAATGCATGCATTTCCAAATAGTCATGTTTGGCAGGTCTATTTTTAATTTTCTTGGGTGGGAGTAGGTCTATATTTAATTCGCATGGCGTGGGGGCATAGGATATCTTTACGGTATCTCTCATCTTACATGTATTAACGATCAGTATACATATCCCATGGAATGCCCTTCCAGAACATGTGAAGGATTGTAAATCACTATGCGCCTTCAAGAAGTCATTAACAACACATTTTTTTCCATCAGGTTTTCAGTAACTAGTCTCCATCAAGTTTTTTTTTATATATATAGTTTTAATTCATCCACACACAAAAAATCAACTTAATCTCATCTTCGTTACTTTAATATGCCCTGAAACTGATGTTTTATACTTATTTAGCATATGTATTGTATCTTATGTTTATATCATTTTGTTTCAGTGTTTTATTTAACTGTTTTATGTACTGTAAAGCACCTTTGAGCATACAAATGTATGAAAAGGGTGCTATATAAATATGGTATTATTATCATTATTATTATATCCTGCAGACTGCCATGGCTGAAGTATACTTCTGAAGATCTAATGGTCTTTTGAAATCATGCTTTGACTGCTTTGAAAACCTGCTTACCAAATAATTTCAAATATTAGTAAACGAAGTATTTCAAAACTTAATATTCTCAAATATTTGACATTATTTTCAAATTATTAGTCTATCGCTAAACGAAAAAGAAAAAAACAGGGTCAGATTCTATGGAAGATGGATCTATTTCAATAAAAAAAATTGACCTATTTCTGATTGAACGGGATCGATCTATATTTATTTATTGAATATGATATATCTTTAGTTCGTTTAGGGATATGATCAGTAATTGAAGATGTCTTAATTTGTTTTAGTATAGCTTAATACAATTTCAAAACCACTTCCCTTACTTGGACACATCACATTATCCAATTTCCAATTTTGAATAAACAAACAGCAAGAACATCACAAAATATAATAAAAACAAACAAAAACGATTCCCATATAACTGATTGATTGATTGATTATTTCTTGTTTTACGCCACACTCAACAATTTTTCAGTTATCTGGTGGCGTCCAGTTTCTGTAGGTGGAGGAGAGAGCCCAGATACCATGTACTCGGAAAGAGACCACCGACCTTCCAAAAGTAAACTGGCAAACTTGCTCACATATGTCGGCGCGAGCGAGAATCGCACCCGCGCCGACAAGAGGTGAGAGGCCTTTTGAGCGCAATGCTCTAACCACTCGGCCACGGAGGCCCCATTCCCCATATAATTAATAATTAATACACTTTCTTTCTACTTTTATTAAGTTAAGGCTTAAAAATCCATTGTCTGGTTTTTACTTCCAAAATCACAATAACTATGTTATATCCACCCGTGCATACAGAGGTTAACGTCTATAATGATAAACCTGTTGATTTACATTGTAACGTTTTTTGGTCATTTTGCAAATATACCCTATCCTTAGATTGCACGCTGTCTTGCTTGTTTCATGCTAATAATTAAGTCGTTCATGAGTATAGATTCCTTAATAACAATATAGGGCTCGTAGTGAGTGTGAGCAGTTAGTAGGGTATGCTTACTCCTCCTAGGCACTTCAACCTGCATCTGGTATATCCAGGAGTTCGTGTTTGCCCTACTATCAATTTTATATTCTTTACATAGTTTTTTAGATCGATAACTGTTCATTAATTTCACTTTTCCATACTTAAATCAAATGTTTATTTTCCTTCATCTTTGTTATTTTTGTCACCTATCCATTTTTTTTTTTGGCAACAAAGAAAATGATTCCCTTCTTTCACCTATTTTCACTCTCTGTATGTTCAAGACAAACTATCATCTTCATTTCTGAGATATGCGTGAAAACAAGCAGCTGTCATCTACATGATACGAGCCATAAAGAAGTTAAACGTAAACAAAGTACTTAATTAGGTATATCGCATAGCAATGTTACAGTAATTTATTCAAATAAACACAAAATGTACGGTGCATGTATATGATGCTAATATAACATGAGCATTGAATAAGTATATTAAGAGAATGGTTAGCAGCTGTCGTTTTTATTATCATTATTTATACTTTATTACATGCGTATGTATTTTAAATTTATCTGTCCCACTGACTGATCTGTGAGTAGCAAATTTAGTTTAGCACTGAATGGAACCTGAGTTGATATTGTGAATTTTAAGAAATCGCGTTAAGTATCTCCATATATTTTCTAAAAGATTCACAAAGTCAAGAATGTTCAGACTTTGGTTAACAAAACTGGATAAAATTAAACCTATATGTAAGTACGGCACACTTAATGGTGGTCTCTGTCATATACCAAGGAATCCACAAAACTGTACTGTGTATAGTACAAAACTTATATACATTTACGCTCTAGCATAATTCCTGAAGAGAGAAGTGCACATTGTCAAAGTATCAAAGTACCTGCTGTTCAGTCAAATAATTATATATTTTAAAACTATTTGCCCTGTGTGTAGCTTGCCAGAGCGTTAGTCGGAAACCTTGAATTGAAATGAACACACTGCACTGTGCCAGACTATATATGCATTGAATCTAACGGGTGATAAACTAAAAACAAGATAATAGGTAGGCAGAACGACACTCCATTTTACTATACATTTCTCAATTACAATCACCCTGTGGGGATCCGGGTTGTTAGAATAGATCCTTAGCACCCCTAGTTTGTGGTAAGAGGCGACTAAATGGGGCGATCCTCCGGATGAGAGCTCAAAAACTGAGGCCCCGTGTCACAGCAGATGTGACACGATGGAATTCCCTTTCTGCTCAAAGGCGGCGAGCATAGGCCTAAATTTTGCAGCCCTTCACCGGTAATGATGACGTCTCCATATGATTGAAAGGACGTTAAACAATATATAATCAACCAATCAATTACAATCGATACAATTATTGACCCAAATAACACAATAGACAAAGATTCAATCTTGATATTTTTATACATAAATGTAATGATTTTGTCTTTCTTAGATATACGATTCTTTTTATTTAGCAGTCGTAGTTGATCAGTTCTTAAAGCGTTCGCTTCGTGGATTTGAGACCTGCTCGTACACTGGCTGTGTCAAACATGCGTGATGATTGCTCATTTACCAGACGTTGGCATCTAGGAGCAAGAATTGAGGGGTTTTCAGATGAGACTTTACATACCAAAGTCGCGATTGGCGTTGGCATGATAAGGAACCTTCACTGCTTAGGACCTAAGCGTCACGATTGTGTCACTTTTCCTACAGCTGTTAACGTATCAGATAGTGAGAATACTGAAGGGACGTAAATAAAATACACAATTTTAGGTAAAAAAGATACGGTGTATTGTGTATTTCAGGACCAAACTTAATTTTTCACAAAGCTGTTGTCCAATTATATCCAATGTTTTCATTAAATAATAACAAGGGGGCACATGGCGGATGTGAACGGTCAACTGGGAATGCTTATTCCTTATAGACACCTGATGCCATCTCTGATGTTTCCTGTGGCCCGTGTTTACCTTGCTCTCAATTTTGTATTCGTTATAGAGTTGATGAGATTGACTAGTAGTGGTTAGGGTTTTTTTTTGTTTTTTTTTTTTTTTGGTTCATGAAATAAACCCCATTTCAATGTTGGTGGAAATATAAATAATGAACATTACTCTTGAGATAGTAAATGTATGCGAGACTTGACATAACTTGATATAAAAATTATGTCATATCAGTACTTACTTTGAGATGCCATGTTTTTATCCACAGCTTTTTTTTTAGAAAAAGAAGAGTGATTCCTCGGGAACACAGTGTACTGACTTCAATTCACAACATATCCTTAAACAAGGAAAACATCCGCTTGAAATATGACAAACAGTAAGTCTGGGCGACAAATAAACGAAAACCACTGCCACCACTCCTGGAAAATCAACACACCTGAATTCAATGGAGATTAATATTTCCCCTCAGCCTTGTCATTAGTAATTTGTAGTAGCTGGTATTTAAAAAATCAAATGATGCACGTTCCGAAATTTCTGAGTGAAGTCTTCAATTTTCCTCAAGGTGGTCAGATGTTTAAACCACATTCAAATGGAAGACCTAAAAACGAAAATGTGTTTCCGACAGCCCCACATTAATATATCACGTTATGCATCACAGCCATTGTGCATAAATTATCATTTCTAAGTATTTTCTCATGGACAGTTTAAAAACCGCCTTGTCTATTTTTGAACTGAGAAATTAGCATCGTTTCCCAAAGAATGCGTGGTCAAATAAATAAAGAAAGAAAAACTAATGCATTTATCATGATAGAAATTTTATGATTCATGCGTAAAAAATCCTCAGCAAAACGTGATTTATCACAAAATATTTACATTAAGAGGCTGACTCCCAATCAATAAAAAATCTTGATAATACTTAGCAAACAAAATGTCGGGACAACGATCTTGGATAAAGGTAACTGGATAAAGCTACTAATTAGTTAATAAGCTCTTAGCCTGTGATAATTTGGCTCTTACCTTAAGTACGTTGTGCCAGAGAGAATTCCACGAGATATTTTGCGATGCATATTAATCATGTTCGTTTATCAAATATAGTGCATAAAGTATTTCCTTGACGAAAATCTAATTAGATTAATCAGGCGTGCATAAGGTAAAGTGTGTCAATGCGACACAGTCGACGGGACCTTTCAATTCTGAGCTAAAATTTCCATATTTCAGTACACAAAGATAAATTGAAAATGTACGCCAACGTGTCTTATGTTATAAAAATAAATTACATACATTTTATCGATACTTGGTTTGACACCCCCGCTTTTGATTGATCGATACAGAAAACAGATCAATCGCTATCGTTAAAAATACATTCGATTTTGTTTACGTTCCATTTTAAATAATATGAATACATTGAATCCGTTTGCCGTTTCACGTTACAAATTAATAATCCATATTTAATTATTGTTTGAACTTCCCTCATTTATATAATAGTTAATTTATATGTAATGAACTTATTAGCATAAACGAATAGGTGGAAATTGTTGGTATGTTGTTTTACGTCTCGTCGAGACGTTTACACACACATTGAGACATCGTCAATTATAAATGGAGCAATGAATAAATTTTGCTTTTTCCCAACCCAATATCACCCTCCTTCCCATCCGTCTCTTTTTCCTGTACCCATTATTTGCCCCCCACCCTCCTATTCTCAATATTAAAGTTCTTGTCCCATTCTACTCTGTACTGTCGTAATTTAGACGTCTATATATTGTTGAAAATGTCTTTACGGGACACAGAAGAATCAACCACTGCAAACTTCGCATATGAGTGGCACTGGTTTGTTTTGTTTGTTTGTTTGTTTTTTATTTATAGTCGCCTGAGCAATTTTTCACTGGTCATATATCTTCTATTTGTTCTCCATAAAGAGTAGTATATCCTTTAGCACGTGGTGATCCGAGTTAGAAAAGGTACCCCTTGCTTGTCGTAAGAGGCGATGTAATGGGGCGGTCCTTCGGATGAGACCGCAACAACCGAGGTCCCGTGTCACAGCTGTGTGGCACGATAAAGATCCCTCCCTGCTTAAAGGCCGTAAGAGCCGGACATTGGCCTAAATTTTGCAGCCCTTCACTGGCAATGGCGTCGTCTTCATATAAGTGAAAAATTCTAGAGCGGAACGTTAAATATACAACCAACCAAGCTACTCTTTCTGATCAATTGATCTCAGTTCATCCCGTGATATTTCTCGTATATGGTATCCCCAAGACGTTTAAACTTTTGTCCTGGGGATTTGTTTTTACGCATCGCACAGCTTGTTTTGACAGGGATTTTCCAGACGAGGACAACGTCATACAAATTATATGCACAGTTTCAACAGCTTGAATAATAATCCTACTCGTACCTTAACCTTGACCTTTAGTAATGTCGACAGCAGTATTACGGTTTAACCGTTTTTTAATGCTGTTTCATTGAATAAAACAAAAAGAAATGGATGGCATACTTCAGATATAATGAACAGATATATTAAAAACAAGGGACCTATGGACCTTCATGGTCACCTTAACTCATGCCACTACTTTACCATGGGTATTACAACAATCATACTAGGATTAAATATATTTCTAAGAATGAAAACAATGTCTAACTTTCCAGATTAAGTTTTTTTTATTTAATATTAAGTAATTAAGAGTAATTAAGTAATTAAAATCTCCCACGTATTGTCGCTACCTGACTATAGCTCTCTATAGCCCGTGTAACAGAGGTCTCAGATTCCACAATTTTATGCAGGTCTTTATGCCTTTCATAGTCGTGTACTGTGTTGTCTTATTACATGGACATAAAGAAGCTTTGTTTCGTAACTCTTTCGCCTGGAACCTCTGATGCTTACGTGTGGAAGTTATAAAATCTTAGTAGAGTTCTATATGTTCTTTGACAACATGTATGAAATATTCATTTACAATATACACAAGTGGCCGTAAAATGACCCATACTGTTTGTTTCTGCAACCCGTATCAGGAACAACATATTTTGTTTAAGAATCAATGAATTTTAATTGAAATATAATGCCCCCGCCTGAACAACAAATCTCGTGACCAGGGTTCATGAATTTCGCAAATTTGTTAAAGTCGTCTCTTCTTTTGATAAGACGATCATAGCGAACAGTGAACAATTTCATAACTCCTATAAGGAGTTCAGAATTAAGAGTTGGGCAAACACTGACCACTGGATATACCAAAGGTGGAATCAGGTGCTTAGTAGGAGTAAGCAACCCCTGTCGACCGATCAGGTAAAAGACCCCGGAGCACTCCGAAGTCCAGATCAGCATATAAAGAACGACTATCACTGTTATGTACTGTACTTAATTCTATCCTTTGGTAACAAGAAAAAGATTTTAGGTGACTAGATTTACTCACGTGACCTACCACTATTAGTCGGATTCCGTCGTCGTCTGTTAACAATTAAACACTTTTAACTTCATTACTGCCATTCCAATTCTTCGATGTGGTATTAAGCATCTTTAGGACAAGGGGAGGGGAGAGGGGCATGATTTTTAAATCCCAGGATTCTCGCACCAAGGAGCCTTTAGGTACAAGAAATGCCAAAAGATTAATAATTTTCAAGTCGTCTTTACGACTGCACATCTGAAAGAAAAACTGAATACATAGTCATGTTGAGCAGGAATGTAATGCATCTACCAAACGTCTATGATCCCCTGAGTAGAGGTTCTGACGTCAGGGCAGGGTCAAACTTGGTACATGCATATAATTGATATCTTTAATGTTATTGATACTTATCCGATATTTATAAGCGGCAGGTAGTCTATTACCAAATTTGTAAATTCCATATCATGGGTAGGAACTTTGATATCAGGGAAGTACCAAAATGGTCATGGTGATTAAGTTGTTAACCATTTGGAAGATCTCTGCTAATACAGTATAAAAACCAAATGCATATGTAGAAAAAGCAGAAAGGGGTGTACCAAAATTGTGCATTTCACAATCCCAGAGTTCTGACTCTTGGGCAGGTCTTAAATAGGCAGGTGTGTTGTTATAACGCACATTACGTAAAGCTTTTAATCAGTATTGGCACTCTGAAGAGCATCGCGGTTTATATGCAGTTTATATGCTGCTGAATATTAGAATTTAGCTTAGATATGCTGAAAAGGAAAATTCTTATAGATTTCAAAGTCCTTGGGGCGAGTTATACTTTTAATGTTCAGATGACCGATAGGGCCTGTGGCCTCCTGTTTAAGACCTTTTGCATTTTCACTACAAGCGTCAGACCGGGGGCCGTCCACCTGTTTTATGGAGTATAAATGTCAAAAATGGGACATACACTAAATCTTCCAAAATGAAAAATCATTTTGCAGTTCATTTAGGAAAACTGACAACGCTTTAAATATATACCGCTATATTATCTGACTGAAAGTCACGATGTTCATGTCCTACTCAAAATAAAACAATTAATTACTCTCTGCATCGGCCAATGGAGGGTCACATGATATTACAGAAATTAATCATAAAAACAGTCTTATTAATACTGTATTTTCGGTAATGTTGGTGTCGGAAATATTTAACGGATATATATATATATATATATATATATATATATATATATATCCTACCTTTGTGGTGTTTTTGTGGTTTTCCTCATTCGCGAAAATCAACATTTCCATCGCGTTAAAACCAACCAATATTAAGGATTTTAATTGCTTACAACAAGGTTATTTAATTTCGCGTTATTCGAGTACCTCAAAGGTTTTGTTTGTTATTTATAGAAAATGTTGGGTCATGGAAATTTGTTTCTGCATCTTGTGAACCTTTATATAACCTTCGAAATGAGTTTTTATCAGTGATTACAGCTTTATCGGTGACGTCACCATTTTATGTTTGTTTTATACCAGTGTGTATGTCAAAAATATTACTGCTAGTTTAATTTCATTGAAAAAAAAAATTAAACCGCGATTATAGCGAAAACATACCATTGTGATGATTTATTTTAAAAGGTTTGAAATACCGTGTTCTTCTTTAATAAATTGATTTTCGTCATTAACATAAACAGAAATGACCTATAATTTTTATTTAACTTCACTTTGTTTAATATTAACATAAACATTTACATATCTAGATTGCTGTCGACTTGTGTGTGTTTTATAGATATATTTTGTTGGGAGGAATTTTTTACATTGAAAACCGCCTACGCCGATCAAACAAAGTTATTACACCACCTAGACTACGCGCTTCTTAATCATCACGGTCAGTTTGAAAAGTTGAAAGGAAATAAAACGGTATAAATATTTCTGCAGAGGAGGAAGACTTCACGAAGTATAATTTTACGCTCGGGTAATTTGCCATTATTAGCGGAAATGATATTACAAAAGCCAATCTAAAGATATGGATCTCACATGTATTCATAAGCCGCCCGCGTGGCGCAGTGGTTAGAGCGTCGGGCTCATAGATCTGATGATCCTTGAGTCGGGGGTTCGAATCCCACTGTGGGTGCCGGTCTTTCGGATGAGACCGTATAAACCGAGGTCCCGTGTCGCAGTAGGTGTGGCACGATAAAGATCCCTCCCTGCTCAAAGGCCCTGAGTGCCGAGCATAGGCCTAAATTTGCAGTCCTGTCACCGGTAATGGTGACAGCCGCCGGATAGCTGAAAAATTGCTCAGGCGGCTATAAACAAACAAACAAACAAACAAACAAACATCTATTCATACTCCAGACATGAACAAATATAAACAATATAGGCGTGTAAGTCTGCTGGGAGATCACGTGTTTTTGACAGATACCGGGGATATCTAACACGTGAAACCACCGGAAGTGCCTGCTCCTATCTGAATCATTCGGCCGACATGATAAACGTGATCCTTACAATGGTCGACTCTCATCTACTGATCTCTGGACTGGAAGGAGCTATTTCGTCCGCTGGAAATGAAAGTCAAGGGTCATTAAGAATTGAACTTTTTTTAAAGAATTCATTGTAATTAGCAATATCGTTCAGCAATATGGTAATAAAAATTACGTTGTTTTCATACAACTGTGTTTTTATACGCCTGTCGTTGGACAGTAGTATGTTATGGCGCTCACCGTGCGGCTAGTAGGTCGTATTTACCGGACTTTGTTTCCGTAACAGATGCATGTACAGCGTTGAAATTTGGTCACAATTTCTCTCCTAAGAAGCGTAAGAGTGAATTTGCATTTCAGCTGGATGGGTGTACCGTGGCCTAGTGTAAATCAAAAGGAAGGTCAAACAGTTTTCCAGACTTTTCTTCTTGTTAAGAAATGATATTTGACACCTGATATCTGCACCTGTTTCAGTTTTGATCGGTTTCATTGAAATACACAAGATACTACGTCTTCGAAATGTATACAACTTATTTTTTTCCAGGATTCTGATCTTACTCGGCCCTCAACAATAACAGGTTTATGTCTTTCCCGTTAGGAGTCGAGGACCGTGATTCTGCTTTGTTTATCTAAACACGAATTATCAAATTTTCGTCGAGGACATTTTCTTCCACCCGCTCAAGTCTAGCTTTACCTCAGTCCTACCTTTAAAAGTTACCTCGTCCAAGGTCAAGATTTGAGAGGTCACCCTATTATACCGAACACTTCCAAATAAACAAGGCCATCCATATCGTTCTCGTTGAACTTCCTTGGAACACATAAATATAGATTTTTTTTTAAAAATATTTATAATAACTACGATGTATGGATTAAGTGTGTTTCCAGGACCGTGTGTATCTCGGATTTATAAATTCCACAGTACAGCGCCTGAATAACCTGCTTTTCGAGATTTAGTTATCTATAATAGCATCTGTGACATGAACGTCTCTGCCGGGGCACATGTTTGATTAATTAGGTGCTTAAAAATCAGTTAAAAGCAATATGAAATAAAGTCAACAGCAAAATCGCAAAATATGAGGTGTGGTGATGAAAACCCATCTTGCGTAACATAACGCTAAGTGGATATTATTATAATGTATCTGAATAAATATTTATACCAATCATTGTGTTCTTCAGGTGAGAAGTTTAGTTTTCCTTGACATTTTAAATCTACTCTGTCACTGACGTAGGTTATCGTATTGTTAAATATGTGAATATTGTACATAAGAATGCTGTCGAAGCCGTCTAATTTGATACCTGTTTATTCAGTTTCACTTACTGTTGACTGTATTTTCATTCCTCCTTATTTGTTCCCCATGTTTCTTAACACTAGTATATGTCATGAAAAAGCGAAGATAACGAAATGTACTCGATCTTGAGTCATGCAGAAAACACAAATGAGAGAGATGGGCAAACACGGACCCCTAGACATACCAGAAGTGGGATCTCGTGCCTAGGAGGAGTAAGCATCCCCTGCCGAGCGGTCACACCCGTTGTGAACCCTGTATCTTGATAAGGTATGCGAAGTAATCCGCAGTCAAAATCATTGAGCCAAAAACGGCCTAACAATTGGTATGATCTTCCTTCTCCCGGAGCATGTAAGATTAGACATGTTTCATTATATATTGGATTTACTGTCACGTGTGAATAACTACAAGTTATACATAAAGCCCTGAATACAAGTAATTTAAGAACCATTTAGAACGTACCATTAAAATCTTTTGTCGGTGGAGTACTTTTTATACAACAGTTTGTTAAATGCTTAAGAGTAAGGATTTTTCAGAGCGACACTAGACATGCTGTGGGTAACGAATTCCTACAAAAGAGATCTGGAAATTTTGAAATAAGAGTTATCAGTGGTCAAGAAGAATTTATCGATTAGTACATGTGTCCGGTTAGATGTCTCCATATGAGTGAACAATTCTCGAGCGGGACGTTAAACAATATATAATCAATCAATCTGGTTAGCGTATTGGTTAATCCCTTCGCTTCTCACTACTGCGACCGACTTCGATCCTCGGGACGGGATTGGCAGATCTTGTATGTGAGAGCATAGTTAGACAAGTGGGTTTCCTCCGGGTACTCGGGTTTTCTCCCACGCCAACAATTCCGTCGCGCAAATATCCCACACTTATTATGTATCGTAGGACGTGCTTCGTCATTCGTCGTATAGTGAATAAGGTTTGAAATATGCATATAAGTTACAGGACGAGGTTATTAATCGTACATAAATAAAGGGTCTGTAATGGTTGGGAAAGTACGAAATTCTGTACTTGAAACACGCATACTCCCCCACAATATTGCATTTGTTTAATATAAAAAATGTACTTCAGTTTTGAACATAATAAATTATATAAGCTCCTTGCTATTTTACGGCAAAACTGCGCAATTACAGCTTTGATTGATTGATTGATTATTTAACGCTTTCCGCCACACTCAACAATTTTTCAGTTATCTGGTGGCGTCCAGTTTTTGTTGGTGGAGGAGAGAACCCAGGAACAATGTACCACTCGGCCACGGAGGCCCCTTGCAGCTTTGAAAAAAAATACACACTGCCTGCATTCCTTTTTTTATTTCAAGAAAATATAATTAAAGTGGGGTACAAATTCCGCATGATTGACAAAAGTGATACTCATATTTATAAGTAAATCCCATAAGCCCTCAGTCACTTTTCCTTCGCCAAGCAAATGAAAATCGTGGTCTTTCGGATGGGACCGTAAAAACGGAAGGCATTAACATGAACTCGCAACAAAGGCCTTAAGCGCCCTGCAAATGACTCGTGGTTATTTATGAAGGGAAATTTAACATAATAGTAAACAGACAACCAAATAAATCCTGAATAGAAGTTATTCCATTGAGTTTAAATAAATGCAAAGGTAGTTTTTTTTTTCCATGAAAATTAAAAATTACACCACACAGCAAAGTTTTATATATTGCCCAACGCGATGGTGCATTTCAATTACTGCGTTCATAAACGCCGTCGCTTTTATTACATTAATTAACTGTAAACCGTATCGTAAAAGCAGCTTTGCACATCAATAACAACTTTAAGTAGTTTTATTTTGTTGTATACAACTCATCTATTAAACTGTATTCTGTGATCGTGACAAAGTATCAACCTTTTGTTTAGAACACCCAAATCGACTTCTACTTGACACCCTTACGACGTGTTATAAATCAAAAAGTAAATAAATACATTACACTCGGTACCTCGACATGTGACATATACAATTTTCAGCAGCAGTGTACTATGATAGGGAAGACAGTAAAGCTATCGGACAAAAATGCATTAGAATGCATCAAAATTATATGTACTCAATACGCAGCTTACAAATTTACTGGTGACTTTAATACGCGCTGAATTTTTTTTTTTTCGATGACATTTCGGTGCTCATAAAATACACGGTGTACGGTTTACTGTACGGACACTGAAGGACATTCTTTGGCATGTCATGGAGAAGCAGTCTGATATTAAGATACGTAAGCGATCATGACTTTTATGATTTTTCAGTGGTCAATCATTTATTTTTCACTGGCCATTCGCTGTATTTTCAGTGGTTATTTATTACATGGCATTTCATTGGTCATTTAGTGATTTTTTAACCACAGAAAGCTTTAATGTCATCCTGTGAAAGCTGACCAAGAAGTTCTACCAGTTAGTTCAGTGTCCTCACAGATCGAACAATTGAAGTCAATGTGTACCTACTAAACATGCACATCTAAATGACATTAAAGAATCTGAGTTCACGTGATACGATAAAGAACCCTCACTACTGCAGCCATGCATTTGTCAAATTTGTGGTAGATCACCAACAGCTGGTGACTTCTTAAAGTGAATGAAATATTCTCGAAGGAAAAAGCATACAATGTTTGGTTCAAACTTTGGATCTTGGGAATGAGGTAGATGTAACATTCACTTACAAGACGTGTGGCACACTTCCATTAGTTGGCGTTAGCTTCTTAAGAATAACTTAGCTGGTTTGCAGCTATATTTGTTGTTAGGTCACCTGCGTCATTCTGGTATGTTGCTACTATCGATCTGCGTCCGTCGTCGTCGTTTTGTCTGGCGTGTGTTAAGAATTGAACACTTTTTAAAAACATTTTGACAAGTACCATTCCAATTCGTTTTTAAATTTACTCTAAAGCACCTCTGGAACAAGGGGGATATAAATAATATATTTCAGCACCCCTGCACCCCCGAAGCCCTTGTGGCGAGACGAAGACTGCCAACAAAATTTAAAAAAAAATGTTCTTTACAACCACACCTCTCAAACAACAAGGGGCCCAAAGGCCATATCGATCACCAGAGCACGTTAACATTTTTCTCATTTTCAGTCATCGGCGCACTTGTTTTGTGTTATGACGTTCCAGCAAATTAATGTTACTCCAGATAAATTACACAGAACACAAGCTAGCAAAATAGTGATTGGAAGTTGAATGAAAATCAAAATACATATTTTTATGCAAAAATTCAATGAGGTTCACATCTTTACAAAAAATCGGATGCCTTGTTGGTATGGGGACACGGGTCAAAGCACATGTTGAGGCCGTCATTATTAAAAGACTAGAGTATAAATGTTTTGTGTAAAATTTCGTACCAAATCTGTGCTGGTCGATTCCCGCATTATTTTGATGCTTACAGAGAACGAGTCTTAAACAACATCTGTAATTGATTGACTGTTTGTTTGTTTGTTTTACGTCCCATCGAGAATTTCTCGCTCATATTGAGACGTCACCAGCTTTAGGTGAAGTACCACAAATTTAGACCTTTATTTAGCGTTCAGGGCCGTAGCAGTGAGGGTTTTTTAACGTGCCAACGCCTATCGTGACACGGGACCTCCGTTTTTATGGTCATATCCGAAAGACCCGTGATTCTCACTTCTAAATGCCGAGCGTTTGGCGAAGGAGCAATCACTACCTATTTTTCGTCTTAGGTTTGACGCGGCCATGGCACGAGCGGGCTCGAACTCACGACCTCCCGGTTACGAAGTGAACGCTCTAACCACTGAGCTACCGCGACCGGTCAACATCTGTAATATAATCGATACTAAATTGAGATAAAGCTATCAAGAAGGAATAGATAGTCATTTACCAACATCATCAATCTGATTATCCCAGGGGGGATCTTTTGGTTCTACTGTGGGTCCAGATGATCATAATGATTATTGCCAGTATTCTTTAATTTTGTCGATACTGTATAAAAAATTAAATGCTTATCTACATGTATTAAAAGCAGAAAAGGGATGTACCAATATTGTCCCATGTTTCGTTGTGGTTTAAGATGGACGCATGACTTATTATAACATTTAGCATGTAAAGTCTTTCATCAGGGTAGACACATCCAGGATCATCAGTGGTTGGAGAACACATCTCGTTTTATACCACTGGACGAGACATTGCTAAATTAAGTTTTGGAAATTATTTTTGATTTCGTAGCCTCTGGAGATAAGGATGACCTTTTCTCACATTCAGTTTACCGGTAGGGTGAGCCACTTGTTCATTTACTCCATTATCGTCTGGTGATCATTTATTGTTTTAGTCTTGCGTTGACTTTCTAAATTATATAAATGTCAGTGATTTTGAATGGAAATTCTCTCCTTTGATTCACGTGGATGAGTTTGTTTTACGTCCCGTGGAGAACACGTGGATGAGATTAAGTCGGAAAGGTTAATGGCACAGTCATCAATTACAGTAAATCCGTGGAGCTGTAGATTCTTCACAACTATCAGAGCATTGTGTTTATAAGTACAAGTTAAACAGTTCACTGGTGTGTTATCATTACTAGTATGTTATCATATTTTCCTGACTTTTAGTAGTACATTGTATTATAATACTATTGCTTTACTACCAAACGGTGAACTTAGTAATCACACTCACACATACACACTCACACATACATACATACATATATACACACACAGTCACATACACAAACATACATACACACACATATGAACAAACACACACAAACAAACACACACACATACATACACACACACACAGGAGTAAGGTCATATAACGTACTGGAGAACAGGAAAATCAAAGTGTTATGAATAATTATTTTCAATTATAAATATATCTTACGTGGCAATAAACTTCCCGGATACCATTTCTTTTGTTTATATCAATTTGAAGGAATAAAAAAGCAAACAAAATACTCACACAACCTGGATAATTATATTTTTCCTGTTATGTTGTATAATGATTTATTAGTGACTTCCCCATATAAAACTACTGACAACGTGTTGGCTAAAATCCATGATGTGTTGTCCACAACATAAAATCGTCTGTCTGCTCAGTAGACCGTGAAATTATCTAACCACTAATTATTAATAAGTCTCCGATGTTAGCGAGTGTCACATACACTGGACAGATGAAACAGTGCATTATACATCAGTGCGTTTGTATACATTTATTATTAAATCTGTAGAGATTTACACTGAAATATGCTTGTAAACAGTTAACCAAAGCTTGTACATTGTTGAGAGAGAGAGACAGAGAGAGAGAGAGAATTGTATCTGAAGTCATATCTTTTTGCCCAATTGTCAGATAAAATTTTCCGCGAAATATTTAAATATTTGTTTTTTGCATAAAATTCATCAAATATATTTTGACACATTTATGAGTATGCAATGAAATATTTAAAAAAAAAATATATTCTTTATAATTTTTTTTTCAAATGTGCATCTCTAATGAGTGAGGAAGGAATTAGTCTTTTCTTATATAATTAATTATTCATTAAATGCACAATTGTGTGCTGCCATTTCACACATGCTATTTATCACAAATAATACTCTCTTTCATTTTATCTTGATAATCCAGGACCACAATGCTTCATTTGTTTCAATGCTAGTATTTCAAACCATGACATGCACGATACTAATATAGAATCTCTGTAGTTCGTTATCTCAGGTAATTATTTGTGTTTATTTTGAAGAACAGATATTTTAATTTCTGTGTCGTAATAAGTTTGATTGGTTGATTGATTGTTTGTTTTACGTCTCGTCGAGAAGTTTTCAATCATATCACCAGCTATAGGTGAAGTACCACACATCTAGACCTATGCTTAGCGCTCAGGGTCGTAGCAGTGAGGGTTCTTTAACGTGCCAACACCTACCCAGACACGGGACCTCCATTTTTAAAGTCCTATCCGAAAGACCCGTGATTCTCACTTCTAAATGCCGAACAGTCGCCGGATAGCTGAAAAATTGCTCAGGCGACTATAAATAAAACAAAGAAACAAAACAAACAATCTAAATGCCGAGCGTTTTGCGAAGAAGCAATCACTCCTATTTTTCGTCTTAGGGTTGATGCGGTCATGGCAGGTGCGGGGCTCGAACTCACGACCTCCCGGTTACGAAGCGAAAGCTCTAACCACTGAGCTACCGCGACCGCTAAGATACAGCGACGACTGTGTTAGTATGGGTATTACAAATGTGCATGTGGCAAGGGTTTTATTTTCTTCAATTTTTGAGAAAATTGCATGTTCAAATTAGTCAGTTTTGAGGAAATGTCACATAGAGAGTGCAGTATAATTCCTTTCCACATTTTTCAAGTGAGAACTTTCTTATTTTACAAAGTACTTTTATGGGTATTGCAGATGTGCACTCGGCAAGGATTTTTACTTTCTTCCATGTTTTAGAAAATTACACATTATTGAACTTTGTCAGTTTTGAGTGCACGATTTGTCCTTTAATTTTTCTCTCAGGTGTAAAACTAGGACCTTTGTAAACAACTTAAAGATGTGCGCATTGCAAGGATTTTGATTCTCAACATATGGGTGTCTTGGTAAACGAAGTTTAAGGAGGTATGCGAATCTTATTTATTGAGAAACTGTTCCACTCATATAATAGTGAGCTGATATAATACACTGAGTCAAAAAAGAAACTTCACATTCTCTTGTCAAGGCACTTAAAACGAACAAGAGATAATAGGATGGTGCCAGCGATTTTATTTCATTGCTGAGATGTGTGTGATGTAATCAATACACTGACAGTGCCACAGATCTGTTCAGTTGGGCTACACGCCGTTCCAAAACATTTGTACACAGAATGTTAAGTCACAAGAATGAAACGTCGAAATGTCTCAGTTCAATATTGAGTATGGCCGCCTCGCGCATTCACCACAGCCATGCACCGTCTCCTCATCGACTGCCTGATGTTTGTGAACACATGGTTGGGGATTCGGCGCCATTGATCTTGCAAGGCAGCGCCAAGTTCCTGCAAATTCTGCGGTTGGTTCCTAAGTTCACGAAGCCCTCTCCCTAGTGCATCCCAAACGTGCTCGATGGGATTAAGGTCAGGGGACCTCGATGGCCAGTGCATGACGTTGATGCCAGCATTTTGAAGGAAATTTCGTGTCAACAACGCGGTGTGCGGCCGTGCATTATCATGCTGGAACTGTAGACCTGGACCATGAGCCGCCATGAAGGGAATGAGTTCAGGGGTGAGTACCTGATCGCGATAAGCAGCAGCTGTGAGGTTTCCATGGATGACCAGAAGTCTGGAACGGTTGTTCCCACAGAAAGCACCCCATGCCATGCAACTTCCGCCCCCGAATCTGTCCACTTCCAGCACACAACACTGGGCATACCGTTCATTAGGTCGTCTCCAGACTCTTAGCCTGCCGTCCGCAAATCTGAGGATAAACCGCGATTCATCACTAAAGACGACTTGATTCCAGTCTCTCTGGGTCCATCGGAGGTGACGTTGGGCCCACAGCAGACGCTGACGTCGATGAAATGGCGTCAAAATTGGCCCACGAGACGGACGTCGAGCATGGAGATTGGCAGACCGCAACCGATTTCGGGTGGTCTGTGCGGACAGCCGACCTTGAAACATCTCAGCTCTGGTTCGTGCAGCCGGCAGAAATCGGTTACGAATGTGACGAAGGACGATGTTCCGGTCTTCAACTCGTGATGTTACACGTGGACGACCCGACCTTGGGCGATCAGCAGTGGTGCCAGTTTGTTGTAGACGATGTCGCAAGTCATACACAGTACGACGGCTGCATCCCATTGCTGTTGCGATGTCAATAACTGGTCGCCCCGCTTGCAACATGCCAACGGCACGTTCACGTTGCACATTTGACAATCGCGGCATTTCAAGTACTGTTACAAATGTGGCTTAAAAGTGTTTTTTTAATGTTTGAGGCCATGGCAAACATGTGCAAATGAATCCAACTTCGATGTGGAGTTCACAACATTGAATGCACGTGCAAAGCCTGATTTGGCACGAAAGGCATTTACACAAGAAATGGATGGCTATGAGTGGGTTTGGCTAACGGTTTTCCAGAGTCGACAGATAGGGATCCCATGTTGGCTACACAGGTGTATCATCAGGGGGAAAGTATTCAATATCTTACAAAATTAATTTTGTGAGTGTTTTTTTTTCCGACTCAGTGTAGATTTTGCATAATATTTTGCAAAAGTGCACCATATTGTTTCAATATATTTTTTTTTTTAATTCTGCAAGATTCAAACCTGTGAATCGCAGATTTATAGACTAACCCATATATCGAATAAACTATTCTAAATAGATTCGAAGAGTTAAAAGATCACATAATATACTGCTGAGTGCATCAGCTTGGTGACACTACATAACTAAAGTTCTACAACTCCTGGCATTGTGCCATGATTGCTAATCAATATCACGAAACAAACATTAGTCCCACGGGCGTATTATTGACCGTGTGCGGTGCTCTTGTGCAGGTGGCACCCGAAGGACCGCCCCATTTAATCGAATCTTACGACAAGCAAGGAACACCGAGGACCTATGCTAACCCGGAAGATCACGGGTTAATTATTTTGCCAGATCTGAAAACGCGAACAAATTTAAAAGCATTAATTAAACTGCATTAAAAACAAACTAACCTGATCGTTATCATTTTTGCTAAATATTGTTTCTGAGAATTATTCATTATAATATTTGGACCTGGTCGTTTTGCTATTTTTTATGTTTAGAAAACTATTCATCATAATTCTTGGAATATTAAAGGTTATATGAGTGCATAATTAGTTTATGAATGTATTCGTCGTAAAGATATAATCAACAAAGAGCTTATTATTTGGTGTATCTTTCTTGTTCACCGTAACTAATTCCATTCCGACTTTAAAATAAAAAAACAATATTTATTTGCTGTCAACACAATTCTGTAGCATATCAACTCTACATACATCTATAGTTACGTAACATTTCCTGATTTCCTGTTTCATGGTACTCTCCTAGGAAAGCTGAAATATGTGTCCGAAAAGACCTGTGTTAGTGGTTATTAAAATGAATGTTAATACGAACTGTATCATACTGTCTGCTCGGAGGAAGTGGAATGCTTATTACCGAACTATTTTTTTTTTAATTCTATCTATCAAACACTAATGATATTGCGGTTACTTACATGTTTAAGCACTGACTGTCGGTATGCGTCCTCCTCCCCAGTAAATATAGACCTCATGGATCATAGAGGACCATCTGTCTCAGCTAAATGCATCATTCAAGTTATTAATGCTAAGTAAGGAGGGTATGATTCAGACTAAGAGCAATGTTTCAAACCTTAAATATGTCTGTGCCCTATTTCGTAGACTGTAAGACTCATAACAATCATGGGTTTTTTTTAATCTCTCACCCGAAATTTGTATATTTTCTCTCAATGGAACTTGGTATTCTCTTTCTATATATTATTACCTTAAAATATTTTTGTGGAAATAGATATCAATATCATTCACACGAAGTGAGTTTTGATACATTCAATTTAATCTCCACCACTACTCTACCACATCCAGTTACCGTATATTGATTGATTGATTGTTGTTTTCCGCCACACTCAACAATTTTTCAGTTATCTGGTGGCGTCCAGTTTTTATTGGTGGAGGAGAGAACCCTGATACAATGTACCCGGGAAGAGACCATCGACCTTTCGAAATTAAACTGGCAAACTTTCTCACATATATCGGCACGAGCGAGATTCGAACCCGCGCCGATTAGAAGTGAGAGGCCTTGTGATTTTGAGCGCGATGCTCTAACCACTCGGCCACGGAGGCCCCTCCAGTTACCGTATATCATATAATTTTGGATGTATGAAATATCTATCTATCGTTTGAAATTTGAGCGCTTCATATTTGGGGCACTTTCATTCCACAGCTTTATCATTCATAAGGATAGAAATTGTGACACTTTCAATTTTTGCGAAATAACCTCATCCTCAAAAAAACCCCCCAAAAAACAAAAAAAAACCAAAAAAAAAAAACCCACACACCCATAACATACAAAAACCCCTAGTAAATTAAATAAAATAAAAAAGGAGGCCCACAGGCGTTATCGGTCTATTGATTATTAGTTGAAAATATCACTAATGTTAGAAGCTACTAAATAAAAAAAAAAATCTTGTTCTGAATATATCTATGCTAAATAATATTGTAAAACAAGATGTGTTCTTTAAACTTTTAAAAATGCCCTCGAAAGTGTTTATACTGATGAAAAGACTTTAATCAGCGATAAATAAATCATTTTGACCTATCGTGGAATCAACATCCTGGGGTTGCGAAATCCACAATTTCGATACATCCTTTTCTGCTTTTCCTAAACATGCATTTAGTTCTTATACCATAGCAGCAAACCTCAAGAAGCCTTTCAAATCATAAAGACAATAATCACTGTAATAACTTGGCTACATTCTGGAAGCGAATCTTTATAGCCCCGTGGGGATCCGGGTTGTTAGAATAGATCCTCAGTACCCCTTGCTTGTTGCAAGAGGTGACTACATGGGGCGGTCCTTCGGATGAGACCGCAAAAAACCGAGGTCCCGTGTCACAGCAGGTGTGGTACGTAAAAGATACCTCCCTGCTCAAAGGTCATAAGCGCCGAGCATAGGCCTAACTTTGCAGCCCTTCACCGGCAATGGCGACGTCTCCTTGTGAGTGAAAGATTCTCGAGTGGGACGTTAAACAATATTTAATCAATCAATCAATCGAACCTTTATCCATTAACAATTTTGATAAAGGACGACTTACTCCTAGATATATATTAAGTTTCAATTTAGTACCAATACCATCAAAGAAGACAGATATTATTTAAATATTTTAAACATATAAACTGTATATAACAAGTTTGGCCCCACCCTGGAGTCAGAACCTCTATCCCGGGGATCAGGAAATTTACATTTTAGTAGAGGTATGTATCCCTGCTCTACATCACTATGGATTTAGTTTTCTTGCACATGTGCATTTACAAAGAAGTTCAATTGTTAACACTTTTAATCACTGACTATTTGGCCCCACCTTGACGCCTTACAGGACTACCTGTTCATTTTATATATCTATTTAATTTCAATTTAGAATCAATAGCATTGAAGAAGATGGCGTTTAAATGTTTTACACATAAATACTATATATTAAGTTTGGCCCTGTCCTGGAGTTAGAACTTCTACACGAGGGATCATGAAATTTACAATCTGGGTACAGGCCTTCTTGCTCTAAATTATTATGTATTATGTTTTTCTCGTACATCTGCAGTTCTAGAGAAGATTTTAGAATACTGGTAAATTGTTGGCAGATTTTGCCCCGCCTCTAAGGCCCCAGTAATCCTGAAAATTACAATTTCTGTCCGCTTTGTTCCAAAGCTGCTACATAACTAATTTGAAAGGGATCGGTATGGTAGTTATCAATAATTCAAAAACGTTCAGTTTGCAATTGCAATAAGTCACGTGAGTAAACTCGGGTGACCCTTTTAAAAACTCTAACGCACCAAAATTACTCGACATACCGTAAGTCCTTCCTCAAATCTACCCTTCCAGTCAATCTTCGCCACTACTCTTCCACGCTTAGAGAATCCCTACACTACTCCAATTAACCTTTCTGCTAATTTCCTCCTCCACCATGCCAGGCCACTGTATAGGACCTTGCCCAGCTAATTGCCTCCCCTACTAATCAATATTACCTCCCTTCTCCGACGAGTCAACGTTCTCTCACTACTTTACTATGACGAGTTGATTTTTTCCACCTCTATCTCATCGAGTCGATATTCCTTCTCTTCTCTACCCAAACAAGTCAAGATTCCCAATTTTCTCCACTCCCTACCAGTCCGTCTCCGTCTCTGCTCTACGCGGCCCAGTTAGTTTCATCTCTTACATGTACTCTACTTCAGTTACTATAAGTTTTTTTTTTTTTTTTTTATGCAAAATGGTCAATGCGAATTCCGCAAAGGCGATACCAGATGTAGGTGAGGAAAATATTATATATTATTGCAAAACGTCGCGTATGTCCTTAAATAAGGCGATATTCGATTTAGGCGGGGTTGCTACACTTCCATTATTATTAGTGAGGCGATGCTAGAATTTTAAATGAGGTTTAGATATACTTTATGGTCATAGTCCAACACGGTGAAGTCATCCGGATAAGTCCTTTTCCAAATATTTTGAAGTCCTAGTTATTTATAAAACGACCGAGGAAAACGTTGCATCTCCCCCAATCCAAACTTATGATTAAGAAAAGTTACCGTTTGGATCTCAAAATACAGTGTTGGGACTAATTCGTCTTTTTCATTTATAATGTATCGAATGGTGAAGTTAACAATGTGCTGATCGTAATCATAAATCCCAAAGACAGACACAAGTTCGAGTGTAGGGCAACACGGACCTCCGACAAAGCGAAGGTTGGATCATGTGCAATGTTATAGAGAAAGCATTTTCTCTATCACGCATTTGAACAATTAAAAATGAAAAAAGCTACTGAAAATTTCCCACACTGTGATGCTAGTTTTGACTGTATTAGTCATGTTGATAATTTGCTTCATATCAGATTACAACCCTAATGTTTTAACCGCAATAAATATTCTGTTACGAAGGTCCTTAAAATTGGCCAAGCTATCTGTCATAAAATTTGACTAACCCTTTTCATCGAGAAATATAATTGATGGACATAAGAGTTCTTAATAGACATAATGCATCATATTTTTTTTAAAAGAAATGTTATCATTCCATCATAATTATATCGTAATTCTATGTATTTAACGACCTACACACTTTCCCATCTGATGTCCAATCGTTCCGCATGAATTTGGTTTACGGCTTGTATGTATATACGTATATTGTATAAAACAGGTATGTGACGTATTGCTCACCCGAGCAACTCATATCAATGATGCCAACATCTGTAAATCGCAGGTATCTTCCTCCTCCAGTGACATGAGACTACGTCACGTCTTCCTCCTCCAGTGACATGAGAGTTTACTGCGGAAGTCGGCTTCAGATTTGTCTGAATTCCTTTCATTTTGTTTTTGAAAAAAATTGCAATATAGTTGATAAGAATTGCTTATCAACACCGTACAGAACCAGAGTGACTTTTACAAGCCCTGTCACGGGGGATTGTATCTACTAAATACGTACGAGCATATCGTTACATTACAGAATATATTCATAGAGTTATCGATACTTCTTCATATAGATACATTCGGCTGCATTCCCCATAAACATAAAACTCGTGTTTTCCTAGTTTGTCGGGAAATGTTTGAAAAATTAATATATTGAAACAATCCGGAGTGTTTTGCATTCTTGAATTCTTAAAGGGACATGGACACAATTTAAGCTGACATTTTAAAATTTATATTTTTAATGTTTACAATGCTTAACTAGTGCATTTCTAATGATCATCCAAAATTGGAATATGAATTGTTGAGTTGCAAGTGAAACACAGCACTCGCAGGTCATACTGTTATTACCTTGGCATTTTCATTATCTAAAAGGTTTATGTCATGTTTTTGTTTACATATAAATTGCTTAATAGACAATATCAAATTTAAAACAAAATGAGATGTAAAAAACACATGCTGTTTAATAATTCAAGAATTAACTTGTAAATAAAAACAAATCTGCTTTAAACGAAACCTTTACTAGTGTATTTAAGCTATGGACACAAAAACACGATATGATTACATAACAACGAACTGTAGAATCTGTATCTCCTCTTGTAACTCTCGGGGGGGGGGGGGGGGGGGGGGGCTCCGTGGCCGAGTGGTTAGAGCATCGGACTCAAAATCACAAAGCCTCTCACCTCTGTCGGCGCGTGTTCGAATCTCGGTCGCTGCGTTATGCGAGCAAGGTTGCCAGTTTACTTGCGGAAGGTCGGTGCTCTCTCCCCAGGTACATTGTATCTGGGTTCTCTCCTCCACCAACAAAAACTGGACGCCACCAGAGAACTGAAAAATTGTTAAGTGTGGCGGAAAGCAATAAATAATCAATCATCAATCTCGTAACTCCACAACTGACATTCCAATTTTTGCTGACCATTACAAGTACCTTAATTAAGCACTCTCAACATTCAAAATGGAAAAATAAAATTTGAATATTTTCAGTTCAAATCGTGTTAATGTCCCTTTAATTTTGTAGTCCTGTCTCAGCGCAAAATTTGCTGCGGTCATTTACTTGTACCATAAGTCTGCATGTTGATGAAGTGGATGGCCAATCAGAAAGCAAGGAGGTAACTTGTATCTTTTAAAGCTACACTGCACTTATAATATTATATGATTTATCTTAACAGTAATACTGTATACGGTTTTCATTCAAATCATCTTTTATTATATAATAATGTCAGCTATATGCACAGCAAGAAAGATCTTTCAGTTAAAACTGAAATTTGGCATTCCGTGGCATTAAAGTCGACTGAATGGCAGGCACATTTCAGTGACCATTCAAAGACCTTTCACTGACCATTCAATATCATTTCAGTGACCATTCAGTTACATTTCAGTGACCATCCAATGGCATCCAGTGGCTATTCAATGACATTTCAGTTACCATTCTTTGATCAGTGACCATTCAACATTTCAGTGATCATTCAGTAATTTACCAATCAATAGTCTTTCAGTTACCATCCAGTGATCATTTTGGCAACTTTAAATTACACTGTTCAAAAAAAAAAAACCGGTCGCGGTAGCTCAGTGGTTAGAGCGTTCGCTTCGTAACCGGGAGGTCGTGAGTTCGAGCCCCGCTCGTGCCATGGCCGCGTCAAACCTAAGACGAAAAATAGGTAGTGATTGCTCCTTCGCCAAACGCTCGGCATTTAGAAGTGAGAATCACGGGTCTTTCGGATATGACCTTAAAAACGGAGGTCCGTGTCACGGTAGGCGTTGGCACGTTATGAAACCCTCACTGCTACGGCCCTGAGCGCTAAGCATAGGTCTAAATTTGTGGTATTTCACCTACAACTGGTGACGTCTCAATATCAGTGAAAAATTCTCGACGGGACGTAAAACAAACAATCAATCAATCCTTTCACCGACAATGGTGACACCCCAATGAGTGAAAAATTCACAAGTGGGACGTTAAACAATATATAATCAATCATGTGACCATTACGCCACCTTTCCGTTACCATCCATTGACCTTTCAAAGACTATACAGTCAGTGAGGCATTTTAAATTTGAGCTTAATCAGGTCCAACAAATTAATCAAATGCTGATCCCATTTTATGACTGACATTGGTAAATATTTGACACCAACATAAAGTTAAAGTGAATGAAATTTTCTCTTTTTATTGATCATAATTTTAATTGTAAAGGCTATAGCAAACTCTGTAATACATTAAGTTCGTTCAGTGATTTTAGACAACATGCATCAAGAGATCCTTTGCTCCCAATATCTATCAACAATAATAATGCATGATGGCACCTACAGTTTGACGAGTCCTGCGCACAAACAGAAATAAATTTCTATCAAATTAAAACAGTACAAACTGTCTGATATCTTTTACTGATCACTATCGCTCAATACTCTCCTTGGGATAGGACAAATGCACATAAAGTCTTCACTCTCCCCTGTTATCCCTTTACAAAATCTGTTGTGAATGTTCTGTACTGCAAGAAAATGGCCATTTTCTTCTGATTGAAATTTATTGCTATACCACATTTGGAGAGCGCTGCCATATAATACTCTTTGTACCATGACACCTTAGCAAAATATATGCCATACTTTTCCCTTGAATGTGAGAGAAATAGAAATCTACCGGACATGGACGAAGATCTAACACCGGGTGTTCTAAACCAGTTTCATCAGTACTCAGCAAGCCAAAATATCCGATGATCTACGTTTTCTATGAATTTGCCTTGAACCAAAGTTTTCACTTAATACGGTAATGTACCCATATTTCCTTATTATTTCACCCATACCATCAATATTAGGGATACATTTTCCTGTATGAAGACTTCAAATGTACCTCCTTGTCTAATGCAATAAGCTTGAATACCTTCGGCAGCGAAAGAAATGACAATATATCTAAACAAAATGAAAAAGGAGAAACTACCTTGTATATATCTGCCACTTTACATTTTTCAACTGGGGATTCATTATGACTATAAAAACACATTTGAAAATTCAGTACAATTATTTTCTTGCAACACATCTCTAAATGAATCATAGAATTTTGCTGTCATTAGTTTCCTCATCAACTGAATTTCAACAGCCTTATTGTTTGTATGGAAGTACCAGAACACACCATAACATCTTCCAAAATACATGCACTAAACAATCCTTGAAATGGTTGTGTATATGCATATTATGGGTAACATCATTAAGGGTATACATCTTTACAAATGTTTTCCAAAAATCTAATAACAGGTCAGCCTTTTGAATGTGGGCAATGGTTTACGGAGTAGACGACAAGCTAACACAAATTTCTACCAACATTTGTAATCCTTTTTCTGGCAAAATTCAACACATAGGATACAGAGAAAATATTGTAACCCAATATTTCCACAGAAAAAATGCCATAATTTTCAGCAATGTGTGTAGGAATTCTATCAATATCAGTCAACAGATTAATAGATTTCAGTCTTCCCTCTATTTGTTTCTAAATATGATGAAGAGAGTACCCCATATTCAACCCAAAGTTTAAACTGCTTTTTTTTTTTTTGCTGTTCCAAGAAACATGTTGTGCATGGGATCAATTACACAACACTAGATGCCATCAAAATATTCTTATTCAATTAATACTCTATAAATACTCTATAAAACGTACCATAATCCCTTGAGAGTTTATCAGCTTGTGATTTTCTGGTTGCATTTTTAACACGGTGGGCATATAAATTTATATTATGAAGAAATTTTGTCTTTGGCTTCCTGATTTGTCTATCAAACCCAGAGTAGTCCCTCGTTTCTTTAAAATTACCAGGAAATACTTTAAAGCATTTGTGACAGCCTAAAGGACCTGCGATTTAAATCCACAGCATTGTCGAGCAGCAGGAATATGACACGACACACATAGCAAAACTACACGAAAAAAATCGGTATATGCATCCTTTTAATGAATAATCAAGTTTTATTTAAAGTATATCCTATTGAAGGTGCTTGCAAGATTTATTTTATATCATTGCGGGATACACCGAGGAGGAAGGAATCTGGGAAGAATAAAAATCATGCGGTAAGAAGTAAAAGACAAAGCAGGAGGCGAATTGATATGTTGTGATTAAAAATTAACAAACAATACAAAGGTACCATACAAATCTGGAAAAATTTCTCTAGTCTGGTAAAATATTTCAATATTTATATGCTTACCAAAGACGGCACATATCATGGTGTGGCGTCTTCCATCCGTCTGTCCGGAAATTGTAGGCGAAATGAGCCGTAAGCTCTAGAATCTCAGAACTTGGTACATTTGATCATCAAGCGAGAGGAAGATGCTTACTGTTTTTCAAGGTCACAGCTGTAGTATTAGTTTATAGGGAAACTTGTAGGTGGTATACAGACCAAACTAATGGGGAAGGGACTTGTCAACGAACTAAATCCACGAAGTATCAAAATCGGCCCTGTGATTATGAGTAAAATAAAGTCTCTATTATTGCAAAATTTATCACAGTATGAAAAAGCTTGGACCTTCTTTCTTAAAAATCCATTACATATTTTCCGCGTAAACTCATGCAGATAGATAAATATCTAGCACCAATGCTTTCATTTTTTTTTTATTGTTAGATCACCTCTATACATGATTCCACATACACGTCTGCATGGGAAGGGATCACATCAAATGAAAAAAAAAAGATGTAAATCAAATAAATATATAAATTTTATCTTGGTCTTTGCTAATCGCTGATAATAAATTTATTGAGTCTGATCCTTTAATTTTTATCAGATGGATTGTACATTGTTTTGTAAGCTACATGACAGTATCAACTGTTTACGTTTCCTTGTTAACCGCTACTAGGTCAACCGGTAACTAGAGATTTCGTTTCATAGATATTCCGATTCAGGATATTTTAAACCCTTGCGGAACACAATCTAGAAATGCATGTGAATAACAGATTAATAAATTAGAAATAAATAAATATTCTTTGTTAACACAATGATAAATACATCGTTGCATCTAAATGAGGAAATGTATGCAGGAATAAAAAGAACTTGAATATATATAAATGAAAGAACATTAGACCTTGAAAGAAAAATCCACATTAAACATATACCCCATATATTATTTGATTATTTATTGCTTTCCGCCACACTTAACAATTTTTCAGTTATCTGGTGGCGTCCAGTTTTGTTGGTGGAGGAGAGAACCCAGATACAATGTACCTGGGAAGAGACCACCGACCTTCCGCAAGTAAACTGGCAAACTTGCTCACATAACGCCGCGGCCGAGATTCGAACACGCGCCGACAGAGGTGAGAGGCCTTGTGATTTTAAGTCCGATGCTCTTTTTTTTTTTTTTTTTTATATTATCTTTTATTATTTTCATCACATTGTATATACATATAATATCAATCACATGTCATTCTATACAATTATTGTTAAAACACACAATTCAAGTACATAAATTCTTCTTTTAAAAAATGAATAAAAGTATACCCTCAGTTTCTTTCACAGTAGGATTTCTATACAAAAACTTTTTATGAAATACATGTGTTTTGTTTTCAATATTGCACAATTGATGATAATGATAAGAAATATAATTTCTCAAAGTATATTTACACAGCCTTTTTAAATCAAGTACTTTATCACTTCTTAAACATATCTGCCTTCTTTTATAAATACAAAATCTACATACTGACAGAAAAAAATTAACAAAGAAAGAATTAACATGTTTGATATTCTTTGTTAAACCAGTAAGGAATATTTTCTCATAATTCAAAGAATTGTATACTCTATTTTCACAGTCTTTCATGAGTGATTCAAGGTGGTATATAACAAAATTATTCTTGAAATCAATCAATTCATTACAATCTAAAAACAAAAGGAATAAATCTTCATTTTCAGAAACACATACTGGGCATACTTTAGAGTCAGATTTGCCAATTTTAAACAATTTTTCATTTGTATAGATGATATTATGAAAAATTCTAAAATCAATTTCAACAATATCTGGTGATTTACAATGGTCCCATAAAACCAACCATCTATGTTTTATATCATTGTAATCAGCCATTTGAAATTTATTACTCCAAAATGTATCAGAAACAGGTTGTATAAAAAGCTTTTCTATCAATATCTTATAAAAAATGTTCACAGTACATGAATTGAATACAATATTTTGATCTTTAAAACTAACAAGAAAATTTGGTACAAATTCATGCTTAATATATTCATTTTCACATACATATTTTTGCCATTCAATAGGAATAATTGATTTCAAAGAATTGTAATTTTCTTTAATCACTTTTATATCAATATCTGAATTATCTTCTTGAATCATTTCAGCAATACAGGATACTGGTAGAAAACCAGGAATAACCTCATAAGTAATGTCTTTGATATTTGTGATGCCTGATCGAATAAAATGATCCCATTTCAACATCTTATTATTAATAACAATTTGTGGATTACAAAATAGACAATAATGGTAAATATCATTGTTTTCACTCTTGTATTCTACACGGTCTTCTATTGCATACCATGCATCAAACATCTCTTGATACCCTTGTGGTAAAATTTGGAGATCTTTCTTATTTAATCTCAATAAAAATAATTCAAACCCTGCTTTCATTCCACAAATCTTTGACAAAAAATACCTACATGTGTATTTCCATAAAAAATGTTTTGTACTGCAAAAATACTTTGCTAAAAATTTAAGTCTAAAAGACAACATTTTAAGATATATGTCTATCACATTCAAACCACCATCTCTTTTATCTCCAATAATTGTTTTGTATGAGACTGAATGATTTCCAAAATTCCATAAAAAATTTGTACATTCCTTTTGAATACCTTCTCTTGCCCATTTTGGGATTGATATAACCGATAAAAAATACCATAATCTTGACACAAATAATGTATTGATTATTACTGCTCGTCCTTGAATTGATAAATTTCTCAGTCTCCAAAAATTTAATAATTGTCTTATTTTCTGTACTTTTTCACGCCAGTTAAGTTGTTCACATTCAGGCTTGTTTCTTCCAAAATAAATTCCTAATATCTTCATAACTTTAGTCTCCGATATACTTAATGATACCTTTTCACTCTCAGTAAGTTTTCCACAACCTATACACATTATTTCAGATTTTTGTACATTGATTTTTGCACCCGAAGCTTTGCCATAGAGATCAAAAATTTTTAAAATTTCAAAGATTGATTTTTTTTTACAGACAGCCAAAGTAGTGTCATCAGCATGTTGAAACATTAGTGCACTTACATCAGACATTGGTATAGGAATTCCTTTAATAATACTGTTTTTTCTTACAATACAACTTAAAGGTTCTGAAGATAATACATACAACAGTGCAGAAATAGGACAGCCTTGCCTCACTGAATTTTTTATGGGAAAATAATTTGTTAAAAACCCATTACTTTTGACACTACTATAAATATCTGTATAAAAAATTCTTATCCATTTTCTAAAATATGGTCCAAATCCAAAAACATTCAAAACATCTAACAAATAATCATGACTTACTCTGTCAAAAGCTTTTTCTTGATCAATTTTAATAATATATCCTTCTAAATTATCTATTTCTACCATATCTATAATGTCTCTAATGCTAATCAATGTATCTGCAATATCTTTACCAATTACTACACAGCAAGTCTGATTTTCTGACACAATATTTGGCAATACAACTTTTAATCTATTAGCCATAACTCTCGCTATTATTTTGTAGTCAACATTAAGAAGACTAATTGGTCTCCAATTTTTTAAAAACCGTTTTTCACCTTTTTTCTTATATATCAATGTAATAATTCCCATTTTCATAGAATGAGAAAGATGTCCTTTCATTTCAACTTCTTGATAAACCTTATATAAGATAGGCGAGAGTTGTGCTAAAAACATTTTGTAAAATTCCACAGTCAAACCATCTGAACCTGGGCTTTTGTTATTTGACATTTCTTTGATAGCCCTATATATTTCATCACTGTCAACATGCTTTTCGCAAATCTCAACATCAGTTTGATTAATTTTTTTTTCAACAAAAGATAAAAGATTGTCTTTACTTTCTTTTTCTATTGTCACCGAGGAATACAATCCTGAATAAAATTGATACTGTAATTCTAAAATTGAATCCGTGTCATTCTTAATTAACCCATTATTGTCAATTAATTCTTTAACCATATTAGACTCCTGCTTTTTCTTTTCTAAATTCAAAAAATACTTAGTACATCTATCCGAGTCATTTGCCCATTGTGCTTTGGATCTCAGTATTGCACCTCTACATTTTTCATTTTCAAATTCAGTCAATTCCATCTTTAATGCTTCATACCTTTCAATATCAACATAAACACCATTTGCAATATTGTGCGACATTCTCTGCAAAGCATTTTGAATTCTGTAAAACTCCTTGTTCTTTTCCTTTACTTTTATCTTACTATAGCATTGTGAAAATTTCTTTAATTTATATTTAAGATTATCCCACCAAACTAATATTGAAGACGTATACAATGGACAATTCTTTTCCTTTTCTATGATTTCACATACTCTTTTCTTATATATGTCATCAAACAATAAAGAATTATTATGAATCCATACACCTGGACCTCTTTCACTTTCGTCAGTACTGAAAAATAAAACTACCATGGAGTGGTCACTAAATGATGTGTTCAAATACCTAATGTTCTTAACAAAAGCATGTAAGCAACGTGAAACTAACATATAATCAATTCTACTTTGAATAAGATTACCTTCAATAACACGCTTCCATGAAAACACTCGTTCGTTTTCATTTCTTTTTCTCCATATATCCACAACATGTAATTTGTTCATTATCTCCATCAATGCTTTATAACTGTGATCATACTTATGCTTTGTTTTTCCACTTCTATCAATATCGCTAAGTGTGTTATTAAAATCCCCCATAATTATAAGATTTGGTGTATCCGGAATAACTTCTATTATATTTTGAAAAAATAACGTCCTTTCTTTTGCATCATTTGGTGCATATAAATTTATAACATCAAAAGTTTCATCATTTTCTTTATATCTGATATGTAAAAACCTTCCATCAAAACTTTTAACTAATTCCACACTTGATTTGATATCATTCTTTATCAAAAATGCAACACCTCTAGACGACGAAATAAAATTATCGTAAATAATATTCCCATTCCATAAATGTTTATAACTTTCTATTAATTGGTCATTCCAGTGTGTTTCCTGCAAAGCAATAATATCATATTTGTTTTCTTCAAATAAACTAAACGTACTTTTCATCTTGTCAATATTGCACAACCCGTTGCAGTTCCATGATGTAATCACAACCATTACAAAGAAAGAGAAAAGAAATAACTTCCCCATTGTTATTTATTTTTCTTTGTCTTACTCCTCTTTCTACTTTTTCGTTTTCGTTTCATTTTACCATTTGTGGTGTTCAGAACAACCTCCGTTTCTGATTCTGAGTTGTCTCCCGTGTCCTCATCACTCGTTTGAGTCTCTGTAGCATTGATGTCTTCCATCACAACGTTATCATCACCCGCGTTTTCAGAATCTTGAACGTGCTCCGTTTGAGTTCCGTTACAGTCAGTATCTGTATTTGTTTCGATATTTTTGTTTTCTCGTGAAGAAGTACAATTTTCACCAGATTCCCCATTTTGACCCTCTCCGTCATCTTTCTCGTCACTCGCCTCCTGATCCTTTATGTCAGAACTCCATTCAATATTTTCAGATTCCAATTCGTGTTCATTCATGCGTTCTTCGCATACACACCTGTGTTCCCATTCACCGCAATATCCACAATGCTGTGTTTTGCAAGCTCTTGCGTAATGTCCTTGACATTTACATTTATAGCAGACAAATTTGGGGCACGCTCTAAATAAATGTTCACTAGAATAACAAAGCGAGCACACCTTTATTTGACCATTATATATACACCTGTAATATTCTTTTCGGAATCTCATGGTGTATGGAAATGAGGACATATTCTCTGGTAATTTCACTTTCGCGTAACGTGTACCATCTGCAATAGTTGTACCAGGATAGTACCTTCTCTTGATAGGGGATAATAATTCTACTTTCATTGCTTGAAGTGCGATTTCAATTTCTACATCCTCAATATATGCTGGTAAATGTAGGAAGCTAACAACCAAGGAACTTTGTACAACCTCCTTACATTCATACACCCTTTCTCCCACTTTGATCCCCTCCAATAAATACTGAGTGGGTGCTTTTCCATCTAAGGTTATTTCGTAAAGATTCCCCGACTTTGGGACACAGGCATAAATGGACCCAATTCCACAGTTTTCATGCACAAATTTGATAAGTTCATCAGGTTTAACACGTGAATTATCACGCACATCAACAACTAATGTGTTTTCACGGCAGTACTTTCGTTGAAAAGTGAAATCACTAGATCCGCCACTATGGCCGCCACCTGACGTGGCTGCCATTGTCAAAGTTTCAATGTTCAAAAACTATACAGGTACAAAGTCAAACGTATTTACAGTTGGAAAAAAACAAACATATATACAACGGCTTTGTGCCAAAAGTTCAACAGTTTCAGTTCGCCACTTACATAAAGCACAACGGTCGTTTTCGAATCGCCGAAAATTCCTCGTGCTCACTCCTGCTAGAGGCCAACCGGAAGTCACGATGCTCTAACCACTCGACCACGGAGGCCCTATACCCCATATAACAGTAATTGTCATAGTTATAATTATAATTATTTTTCGTTGAGAATTATTGACAAAAATAAACAAAAACCAGTAAAAACAATTAATTAAAGAAATAAATTACCAGTTAGTAAAAACATAATGATAAACAATTCTATATGGATGTGGTCAATAATTAAAAAAATGTAAATAATTAAGTCAATCAAAATAAGAAATGAAAGACTGTATGAAATAAGAGTGAATTTATGAGTAATTGAAAAAATGCAAACATATCATTCCCACTTAAATGTTTTGCTTTGTGTTTTTGTAGAATGGAGCTAGATGATGGCAGAAATAAATTCCCGTGTGTTTTATGTGAGAAAAGAACCAAGCCAACTGATAGAAAGAAATGTGAAAGCATTGAAGTGAGACACTTTCTGAGGAAAACGTTCATGGTGGATGTTAGACCAGTGGATGTGTTATGTAACAAATGCAGACACCACTACTACAGAAACAAACAATTCATCACTGTATTCGGAAATCGCCATCTATTTATTTTTGATATATATGGAATACATATTATCTATAATGAGATTTACAATTTTATAACTTTCTATGTAATGTTTTTTGTACATGTAATATATGCAGATTCACTTAGAGGATTTGAAATTGAAATAGTATGATCTTAAATTGAAATAGTATGATCTTAAGATCATACTAGATATGGGTACATGTATTTTTATTTCATTATGCCTTAAAGGTTCATGTTTATTTATATCACCCTGTGTCATTCATTGATTTTACCTGAATAAATCTATCTATTTGTCTATAGTCATGCTAATTAATATTTTCCCGCGTTTCGATAGTATAGCGGGGAAATGTTGTATTCACTGTGTGTATTTAAAATTGGTATAGTCTATATTTAGTGGTATGGTCCATGGTTTGACCAATAGAATTGCAGAGTAAGGGGTTTTAAGGTTGGATTTTTGTAGGGTGGTCACTTCTAGCCGCCGAACTGCACGAGATAAGCCATATGGATGCGGAGTCCGTTCAGAGGCAAATTAACCAAACTTTACAGCACGCAAATAATGAAATTCTGAGCAGTTTTTCCGAGCTTTTGGATTCAAGGCTGGCGGATGTTCAGAAAAATATTAACGATAACCAAAGAAGTATTGCGGAGCGTCAAGAATCTAAATTTGAAGAAGTTCTGTCTGACGGGTATAAGTTCAAAAAGAGGGGAAATGAAGAGCAACACAAGCTCAACGTAAAAGTTATCAATAAGCTGAAGGACTCAAGTAAGGAACTGCAGGAGCACAAGCTGGAAGAAGCTCAACAGAGGATAGCAGAAGGTTTGGATATTGTGAAACATAGGCAAAAATTAATAAGGCTCGCAGATTCGTCTGAGGCAGGATAGCGAGCAGTAGATGAATATGTGAAGAACCCAATCGCTTCCGACTCGGAGGATGAGAAGAAAATCAGCAAGGCACAGGCGAGAGCAGAACGAAAAGTCAAGGACTCGAAGAGACGGCGTGAAAAGTATCGAGAGGCCGTGCGACCTTATCCAAAGCCAGATTTACCATCAACCTCGACGAGCACAGGAGTCTGGAGATCAGGGCATTGTTACCGCTGTAACAAGCGGGGACACTGGAGGAAAGATTGCACAGAAAAATTGGAAGAGAACAAGATAAGTGCATTTTTTGAAAATAATCATTTGATTGAACAGGTTATTAGAGGTAATCTTGGCAGAGTTATTGTAAATCATTCATGCGATAATCTTACTTCACCTGTTGGACGATTGAGAGAGAATGTAGGTCAGTGGCGTTCGATAGGAGCATGTAGCTTTGTTATTGATGTTTTGGAATGTGGCTATAAAATGCCTTTATTTTCTACACCTGGGCCTATTGAATTAAGTAACAACAAATCAGCTGTTAACAATGAGCATTTTGTGTCTTCAGAAATTGAAAAAGTTGGTACAGAAAGGTTGTATTTTGGAAGTGAGTAAAAAACCTCGATTTGTAAACCCATTGACCGTAGCAGGTAACAAATTCAAACAAAGGCTGGTTTTAGATTGCAGGCATGTTAACCCACATTTATTCAAATTTAAGCATAAGTATGAGGATGCTAGTACTTCTAGATATTTATGTACATCGGGTGATTATCGTTTTGCATTTGATCTGAAAAGTGCTTATCATCATATAGTTATGCACGAGTTAGACAGGGAATATCTAGGATTTAAATGGCGTGACAAGTATTATGTTTTTCAGGCGCTTCCATTTGGACTTAGTACTGCTGGTTATATATTTTCTAAAGTCATGAGGGAAGTTGTTAAATATTGGAGGTCTCAAGGTTACAAAATCGTTATGTATTTAGATGACGGAATAGGAGGGTCTTCAACTTTCAAGGATGCAAAGTTAGTTTGTGATATGATTCAATCAGATTTGAATATGCTCGGCTTTTTAGTAGCGAACGAAAAATGTCAGTGGGAGCCAGTGCAAAATTTGGTTTGGCTAGGGTTAGTATGGGATACAAAGCAAAATACTGTTACTTTGTCAGAGCGTCGAGTTGAGAAGTTGAAATGCACTATTATGTATCTACTGAAAGGCTACGAACTAGGTTATTTACTATTTGATGTTAGAAGTGTGGCATCAGTGGTAGGACAGATTATTTCGGCAAAGATTGCGTTTGGGACAATTGTTAGATTGAGGACAAGATATCTGTATTTTTGCATTCAGTCACGCTCCAGTTGGAATTAGTTTCTTAGATTGCATCCAGAGGCTGTGTCTGAGCTTAAGTTTTGGATAGAAGAGGTAGATGGAATGAATAAAAAAGGGGCTCCGATAAGTCAGTTGACAGTTTCGGATGTAGACAGAATTAGAATTTATTGTGATGCTTCCGAATCGGGTTATGGAGGTCATTTGACTTTGTGTTCAGAGGGTGAGCATACAGATTATGAAGCGTTCGGAATATGGAACGAGTGGGAATGTAGTCAGAGTTCTACATGGAGAGAGCTGGAGACTGTTAATAGGCTTTTGAAAAACTCAGTAGATATTATAGGCGGAAACTCAGTTGAGGTTTATTCAGATAATCAGAATGTCCAGCACATATTGAGTGTAGGGAGTAAGACTAAGGTGTTGCAGGATATTGCTATGTCTGTGCACGGTTTTTGTGAGGAGGAAAAGATAGATTTGATTTGTAAATGGATACCTCGCAAAGAAAATGAAAAAGCGGATGGTTTGAGCAAGATAAGTTGCTGCGATGATTGGTCAATCAAACAAAATGTTTATGATTATTTTGATCGACTTTGGGGTCCACACACTTGTGATAGATTTGCAACGAATTATAATGCTAAATGTTTGTTATTCAATTCTAAAACATGGTGTGCAGGCACGAGTGGTGTAGATGCTTTTGCACAGGTCTGGTCACTGGAGGTAAACTGGCTAGTGCCACCACCGATATTGATTCCGAAAGTGATTCGAAAAATTGAAATAGAAAAATGTAAATGCACTTTAGTTGTGCCAGAATGGACGTCCGCTCCCTTTTGGCCAATGTTGGTTAGGAAGGAAGGAAAATTTCAGTATTTTATCAAAAAGTTATGCATTTTTAAAAAAACTATTACTGCATTTGCAGAGGTAGAGGGAATAACGGAATATTTGGAAAACAGGGGATGTTATTTAACATGCTTTTCCTGTGTATAGAATTTTGATTATATAATCTTTTTCAGGATTAGGATTGCAAAACGCAATAAGAAAACTGGCACATGACAACGGAATTCAACCGGGCAGCTATCTCGAGGATCTATGTCCACAGCTGGGTACTTTGATACTTTCCAGTAAAAGTGATAATACGAACAAAACATATTTCAACGCATTTAAAAGATGGGAGAAGTTCATAAAGTCGCAAGGACATAGTGCTTTGCCGGCAAATCCTTTTCATGTAGCGTTATATCTAACTCATTTATTAAATAATGGCTCTTCTGTTCATAGCGTAAGTGCTGCGGTGTACGCTATCAAATGGGCGCACGACTCTGTAGGTTTATCGGATCCAACCAAAAACACGTATGTAATTTCGATTCTAGAGGTTGCAAAAAGAAAATCGAGTCGGCTGGTACAGAAGAAGGAGCCCATCACTAAGGATGTAATAATTGCTCTGTGTGATAAATTTCAGCAAAGCACTGACTTATTAACTGTAAGAAATCTTACTATGATCTTATTTAGTTTTGCTGGATTCTTGAGATTTGATGAGCTTGTTTCTTTGACATTTAATGATGTTCAGTTGCATGACGATTATTTAGTATTGATCATTCGTAAAAGCAAAACTGATCAATACAGACGGGGAAACGAGGTACTCATATGCAAAGGATCAACTTCTGCTTGTCCATTTGATATGTATTCAAGATATTTGTCTCTCTTGGGTGATGCTGTAGACAACAATTGTTTTATATTCAGACCAATATTTCGTTCTAAAGATAATTGTAAGCTTATTTACAAAAACAAAAAGCTTAGATACACAGCTGCTAGATGCAACATTTTGGCTCTTTTGAAATCAATTGTTGGTGATGGGGTCAATCTGGGATTGCATTCACTTAGGTCGGGAGGGGCCACTGCGGCTGCGAATTCCAGTGTGGATGAGAGGTGTCTTAAGAGGCACGGCAGATGGAAAACGGATGTAGCAAAGGATGGCTATATATTAGATTCTTTGGAAAAGCGTTTCCTAGTTTCTATAACACTGGGTTTGTAAATACTAGTTTACTCAGCCCTTTCTTTGGTGGTCTAGTGCACGTGCGGCTGGCTGTCAGGCATTATATTAAAGTGTTGTGTTCATTTTATAGGAAGCGAGGTTAATACTTAATATTTTCCCGCGTTTCGATAGTATAGCGGGAAAATGTTGTATTCACTGTGTGTATTTAAAATTGGTATAGTCTATATTTAGTGGTATGGTCCATGGTTTGACCAATAGAATTGCAGAGTAAGGGGTTTAAGGTTGGATTTTTGTAGGGTGGTCACTTCTAGCCGCCGAACTGCACGAGATAAGCGATATTTAACATTTCATGTACAGTAAATTATGTTTACATTTTGTGTATGTTTGTGAGATCTTTTTATATATATAATTTTACATGTTTGTACTTTGTGAGGTCCGTTCACAAACTCCCTACATCCAGCGGCACCTGGCAACGGACACAGGTTTCCTAGAGTTTTTCTTAGGAAAATTCCATCTTTTTATCTCTAGTTTTTTCCTGGCCGGCCCTGATGTATTTTCGGGGAGAATTTTATACATGTTGGGTTATGAAAACTGTTGATATGAACCAGTTTTCTGATTTGATATATTGATTATATATAAAATAAACGGCGGCATCCTGCACGTACGGCTGGCTGTCAGGCATTATATTAAAGTGTTGTGTTCATTTTATAGGAAGCGAGGTTAATATACTGAAAGGAAAAAGAAACGCATATATCGAATTTTTATAGTTATAAATTAATAATGCAAATGTATATTTAAAACTCATAAGTTTTTAGTTGAAAGGGGTCTCTATATTCTAGCTAGCCTCAAAATTCAGTCATCCGTAGCTTCTTTTGTATTGATTTCTTTCTTCACGTTTTTTCATGAAATTGAGTGTCATTCGAACACACGCCGAAAAAGTGAGCACGAGCTGGGAATATCCATAGACTATCGAGAGACATGCTGTTTTTGCAGTTTTGATTTCAAAATTTTTCACGCGTTAACATGCCACGCCTAGGAAATAACGACAGAGGCCGAGCTTTAGCATGGTTAATTGATGGGGTATCGCATTCTGAGATTGCCAGGCGTTTAGGAGTATCTCAGTCAACAATATCTCGACTGTGCAAACGTGTTCGAGATACAGGAAATGTTACCGACCGTCCACGTAGCGGTAGGCCTCGTGCAACAACGCCGCGGGAGGATCGCGCCATCCGACTTGCGCACTTGAGAGACAGGAGCAGAACGGCAGTGCAATTTGCAAACTCTTTCCCGAGAAGAATTAGTGAAAAAACCATAAGAAATCGGTTGCGGCATTTCGGCATCAGAGCCAGGAGACCCTACGTAGGTCTCCCCCTTACTGACAGAAGAAGGGGGGTGCGCCTTAATTGGTTGCAGCGATTTGGACCCTATCGCTTCAGTATGCGGCAGTGGAGAAAGGTCCTCTTCACGGACGAATCACGGTTCACTTTACAACGGGCAGATGGGCGTAAACGCGTGTACAGACGCCGTGGAGAACGCTACGCTGACGCATGCGTAGTAGAGAGAGACCGCTTTGGTGGGGGGTCAGTCATGGTGTGGGGAGGCATTGCGTATGGCCATAAGATGCCCTTAATCGTCATAAACGGTAATCTGAATGCAGTGCAGTACCGCGACCGCATCCTGTCTACAGTCGCACCTTACGTTCAGCAGCATCAACTGACGCTACAGCAGGATAACGCTCGGCCGCATGTCGCACGCATCTGCCGTGATTATCTGCAGGCTCAACACGTTGATCCCCTTGAGTGGCCGCCATACAGCCCGGATTTATCACCCATAGAGCATCTCTGGGATGAGATTGATAGGCGGATTCGCCGTCGTCCGCAAGCCCCTCAGAATCTTCAGCAGCTAACTGACGCCATCATTGAAGAATGGGACAGGCTTCCACAACGAAAAATCAACACCCTTGTCTTGTCCATGCACAAAAGAATACGCGCAGCAACGTTAGCCCGTGGAGGACACACCCGTTATTAATTTTTAATTTTCATTTGAAACCATAGCAACTTTGCTTATAAATTTATCCTAATAAACTTGTTTTTTGTCTTCAATTTTTTGGTTTGTTTTTAAGTTCAGGTGATATCAAATATGTATAAGAAAAAAAAAACGTATTGAAGCATAAATGTTAATTTTGTTACCTAACAAAAAAATATATGCGTTTCTTTTTCCTTTCAGTATACTTTATGTTACATGTGTTTGGCGTAAATGAAGGAGTTCAGTTATTTGATTTATATTTTTTATTTCTTTTAAATTCAAAATATTTCATGAATGTGTTTTCCTTACAATGAAAGGAAATACTATTATGATATATATTCCATAAATGAAGTACATCAAAAGGTATTACAAAGTTAGAAACGCAATAAGAATGAGGATTGATAGAAAAGTGAATGTCAGTTGTACCATTTTAAAAATTATACGTGCACAACATGTACAATATGCATTTTCTATGCATGTTGCACTGGTTCTGACTTGGTAATTCAATTTCATTGCATTTGTATAAACAGACAATAGAGCGACATGGTTATTAAATATTATATAACAGTTACACATATATAATACTAATAGTGAAACAGATATACTTCGCTATACAAGAAAGGAATCAATTCTTTATCATGTACATATCTCTAGAGAATCAAGTAAAAAAAAAAGATTTAAAGCAAACGTTTTTTTTCAAGAGGTTCAATACAATGCACATTAAGTTCAGGGTATTTTTGAATACATGTGATATTTTAAATGAAATAGAATAAATTGTCACTTGCATGCAATATACACTATATTCCCATTTTCTAGATAAATTTAACTATTGTTAACTTTATTTACCAAGTTGGAATAATTGTACTTTATTTGCACGTAAACTTCTCATTTGAGTAAAACCGATCATGGTGGCTCAGTGGTAGAGCTCTCGCCTCGTGAACGGAAGGTCGTGAGTTCGAGCCCGCTCGGGCCGGCCGCGTCAAACCTGAGACGTTAAAATAGGTAGTGATTGCTCCTTCGCCAAGAGCTCGGCATTACGAAGTGAGAGTCACGGGTCTTTCGGATGGGACCTTATAAATGGAGGTCCCGTGTCGCAGCAAGTGTGGCACGTAAAAGAACCCTCACTGCTAAAAGCCATTAGTGCTAAGCATAGGTCTAAATTTGCAGCCCCGTCACCGGTAATAGTGACAGTCGCCGGATAGCTGAAAAATTGCTCAGGCGACTATAAATAAAAAAACAAAAACAAAAAAAAAACAACAACATTTGAGTAAACAAACACAATTTCTGTTTATCATATTTTTGAAGATTTTTCCTCATTGAGGCGTGAGGCACGTGCCCTGTTAAAAATAAACTAAGTAATTATAATATGTATTTCTTTATGCTATGTACATTTCTCTCATTCGATATAAAGGTTTTGCATTCAGTGTATGGCCTCAGGGTCTTTACGTACGTATTACCTTCTTATACATAACCTTTACCTCATGACGTCACAGTAAATAACGTCAACGTAAACATGTAAAAAAAAAAACTATATCAATTTTGAATGACTGTAAAAAGAAAACTAGAAAAGATATTGTGAAAAAAATGAAATGTTTTATAACCTATAAGTCTTAAAAGTATTATTTGAGAGAGTTTCACTTATTTTGGTGACTGGGCCGATTTTGGCACTTCGTGGCTTTAGTTCTTTTGTCAAACATGGTCCTGGTCCTTTAGGAATGGCTCTCACCGAGGCAAGTAAACCAACAGAGCATAACGGACAACAGTAGGAGTCCAACAATAAATGTAACAACCCTCTGCCACAGGCATATATACTTACATGAGATTTCATTGTAGAAGGTACGAGTGTTGGCTTTGTGACTGTCTTCTTACTCTTCCAGGAGTAGACATATTCTTTTTGTACTTTCTGTAAAATTGTCCGTCTGTCTGTGACAAAATTCCTCCTATGTGGCTTACTTGATTGATTGATTGATTTGAAACTTTTTACATTGCTTCGTTGCCATTTGTATACGTGTATATTTTCGACACGGGAGGATGGAATTGTTATCCTTAAAGTTATAGTGGATCGAAGAGGGGTGGAGGATGTAAAATGGCTCATGATCTCTTTTTCTCTTATTGAGGGAGCTGGGGAGAAAACTTAATACATATGTAGGTATACTGTTTTCTCACGTATACATTAGTCAATCACTTATGTTCAACATTAAAATGTCTGAATGTTTCTCAAAATTCGGAGAATACCAACCAATTTAATGTCCTTTTCCTAGTGGTGGATTTAAGGGGCGGTGTGCCTTACACCTTTAAAATTTAAAGTAAATCGTGATCTTTTGTTTTAAAAAAACGATAAAAGAAATAATGTTCTTTTTTCACTCTCAGAAATAACTAACAATATTTTTTTTTACTTTTGTTGATCGTTTGAGAGAGAACGTGTATTCTATTTAAAAAATCCTTATAATTTGTGTTATTTTATTAATTTTACCTCATTAAAAATGACAAAGTAGTAAAAATGACTATTTGGGAAACATTATTTCATGCCTATAAAATCCAGGAGCTTTCATGGGCTTCAGTCCTTAAGATAGCTCCCAGACCCCCTGCCTCAAGATGGCGTTCCCCAACTTCAATTCCTGGATTCGCCCTCTTTCCAATGATGTAATAGTTAAATGGACCAAATTCACTATATAAAGACCACCACTAATCAGGTTTCACAATATGCTTGACGTTTTTGTCCTTATCTGTTTATAATTATGGGATCTTTGTCTACCTGCAACTTTAGCCTATTCAAGAATCGTAGTCAAAATTGGTCAATTGATTGGTTTTTTTTGTTTGTTTTTTTATTTTATTTGTTGTTGTTGTTGTCCACCACACTCAACGATTTTTCAGTTATCTGGTGGCGTCAAGTTTTTATTAGTGGAGGAAAGAACATAGATACAATGTACCCGAGAAAAGACCATCGACCTTCCGAAAATAAACTGGCAAACTTTCTCACACATATCAGCGCGAGCGAGATTCGAACCCGTGCCGACTAGAAGTGACAGGCCTTGTGACTTTGAGTGCAATACTCTAACCACTCGGTCCCACATTGGTCAAAGACCAATAGTGAAATGCATATTTTTCATAACACCATTTAAATTTCATTTTAACAATGTTAATATTCAGGGCATGGGTATGACAATCCTTCTTAACAGCTTGAAATATCGAATGGCGAAGAAAACAATGTGTAAATCGTAATCATAAATCCCCAAGACATATACAAGTTCAAGTGTAGGGCAACACGGACCTCCAACAAAGCGAAGGTAGGATCAGGTGCCAAGGAGGAGTAAGCATCCTCTGCTGACCGGTCACACCCGCCGTGAGCTCTTAGTCGAAATTAGGTAAACGGGATTATCCGTAGTCAAAGTTAGTACAAAAAATGACAGTCTAACAAAGGGTATGAAACAAATCATTCAACATATGACCCAGAGACACCTTGTTATCGCAAACAAGGTCATTACAGCGACCGTAAAATTTGCGAAATGATGACTCCAAGCGAGATTCGTTATAACTGACACAGAGGAAGTTGACAATAAATCATGCTCTTCAGTAAGTATATTAATTGTATTGTTATTATGTCCACGTTTGGGAGGATCCAGGTATTATCCTTAATATTACTCGTATAGTGGATCCAAGAGGGGTGGACGGTGTAAAGTACCTTGCCAACACTTCTCCTCTATAGCTTACTGGCCATCCTTGACATTTTGTATAGTACTCCATTATCATTAGGGGGCGTGACCAAGTGGATAGAGCATTGCGCTCAAAATCACAAGGTCTCATCAGATAACTGAAAAATTGTTGAGTGTGGCGAAAAAAAATAAAACAAAAAACCATTATCATTAAATGATGTTCACATGCGAAATGTTGACTTTACGAGGCTGTACAAAGTCCTGTAACACTGATCATTTGCAGAACATGTCCTTGCGTATCGAATCAGTTGGGAGATAAACACACCATATGTAAGTGATAATAGTAAATATTGATACATACATAAGGAAAGTCAGTCGCCGGATAGCTGAAAAATTGCTCAGGCGACTATAAATAAGACAAACAAACAAACAAAAAACATAAGGGAAGTTGACGATGGAGAAATTGAAATCATCCTGTTTGTCTTAAAGTCTACCGCCAGCCTCTATTCTCAATAACCGATCCACGTACGAAGCCGATGTGAACGACTCTGTGATATCTTTTACTTCAAGTTCACTGGGATATATCGAAACGACAAATGAATGAAAATGATTATTGTTAAGAGATAAAACGTCGTCAATATATCTAAATATCGAAATGAAGGTCACAGCAATTTTTTGTCTTCTCATATAGAAGCTATTAAAGGAATTCTGCTTCATAAGAATATAACAACAGGTCAGCTAACAAAGGATCACAATTCGTGCCCATGGGAATTCCAACAGACTGTTGGATTGATTGATTATTTATTGCTTTCCGCCACACTCAACAATTTTTCAGTTATCTGGTGGCGTCCAGTTTTTGTTGGTGGAGGAGAGAACCCAGATACAATGTACCTGGGAAGAGACCTGTTGGAAGACCTGAACACCAAAGACAACGAAAATATTGTCAATGAGGAATTTTAGCATGTTTTTCATGTCAACTTCAGAACATTTGTGGTTAGAGTCAGAAATAAATTTATTGGATGACTGATCACTGGAGATAAATATTTCCTTTTACTATTTTTGTTGAAGAAGCAACTGCCTATGATGTCAAATGTGTAGTCTTCAATTTATCGTGAGGTATTGTCGTGTAAAGTGTTATAAAGTCATATGTTTTAATGTTGCTGAATTGAGAAAAGTTTTCTAATGTCAAATTCACTAAAAGTTTTTTTGTCTACATTTCTCATTTGATTTATACCACTTCTTGCATATATATAGTGGCACAGTACATATTGGAAGCTTCTCCTTCAGAGCATTTGATATTTTCGTAAGATGCAAAGATTGGGGCTTGGTATAAGATTTAATGGATCCAATAATTATCATCGTTTTCCTCGATGCACAAAGTGCATTTTTTAATGTAAATCCTCCTGTTTATTGAATTCTTTCACCTCCATTCTTTTTAGAGAAAAACCTCCGATTGGATTAACTTTCAAAAAAGTGAAATTCTCCGGATTTGATCAAAAGAGACAAAAAATGATATTTTTCCATGTAAGTCGAGGTGTTTCTCTCCCTTTTTAAGCAGGTCTATCTGATTTCCGAGGAATTCAGTCACATCCCTGCATACAGTATAATATGAGGAGGGGTGCAGTTAGGAGCGATGTCCGTGTTTTAATTTGGGGAGCTGGGAAGACATTTATTTTTAATGAATACAAGTTATACTTCAGAATTTTACGATGTTTGTTTGTTATTATTATTTTTATTATTTATTGCGTTCTGCCACACTCAACAATTTTTCAGTTACCTGGTGGCGTCCGGTTTTTGTTGGTGGAGGAGAGAACCCAGATACAATGTACCTGGGAAGAGACCACCGTCCTTCCGCAAGTAAACTGGCAAACTTGCTCACATAACGCCACGGCTCTAACCACTCGGCCACGGAGGCCCCTTATGTTTGTTTGTTTGTTTGTATTACGTCCCGTCGAGAATTTTTCATTCATATTGAGATGTCACCTCCTGTAGGTGAAGTACAACAAATGTAGACCTATGCTTAGCGCTCAGGGCCGTAGCGGTGGGGGTTTTTTAACGTGCCAACGCCTACCGTGACACGGGAACTCCGTTTTTAAGGTCATACCCGAAAGACCCGTGATTCTCACTTCTAAATGCCGAGCGTTTGGCGAAGGAGCAATCACTACCTAATTTTCGTCTTAGGTTTGACGCGGCCATGGCACGAGCGGGGCTCGAACTCACGACCTCCCGGTTGCGAAGCGAACGCTCTAACCACTGAGCTTCCGCGACCGGTCATTAAAACTGTCTTTTAGTTACTTTCACCATACAAGGGGGATGCAACATATATCAAATAAAGTTTGGACTGAATTGTATGGAATCAATTTGGTGACCACAGCCAATATAAGACCTGGTGTACAATATCAAAAGACCCGTTAAAAAGCATAAAAATCTGCCGATCTTGAAAACCTAAGAAATCTCTACTCTTTGTATTCCGCATGTTGGATCCAGAAACTTCGCAAGCTTGGCACAAGTAACAGCAGTGAAAGCCACAACAATACAGTTAAGTGAGAAGACTAACGTAACGGACAGTACTCAATATCGCAATTCCTATAGAAAATACAAATCAGGGAGATGGGCAAACACGGACTCCTGGCCACCAGCAGTGGGATCTGGTACTTAAGAGGAGTAAGCATCCCCTTGTAGACCTGTCACACCCGCCATGAACCTTATTATCTTGATCAGGTAAACGGAGTATTCCGTAGTCAAAATCAGTGTGTCAATAACGGCCTAACAATTGGTATGATTTGACCTAATGAAAGGTTGAACTGGTAAACTAGATCGTTGAAACCACCACCAAATTTGGGAAATGCTGACGTTAATCGAGACTGTACAAACCCTTGTAACATTAACTTCTTTGTCAGTAGCCTGTCTCAATTTTTGATCATATACAGAACAAGCTTTTGCGTATGGAATCAATTTGAAATATATGTCAACTGGATATTTCAAGTTTAAAAGCCGATGCTGAACAATGAGATTTTGTTTTGGGAATAAATGTCATTTGAAGAATTTTAAAGATTACCTTCATTTTCGCAATTAGGCTTTGCAGTTTCTTTGTGTTTCAAAGTGAACGAAACAATACTTAGCTTCCCGTTAGACAAAGTAACAATTGTTATGTTTACCCAGTATAATAACAGTCAGAGTAATCTACAATCATACACGCAGTTACAAATCTCTATTTTACTGTTAATATACACATCAATTACAGGTGTCAAATTACAACACCTGGAATTAACACAGCTGGAATTTAATTACAGGTGTCAAATTACAACACCTGGAATTAACACAGCTGGAATAAAAACAGGAATGTATGTAAATACTTTATTATTGTAATACATACATGCACCATTTCGCATAATTAAATGTGAATTCAAATAATCTGGGCCATCAGATGTATATGTCACTGAGATAAAGAGAAAAAATAAGAATACACGTACAATGATTACGTTTCCTATACACTGTAAATATTAACAGAATGTATCAATTTTGCGGTAACTTGGTATTTATTCCCGTGGGGATCCGTGTTAGAATAGGTCGTCATTACCCCTTGCTTCTCGTAAGAGGCGACTAAATAGGCGGATGAAACCGCGAAAAAATCGAGTCCCCGTGTCACAGCAGGTGTGGCACGATAAATATCTCACACTGCTCAAAGGCCTTAAGCGCCGATCATAGGCCTACATTTTGCAGCCGTTCGCCGGCAATGGTGACGTCTCTACACGAGTGATTTGCTTGATTGTTGTTTCCCGCCACATTCAACATTATTTCAGTTATCTGGTGGCGTCCAGTTTTTTTTTAGTGGTGGACGAGAGAACCAAGATACAATGTACCCGGGAAGAGACCAACGACGTTCCGAAAGTAAGCTAGCAAACATTTTCACATACATGGGCGCGTGTGAGAATCGAACCCCCGCCGACAGAGGAGAGAGGCCTTGTGATTTTGAGCGTTATGCTCTAACCACTCGGGCACGGAGGCCCTTCCATAGGAGTGAAAATTTATCGACGGAGATCATGTTTATAACCGGTACGGTAGATAACACAGACCAGTCATTAACGCATCGATGATAGATATTGAATTTTCTTCACTTTGCTAGTGCCCCACTCAGTAACGACAAGATTGTCTTTGGTGTCTACACATAAACCTAATGGACGGTGTAGATGACAGGTATCGATGCAGCGGAGGAACTGTCCGCCCTCATTTAGGATGTGGATACGGTCATTGTAATAATCTGCTGTCAGGATCCGACTCTGGCTGTCTGTAGTGACGCCGACCGGATTAAATGATCTCTTGTTATGAAAGTGATTAGCAGTGTATCTAAATCGGAGTTTGCCTGACCGATTCACCACCACTACTGCTCCATCTTCACGGACAGCCACACAGATATCCAGGTTTCTGTTCTCACTGATGTAACCACCAGATGAATAGAGAGGTCGACCGTGATCATCAAACTGAATGGCATCTGTCTCTGTTGTGCCAGAGTAACGCACGACTTTGGATTGTTTTCCATCAGCACTGACCATGGTAACCAGGAGGTCGTCGTCCGCGGTACTGCATACATTGAATGGTATCCACTCATCCAGTTTGATCACTTTCGGTATCTGTTTAGTCTTCAATATGTTTATAGTTCTTGTTAAATTGTCAGTATAAACAAGACACCCGCCCCTTGTCACAGCAAGGCCCCGTGGCCAGTTCCCTGACTTCGTTTGGATTGACTTCAGTACTTTACCCTCTAGATTGTGCAGCTTCATGACATTCTTATCCCCACATGTCCAGACTTCTTTATCATTGAGGCAGGTAACACTATATAAATCTTTATACCCGGTGTCTATGGTTGCGGTGAGTCGCGGTTCATCAAGTTCTTGTCGGACTGTTGTAATGGACAGTGGCGACAACAAACCAAACATTGCATAGATTTTTCCTGTGTCAATTTTTGGAGTAGAAAAACTTGGCAATGTTGCATCGATTTTAGGTGGAAGGTTTTTGAAGTGATCATTCCTAGATTTGTAAGTAAATGTTAGGGAAATATCATTGGAATCCAAAAGTTGATTTAGATCAGTAACAGTCTGTTTGATTTCAGTAATTGTGCTTTTGATTTGGTCTGTGCAGTTATCTAAAACAGCCAGGTGTTTACTTTTCATCTTCTCAATTTCCGATTTCTGTTTGTTGACAATTTCAGTGATCGCCCTGTGCCAGACTTCTCCTTGTTGCTTAACGTCTGTGGACAGTATCCCGTATATGGTTTCTAAATTGGCTCTCTCAATTTGGTTAGTTGCGACCATTTCTTCAAATTGGGGATACATTTTGGTCTCTAGTTCTTTTAAATCTTTTCGTATACCTTGTTTTATAGCGTTGATATTTTCCAGAAGATCAGCTAACTTGTGACCTTCATGTTTACCAGAGGAGACGCATAGGGAACAGACAGGAATATCACATTCCTTACAGCAGAGTTCACAAGGCTTGTCTGCGTGTTTCTGACAATTTGGATAGTTAGGACCATAACTTCTTTCGGTGTATAGTACGACTCGGTGTTTTTTAAAGGAATTTGAGAGGTGTTTACCAACGCAATTAGTGCAGAGACTTGTATGACAAAGTTCACAGTAATTCTGTAGGGGGTCAAATTTACAGAGGTCACATCGTAGAACGTCCTGAGCACGGGGGTCCATCCCAGGGATCACATAAGCAATTTACTGTAAATAATAGAAATGTACGTCAATGAATACTTTTAACGTTAAAATTGTACTGCTGATGTTTAGTTAACAATACTTATATATTATGTCAATGTATTACATTTCTCGATAAAAAGCGCATACTTTTAACTTTAAACGTCGTACTTGCATTGAACAATATAAGAAACGAATGAGCATCACTGAACAGACATTATTTGTCAATATCAAGTTGATTGTTTGTTTGTTTTACGTCCCGTCAAGCATTTTTCACTCATATTGAGACGTCACCAGCTGTAGGTGAAGTACCACAAATTTAGACCTATGCTTAGCGCTCAGGGCCGTAGCAGTGAGGGTTCTTTAACGTGCCAACGCCTACCGTGACACGGGACGTCCGTTTTTAAGGTCATATCCGAAAGACCCGTGATTCTCACTTCTAAATGCCGAGCGTTTAGCGAAGGAGCAATCACTACCTAGTTTTCGTCTTAGGTTTGACGCGGCCATGGCACGAGCGGGGCTCGAACTCACGACCTCCCGGTTACGGAGCGAACGCTCTAACCACTGAGCAACCGCGACCGTTTCGAAAGAAGGAATGAGATGAAACATAACTACATATCAACATAAAACATGATTTTGAAAATCCCAAATCCATAAATATAAATAGTTGCAATGAATGATTTTACTAACTCAAACAATCATGTACTACACGTCTGACAATTAGTGGTTATGCGGTGTTTATGTAAATAAAAAAGTTGTCTAACCTGTAAATATCCAACACCGTCTGTACAGTAGCCTCCTTCTGATATATCTATATGACGATCATTATTAGTGGATTTAATGTATAGACCCAGCGACGCTATATAGCTTCCGTCTTGTCACGTGATTTAAACGGGAAGTGTGATAATTTACGTGAATGAACCCAAATTCGACTATATTTGTTATTCTCAAACTGTTTAAAAACAAATAATGTTAATAATGACTGTATATTAATAATGTAAATTATTGCATTGAGCTCCGTAATGGTGATTTCACCATATTATTCATTATGTTTGTTAAGTACGCTATGAAAAAATTGATTGTATATTGTTTTGAGACCCGCTTGAGAATTTTTCACTCAAAAAGAGACGTCACCATTGCCGGCGAAGGGCTGCAAAATTCAGGCCTATGATAAAATGGAGTAGATATTGTGGTTCTGTTATTGTTTAAATACATTTGTCGATATAAAAACTAATTAGTTTGTCTACTTATAAGCAGATTGTAATTTACATTTTCTAATCAATGTTCTCATATTATTGACACACTTTTAAACAACGAAGAACTGCAAAATGTGTGCCTATGCTCGGCGCTTACGGCCTTTGAGCAGGAAGGGGTCTTTAACATGCCACATATCGTTGTGAAGTTTTTGCGGTCTCATCCGAAGGACCGTCCCATTTAGTCGCATCTTACGACAAGCAATGGATAATGTTGACCTATTTTAACCCGGATTTCTAATGGATCATTTATATAGTAACAAGTGTCTATATGTTTAGTCGCGGTAGCTCAGTGGTTAGAGCGTTCGCTTCGTAACCGGGAGGTCGTGAGTTCGAGTCCCGCTCGTGCCATGGCCACGTCAAACCTAAGACGAAAAATGGGTAGTGATTGCTCCTTCGCCAAACGCTCGGCATTTAGAAGTGAGAATCACGGGCCTTTCGGATATGACCTTAAAAACGGAGGTCCCGTGTCGCGGTAGGCGTTGGCACGTTAAAGAACCCTCACCGCTACGGCCCTGAGCGCTACGCATAGGTCTAAATTTGTGGTACTTCACCTCAATATGAGTGAAAAATTCTCTTCGGGACGTAAAACAAACAAACAATCAATCAACTTGATATTGACAAATAATGTCTGTTCAGTGATGCTCAAGTCAAAAATGTTGGAAATCAGAAATAAGGACACACTTGGAAGAGCTTAAGGAACCAAAAATATCAAATAGTAGCACCAAATCCGACAAAGGATTAAAGCTATGCATGAGGGAGATAATCCTTACTTTTGAAAAGAATTTGCTAATTTTCTGACAGCAAATGTTATCCTTAATTCGTGGTAATACCGAAGTACTTAGCAACTGGGCTGGTGAACACCCGCGGGGACTAACAGTCCACCAGCAGATTTTCCTATATCATATTGGAAGGAAAATGTTTAATGACAAATATGGGTATCTTAGTTAGACTTAAAATACCTGAAAGGATAATTTGGGGAAATGGAAACAAAAGTCTTGCGATCTTTAAAACTACTGTAACATTCTTGGGTGTTAGTATGTTCCGATATTTATACATTTTCAATATTTTTGCCTCTTTACCGGATCCCATGTTAGTATACACTTATTTTTTGTCTTTGATACTTTAACTTACTGTAATAGGCATTTCCTCCTAAATGATTACAATAGAATGCATTTGTTTACCCCCATTGCATGTTTTATAATAATCACATAAAAAAAATTTATTATTGTAATCCAGACTATAAGATTTTAGTCTTATATCATAATTTTTTTTTTCACGATTACATAAGTATATAAAACAGACTGTTTTGTTAAATCTTAGTGTGTAAATAACAGAAAAATAGAGTCAGCGAAAACTTCAGTACTATTCATCTTAGGGAAGAAAAGGGGGGATTATTACTTCCTTGATGCGAATCAAACTGGAAAACCGACTTTGTCCTCTCAATATCATAATACGATCTCGTAAGAAACACTTTCGTAGTACTAATCAGCTGTACCGGAAAAAAAAAGATTAGTATCGAGGATGCTTTGCTAGAAAACGAAATCCTTGATACAAATCAGCTTTAACAGAAAAGCAATCAGAATGAAGGATTTTGTTCCCACTAGTTACTACGATTACAATCTTGTAGGAAAACAAAGCCCTCCGTAGGAATCAGCTTTATCTGGAGATGTATCACTGGGCTTCTCTTTGGTTAGTGACTGGTATTTTAATATGTAGGTTTGCCGATGCATGCTAATGGTGACCAAGAGCCAAAAACGACAGAGAGCCAAAGTATTGATTGTATGGGGTTTTGTGCCCATTTGGCAATATTTCAGCCATTTTACGGCGGTTAAGCAACTGAAATATGGTTGGTTTTGAAAGTTGAAGTTTCCCCTACTCTTTTTCGAGAATCAAAGTACAAATTAATTTATTCCGGTCGCGGTAGCTTAGTGGTTAGAGCGTTCGCTTTGTAACCGGGAAGTCGTGAGTTCGAGCCCAGCTCGTTCCATGGCCGCGTCAAACCTAAGACGAAAAATAGATAGTGATTGCTCCTTCGCCAAACGCTCGGCATTTAGAAGTGAGAATCACGGGTCTTTCGGGTATGACCTTAAAACGGAGGTCCCGTGTCACGGTAGGCGTTGGCACCTTACAGAACCCTCATTGCTACGGCCCTGAGCGCTTTTGATTGTTTGTTATTTGTTTTACGTCCCGTCGAGAATTTTTCACTCATATTGAGACGTCACCAGCTGTAGGTGAAGTACCAAGAATTTAGACCTATGCCTAGCGATTCTCGACGGGACGTAAAACAAACATACAATCAATCAACGACCCAGAAAGCTAAGCATCGGTCTAAATTTGTGGTACTTCACCTACAGCTGGTGAAATCTCAATATGAGTGAAAAATTCTCGACGAGACGTAAAACAAACAAACAAACAAACTAAACCAAAAAAAAAATATCAATGGATAGAGAAGGTAGATTGCATAGATATTTGATAAATTCTATTTTCTATTCATTTATTGTTGATAAGAATTCAGATAGGTGTGATGGACTTTGGAGTTCCAGTCAGTAAAGGTTATCAATTGACCAAGAAAAATGAAGTTGGTAGCCCAAGTGACCAGTGAATAAAAATAATTATTTCGAGCCCTGCAGAATGCTTGTCTACTGGTGAAGTACATCACCATTACGGAAAATCACCCCTATAGTGAATTCTATATCACGAGAATCCAATAAATTTGTAGATCACGAGAATCCAATAAATCCGTTGACTACAAACCGGTCGCGGTAGCTCAGTGGTTAGAGCGTTCGCTTCGTAACCGGGAGGTCGTGAGTTCGAGCCCCGCTCGTGCCATGGCCGCGTCAAACCTAAGACGAAAAATTACCTAGGTAGTGATTGCTCTTTCGCCAAACGCTCGGCATTTAGAAGTGAGAATCACGGGTCTTTCGGATATGACCTTAAAAACGGAGTTCCAGTGTCACGGTAGGCGTAGGCACGTTAAAGAACCCTCACTGCTACAGCCCTGAGCGCTAAGCATAGGTCTAAATTTGTGGTACTTCACCTACAGCTGGTGACGTCTCAATACGAGTGAAAAATTCTCGACGGGACTTCAAACAATGAAACAAACAAACGTAGACTACAAAAACGTGTGTTTTCCCCCCAAGATGGCCACTTTCGTCCGTTGTGCTGATAGGAACTTATTGCTGGGTATGTTATTTAATCAATATAATCCATGGCATTTGATCCCACCTCTGGTATGTTCAGGGGTCCGTGTTTTCCCATCTTTCTGAAATTTATTTTCTGTAGGAATTACGAGATAAGAGTACTCCTTGTTACCTTAGCCTTTTCAAATATAAATTACCCAATCGTGTCGACATTTTGATCAAAACGACTGCAACGGATATTTTAAAGGGGTTTCATATTTTAATTTATATTATTATTATATTTTTATTTTCCACAATCCGGAAGACAAGCCTATGTGCTCGATTGCAAATTGCCTTGGTAGCATAGGAAGATTTAGGATTTACATTTAGAGGGGTGTGGGGAAAATCCAAGATACAAGGGGTATTGTTAGTCGCTTTTAGGTCCCCAAAGTTCGTCCTGATGAAACCTAGGCCCCTGTATCCTCACGCGTTTAACGGAAATCTGGTGTAAAATTCATGCAGTTTTCAAGAACAATCGCTGCAAGTTTGGAATAAATAATATTTCAGTTTTTTTAAACTTCATCCAATCATGTTTGATAACGGTGATGGCTCTCTGTGTTTAGTATCTTTATCATAAAACAGATCTGGGTGACGTCCGTAGTTTAATAGGACTTCTCTGAACTTCCTTGATTGATTGATTGGGGGGTTTTTTCCGGCACACTCAACAATTTTCCAGTTATCTGGTGGCGTCCAATTTTTATTTTGTGGAGGAGAGAACCCAGATACAATGTACCCAGGAAGGGACCACCAACCTTCCGAAAGTAAACTGGTAAACTTCCTCACACATATCGGCGCGAGAGAGATTCGAAACCGCGCCGACCAGAAGTGAAAGGCCGCGTGGTTTTGAGCGCTATGCTCTAACGACTCCGCCACCGAGGTCCCTTACTTCCTCGATGCACAAATTACACGATGTGTATGTTGTAGCGTTTTTGTAAGTGTAAGATATTTTGAGGCGCAATGCTGACTTTAAAATGCTTTTAAGCACTGTTGCAATTTTAATCAGATACGTATTGAACCCCCATCGCCCCCAAAATATTTCATACACTTACATTATTGCTTTTATCGAATTGGTGTTTTTTTGTCAAATTCAATGGTTTCTTAAATTTATTTCCATTTCAAAATAAAATCTTTCATATTACAATTTCCATGTGTTTCGTTGGAGTAATTTATAATTTCTAAAAATTCCAGCGGCCGATTTGATGCAGTGCATCAAAATCATCTACATTATGATTGATTGATTGTCGTTTTCCACCACACTCAAAAATTTTTCAGTTATCTGGTGGCGTCCAGTTTTTGTTGGTGGAGGAGAGAACCCAGATACAATGTACCCGGGAAGAGACCACCGACCTTCCGAAAATAAACTGGCAAGCTTTCTCACATATCGGCGCGAGCGAGATTCGAACCCGCGCCGACTAGAGGTGATAGGCCTTGCGATTTTGAGCGCGATGCTCTAACCACTCGGCCACATCTACATTATGAAACTGAATTAATGATTCACTTTTTTTAAAATGCGAGATGTAGTTTATTTTATCGAATAGAGCACTTTTTAGCACTGCGATAGTAACTTTTAAAATATTGGATATACGCGATAAACTACATAACATTGCACATATTTAATGACTGCGGTTTCATAACCAGAGATCAGGATTCTGAATCCCGATCCCGATGCTTTGTTAAAACTTAATCGTTCACTGCGCCTGCTCATTTACAAGGGAATCGGAATTGAGAGAGACAGGGTTTGGACATGGACTTCAAATTGCAGGGATGATTGAGGAAATTATTGCAATAGGATTTATATGTCTCCGTAATCGGATATTCGGAACATATATTTTGTGGAGTGTCTGATTAACCCCTAAGAACTTTATTAGTGGCATTGCTTCTATACTGTACATGTGTATATGTTTATGGAACCTGAATTACTTTGTTGCATCAGTGCACCACAACCACATTTAATTTTAGTTGGTTATGTATATTGTTTAACGTACTTTACTCGTATGGAGACGTCATCATTGCCGGTGAAGGGCTGCAAAATTTAGGCCTATGTTTCAGTTTATCGCATTAGAGCAGGGAGGGATCATATCGTGCCCCACCTGCTGTGAAACGGAACCTCGGTTTATGCGGTCTCGTCCGAAGGACCACCCCTTTTAGTCGCCTCTTGCGATAAACAAGGGGTGCTGAGGATCCATTTTAACCCGGATCCCCACGGACTGCACAGAAAGACACGAACACGTTCAAGGAGAGGTAACTTTGTTTGTTTTACGTCCCATCGAGAATTTTTCACTCATATTGAGACGTCACCAGCTGAAGTAGGTGAAGTACCACAATTTTAGACCTATGCTTAGCGCTCAGGGCCGTAGCAGTGAGGGATCTTTAAGGTGCCAACACCTACCGTGACACGGGACCTCCGTTTTTAAGGTCATATCCGAATGACCCGTGATTGTCACTTCTAAATGCCGAGGGTTTGGCGAAGGAGCAATCACTACCTATGTTTTGTCTTGGCACGAGCGGGCTCGAACTCGCGACCTCCCGGTTAAGAAGCGAACGCTCTAACCACTGAGCTACCGCGCCCGGTGAGGTAACTCTGAAACAGTGTTTATGTATTAGTTAAATGTCCCCATCGGCCTTTTAATAAGCATTTCATCTGTGGCACACTTCATGATGGAAGCTCTTGTTCCTGTAGCAACAGGGGCCTCCGTGGCCGAGTGGTTAGAGCATTGCGCTAAAAATCTCAAGGCCGCTCACCTCTAGTCGGCGCGGGTTCAATTCTCGCTCGGGTCGATATATGTGAGAAAGTTTGCCAGTTTACTTTCGGAAGGTCGGTGGTCTCTTCCCGGGTACATTGTATCTGGGTTCTTTCCTCCACCAACAACAACTGGACGCCACCAGATAACTGAAAAAATGTTGAGTGTGGCGGAAAACAACAAACAAACAAACGACTTTTCCGAAGGTACCTATTAGTTTACCCTCGATGTGACTGTCCATCCGTTTGTCATTCCGCTTGAGGTTTTCCGACGTTTTCCTCGCACTGTGTGAAGATTTTCAAATGAAATTTTACACATGACTTGTTGTATAGTAACAGATCCAATATGCGTTTTGTTATGCTTGACCTACTTTTGACTGAATCATCCTACCGGTAGGGGACTTTGTCTGCAGTACACTCCGAATGGTTGTTGTCAATGAACTGCTACCCTTTGATAGAAACTTGGCTTCAACAGTCCACGTTGAAATGAGAGAGGCCCATTCCAAAGAAGTCCACCAAAGCGCCACAGATGTATCCTTTTAGACATCTTCAACAAAAGTGTGCATGTACCTTATCCTATTGAAGAGACGTACATGTATATTACAAAACAGATTTTCATTGGGAATTATGATTTATGGAAAAGTTAATTTGCTGAATTTTTTTCGTGTATTTATGGAGAGGGTACCAAAAGATCATCCACACAGTCAGTATTCCTTTTACCAGAACTAATACAAAAAGGAATGATACAAATCACTGTTGTATGTAGATTGATATTTTTGATATCTTGAAAGATTAGGTACATACAAACACATGTAAACTAACCCTGTATACATACAATGAAAACTTGCTTCCAAGAAATGCTTACTCCTCCTAGGCAAATGGTATGACCTGGGGTCCGTGTTTGCGTATCTCTCTGATTTTCAATAGGAATTGCGAGAATGAGTACTGTTCGTTACCTTAGGTTTTTCAGTAATTGATGAAAATCTTCAGTTTTTGATATGAATCCCTCGAACCTCATCTTGTTTCTGAATTGCTCTTGATGTTTGGGCTCGCTAATCACTCATCTGTCACCTACATTCAAATATACGTATTTAAATGAATTCTACCCAGGAAAATTTTATAATTCTTATTTCATTTAAATCAAATGGCCTTAAGATATACGCACTAGAAATATTCTGCAATATATACAAAGAAGTTAATATAAACCATACGTCTAAAGACAACCTACTCTATGATATCGCCATCATGTTCAGACAGATATATCTCTGTTATATTCTCTTTTTTTGTACAATCCACAAAAATTGATTGATTGATTAAATATTGTTTAACGTCCCGCTTGAGAATTTTTCACTGATATGGAGACGTCACAATTGCCCTTGAAGGGCTGCCAATTTAGGCCTATGCTCGACGCTTATGGCCTATGAGCAGAGAGGGATCTTGATTGATTAAATATTGTTTAACGTCCCACTCGAGAATCTTTCACTCATACGGAGACGTCACCATTGCCGGTGAAGGGCTGCAAATTTAGGCCTATGCTCGGCGCTTATGGCCTCTGAGCAGGGAGGGATCTTTTACGTACCACACCTGCTGTGACACGGGACCTCGGTTTTTTCGGTCTCATCCGAAGGACCGCCCCATTTAGTCGCCTCGTACGACAAGCAAGGGGTACTGAGGATCTATTCTAACAACCCGGATCCCCATTCGGTTTTACGTACCACACCTGCTGTGACACGGTTCCTCGGTTTTTTTCGGTTTCATCCGAAGGACCACCCCATTTAGTCGCCTCATACGACAAGCAATGGGTACTGAGGATCTCTTCTAACCCGGATCCCCACGGGGCCAAGAAAAATAACACATCAAATGTTGTACATACATTACAAAACAATATAAATCTTCCGTGATAGCAAAATATTGTTTGTTTTGGTTTACGTCCCGTCGAGAATTTTTCACTCATATTGACCCCTGTGTGAAAAGAATAGGTCCTCGGCAACCCCCTTGTCTGTCGTAAGAGGCGACAAAATGGGGGCAACCAGTTTGCCTTGGGTTGCAACCCGAAGGGACGGAGAAAGGGATCCTGGTGGCTGAGGTTTGCAGACACTGTGTCTGTTGACCAACACTCCACTTTGGTCCCGACTTCTGCTAGATGGGTGGTCAAGTTTGGCCCGACTTGATCAATCGGCTGGTCATGCCGAGCTGATGATATCTTCATGTCAAAGTATTGATGTATTTGCAATGTTCTTATAAATATATATCCAGTTTTTTGCAATTTTCCCAATACGCCAACATTTCCATGTCGATATCTCTACATCAAGCGGTGGCTTAGGGTCAATCAGATAAAACTTTTTGTCTGAGTATAGATTCTTTGTATCCTCTTGGTGTCGGTCTTACTGGAAGTCCGTTTGACCTGATATCGCCCCTGTTGGCGCTCCGAGGCGGGCGGGGAGCAAGGAATCCGAAACATTACTCATTTTACTATGGCGACTACAAAAAAAAAACGTTGTTTCTCAACAGCTTTAGAGACCTCTATAAATGATGAGCAGGTTATCCCTATTAGCGAACACTGGCCCCTTTTCATCACACTTGAAGCAGAACTGACAGACACGCAAAAGAAGCCCTTAACAAAAGTCTCCCCTTTTGTTCTTCAAAAAAGTTTACAAGGAATGATTGGAACTCCGAAATCCGTTAAGTTAAAATCTGGAGCTCTAATTATTGAAGTATAAAAAAAACAACATTCTATTTCATTATTGACCTTAAAACATCATAACCGGTATACCTGTAATTGGTAAAGCCCACTATGGACTAAATCAAAGCAAAGGCGTACTGTGTGACAGGGACCACGACCTGGACGACATTCCTGAACAGGAAATCCAAAAAGAATTGGAATCCCAGGGAGTGATCCATGTCAAACGGTTTACGAAAAAAACGAAATGAAAACATCGAACCAACGAACACCTACCTGCTAACATTTGGAATGCCGATACTTCCAACAAATATTAAAGTCGGATTTTATCAAATGAAATTAGAAATTTTAGTGCCAAATCCGCGGCGTTGCTCTAAATGTCAGCCATTTGGTCATGGCCAAGCAAATTGCAAAGGCTCCGAATCCTGCTTCAGGTGTGGTGAGTGTAAAATCCTAATTCATAATTTGGACTTCAGTTCCAAAACCACAACATTCAAGTCGTGCTGCATGTTTTTTATTACCCAGAAATCCCTAGTCATTTACAAGTTTAAATATAAACAAACGGATTAGATACAAACGGATTATAATAGATATCATTACATCTTTCCCCTTTCAAAATTAACTTTATACAATAAATGTTTACAATTTAAAGAGAGAAATTTAACCAATTATAAAGAAGATAGGTGAAAAACATATTTACATCAATTATAAATGTTCATCAATCATCAATACCGGTTTACACATTTCACTTGTTTTGGGGGATTATTATGCCCCATCACTATCACATATCCGAATAACGTTTGGGTGGACGTACTTCACGACCTGACCTAGTTCTATAAGGTACCATTTCTGCTCGTGTGTTGCTAACATCTGCTGTTTGCGGATCAATATGCGTGTTATTTTCATTCGCGACACTATCAGGAATGAAATCCTCTTCAATGTCATCAGTTTCTGTTTCTGGTTTTCGGAAGTTTTCCTCAGCGGATTTAATAATGTCTTTCCGGTTCCTACGGTACAGATCACCATGAAGATTTTCAATGTTGTATGATCTATCGTGGATTTGACTTCTAACGAATCCGGATGTCCACTGTCCTCTGTGTTGGAAACGCACTTTTTGTCCTGAAGTTAAATGTGATAAGTCTCCTTGTTTGCTCTTGTAGTAATACTTCTGTCTACTCTGAGTCAATTTTCGTTTTTCCTTAGTTTTCGATGATGATACAACTTTCGGCTCAAGTTGTTTCTTCATGACAGGTAGAATGGATCGTAGTTGTCTGCTCATCAACAATTGTGCGGGTGAGTCTACATCTGTTGGAGTATTGCGATATTCCAGTAGACCGATATACGGATCCTTCCCGTCAATCTGAGACTTTTCAAGTATACGTTTCACAGTCTGGACTGTTTTTTCAGCGAGTCCATTTCCTTGTGGGTTGTAAGGACTTGAAGTAGAATGTTTGAAACACCAATTCCTTGCGAATTCACTGCATTCCTTAGATGTATATTGAGGTCCATTATCCGATTTCACCTCATAAGGTATCCCATGTCGAGCAAATGCAGATTTCATGTGCATGATAATCGTTTTGCTCCTAGTGTTTTCTAATTTGGCTACTTCAAAAAATTTTGAATAATAGTCCACAATCACAAGATAATCATCGTTGTTCCACATGAACAGGTCTGAACCCACTGTTTGCCAAGGTCCATCTGGTGTAGGTGTTGGTCTGAGCGGTTCATTAGGATTCTTGTTCCTGAAATCCATGCACGTATTGCATCTCGATATCATCTCTGTAATGTCCCTGTTCATCCCGATCCAATACAGAACTGTTCTAGCGCGAGCTTTGGTTTTCTCCACACCAAAATGTCCTGAATGCAAGTTCGCTAGAATCTCTGGTTGCAGTGTTTCTGGAATGACGATTCTTTCATCCATCATAAGAATGTCATCAATGCAAGTGAGTTGGGACTTCATTTTCCAGTAATCCTGTAACGGTTTACGTAACTGGTTCTTGTTTTCCGGCCAACCATTTCTCACCAGTTCTACCACTTCACTCAGAAGTGAATCATTAGCAGTTTTCTGCTTAATGTCACTCAAAATGTCTTTTGCAATGGGTAATCCCTGAAGAAATACTGCATGTACATATGTTTCAAGTTCCTCACAGATTTCTTTGTTTTGCTTTTTTGTGTTTGGCAAATACGCACGAGACAATGTGTCTGCAATTATGAGATCCTTTCCGGGAACATACTTGAATTCAAATGTATATTTCTGAAGACGCAATAAGAGTCTCTGTAGTCTAGGCGGCGACTGAAATAATGGTTTTTTCAAGATGCTCTCCAGAGGTTTGTGATCATTTTCCACTGTGACTTCATCCATTCCACCCCCGTGTGGGTCCGGGGCGATAAGAATTGGCCCACAGTATCCTCTGCTTGATCGTAAAAGGCGACTAAAAGAGGCGTCCTGTTTGCCGTGGGATGTGACCCGTGTCGGTGGAAGAGGGGATCCTGGTGGCTGAGGTTGATGGGTGTTAAGGTTACAACGCTCATTGACCAACACTCCACTTTGGCCCTAATTTCATCTAAACGGGCGGACGTGTTTGGCTCGGCACGTTCAATCGGCTGGTCACGCCTAGCTTAAACGATATCCATCAATTTTAGTGATTATTTGGTTAATATTTTCCTGTTTTCAGATCACTGTATTCTTCATTGTTTATTCTTCATTGTTTAATGGTGATAGTAATAAATTGGAAAATTGTTGTCTTCTTGTCTTGCACAGAAGACAACTTGTTACAAATAATATACAATTTCAATCTATTAATATCGTTTAGGCGGTGGCTAGGGTCAATTGGGTGGATATGTCCATCTAAGTATAACACCGTTGTATCCTCTTGGTGTTCTTCTTCTGCTGGGATGTCCCCAGAAGAAGGCATCGCCCTTGTTGGCGCTCCGAGGCGGGCGGGGAGCAATGGTGCTGAACCAATTAAACTTAATCATGGCACAAAAAACCAACAAAAGACGACTTGTGGACGAAGATGACTCTGAGTCTGACTCAGAACGAACAGCCAATTGGGCAAGATTTATTATTGTATCAACCTTGGATGAGAATGAAAAACCAATCACGAAACTTTCACCGTTTGTCATCGACAAAACATTAAAAGGGATCATTGGAGAAGCCCAATCAGTTAAAAAAATGAAAAATGAAACTCTTTTGGTTGAATGTAAAAACAGAAAACAATCATTAGTTCTACAATCCGTTTTGAAATTTGGCGGAATTAAGGCCATTGGAACACCGAGCATCCGTTTAAATCGAAGCAAAGGTGTCATTAGAGACAAAGGTCGTGGACTTTGTGACTTGGAGGAGACAGAAATTACAACTGAATTGAAATCTCAAGGTGTTCTTTTTACCAAACGAATTACAATCAAGAAAAATGGGAAAGTTATTCCAACTAACACCTATATTCTTGATTTTGACACACCAAACCATCCTGATAAAATCAAAATTGGATATTACTCCTTGAAAGTAGAAACATTTATACCAAATCCTTTACGTTGTTTCAACTGCCAAAAGTTTGGCCATTCATCAGATCGGTGTAGACATGAACATGTATGTTTCAGATGTGGTTCTGAAGACTGTGTAGACGATCGATGTCAAAAAGAACCTAAATGTGTCAATTGCGGGGAAAAACACCTATCCTCATCAAAACAATGTAGCGTTTGGTTAAAGGAAAAAGAAATTCAAAAATTAAAAGTTGAAAAACACCTCAGCTACCCGGATGCAAGAAAACTTTATCAATCTCTGCATCCAAATACTTCCTATGCAGCTGTTTTAAAAAAGAAAAATACAAAAGAGGTTGCATGCCAAACAGATCTGGCAATTCCATCTACCAAGCAGAATAATTCAACTACAACGGCGAAAAATCTTGTTGATACGTCTTCTACTTCTTCTGCTGCTGCTGCTTCTTCTGCAGCTGCTGCTTCCTCTTCTGACTCCCCCAAAACACAAACTCCACAGAAACCACAAGAATTAAATGTTCAAAAAAAGGTTCATAAGCAATCTGAACAAAAGACTGCCAAAGACTCAGAGTCATCAAAAAAGTCCGCCAAACCACACATAAGAAGTGATAGAATCCCGAAAGGGATGAAAGATCCCATATCTGTTCATAACAGATTTAGCTTTCTGGATGATGAGAAGATGGACACTTCCTCCTCTCAGTCCAGAAGCCATAGCCTCTCACCATCAAGATACAGATCAAAGATCAAATTAACTTAAATCGTAATGCATCCATCTAAAATCATTCAATGGAATTGTCGAGGTTTTAAAATCAATTTTAATGAAATATCACTTCTTATACAAAAATTTAATCCCGTAGCTTTTTGTCTTCAAGAAACACACCTTAAAGAAAGTGACAGTATAACTTTAAAACATTATTGCTTATATAACTGTTATGAGCCAAATGATGATCGAGCAAAGGGTGGGTCATCAATATGTGTAAGAAACAATATCTTACACAGTGAAATTAAACTTAAAACTAATTTTCAGGCTACAGCAGTTCGTGTTTCTCTTCATAAAACCATTACACTGTGTTCAATTTATATTCCCCCACAATACAAATTAGAACTACAAGAGTTAAACAATTTAATCAATCAACTTCCTTCTCCTTATCTCATTATGGGAGATTTTAATGGTCACAATCCCTTGTGGGGTAGTGATAAGTTAACTGATAAAGGCAAAAAGCTAGAGGATTTTGCAAATCAAAATAATCTTTGTATTTTAAATGATGGTTCCAATACCTATCTTCATCCTGGAAATGGTTCTTATACATCTATTGACATCTCTTTAACAGAACCTACATTAGCTTGTGACCTGTCATGGACTGTCCACGACGATCTATGTGGCAGTGACCATTTCCCTATTTTAATTGAAGATATAATTCCTTCCAATAATAACAAAAAACAAAATTGGAAGCTAAATAAAGCAGATTGGAATTTGTTTAAAAATCTTTGTATTGATACGATAAAAGAAAATATTTTGATCAATGAAAATGATCCAATTTTAAAATTTACAAATATTGTTTTAGAGAATAGCGAGAAAGCTATTCCAAAAACCTCGACAAATCCAAAGAAAATTAAAAAGCCATGGTTTAATGATGCATGTAAAGAGGCGATTAAACAACGCAAAAAAGCTGAAAAACGTTTTAATTTATCCCCGTCTCATACAAATTTAGATAATTATAGGAAATTTAGAGCAAAAGCCCGTAGGACCTGTAACTCAAGCAGGAAAAATTCATGGAGAGATTTTGTTTCCAAATTAAATTCACACATTCCTATTTATAAAGTTTGGAACGCAATTAAAAAGATTAAGGGCAAAAATACAAATAAACAATTCCACCATTTGAAAGTTAATAATGCCACAATTACTGATATCACAGACATATCTAATAGCATTGCAAATGCTATATCCAAAAACTCATCCACAGAACATATGTCTGCTAAATTTATTGACGTTAAAAACAGAGAAGAACGGAAACATTTGAATTTTACTTCTGATAATTTAGAAAATTACAACAAACCATTCTCCATCGATGAATTAAAACACTCTTTATCAAAATCGCATGACACTGCTGTAGGTCCAGACGAAATACACTATCAAATACTTAAACATCTTCCAGAAAGCAGTCTTCAATGTCTTTTATCAATATTTAATAAAATTTGGGAAACAAGCAATTTTCCAAACTCTTGGAAAGAAGCTATTATTATTCCTATTCCAAAACCGGGGAAAGATCACAGTGATCCCTCAAATTATCGCCCTATTGCTCTAACAAGTTGTATTTGTAAAACCATGGAAAGAATGATCAATGACAGGCTTGTCTGGTTTCTGGAGTCAAAACACCTGCTTGCTGATATTCAGTGCGGCTTCAGAAGCCAGAGAAGTACCTTAGACCACCTTGTCAAACTTGAAGCATTTATTCGTGACGCTTTTATAAACAATGAACATGCTGTATCAATTTTCTTCGATTTGGAGAAAGCATATGATACTACATGGAGACATGGAATTTTAAAAGATCTCCACAATATGGGGTTAAAAGGTAATTTACCAATATTTATATCGAACTTTTTGAAAGAACGTCAATTTAAAGTTCGCTTGGGTTCCACATATTCCAACTTGTGCAACCAAGAAAATGGTGTTCCACAAGGAAGTATTTTATCAGTAACATTATTCAGTATTAAAATTAATAGCTTAGCACAAGTTCTTAGAAATGATGTTGAAGGCTGTCTGTTTGTAGATGACTTTGGCATCTCATATCGTTCAAAAAACATGGCAAGTATTGAAAGACAATTACAACTTTGTCTAAATAAAATTCAAGACTGGGCAGATAATAATGGTTTTAAATTTTCGAAAACAAAAACCACTGGTGTTCATATTTGTCAAAAACGTGCACATCATCTTGACCCAGAACTTAAATTAAATGGAATACCAATCAAAATAGTAAAAGAATTTAAATTTTTAGGAGTCATCTTTGATAGTAAATTATCCTTTGTTCCACATATTAAGATGCTTAAAACTAAATGTTCTAAAGCACTTGATATTTTAAAGGTTGTCGGCAATACTCATTGGGGTGCAGACAGAAAAGTTTTACTTCAACTTTATAGATCTCTAGTCAGATCCAAGTTGGACTATGGATGCATAGTCTATGGATCTGCTAGAAAATCGTATCTCCAAGCCTTAGATGCAGTACACAATCAAGGTATACGTATCTGTTTAGGAGCTTTTCCAACTTCTCCCATTGATAGTCTTTATGTAGAGGCAAATGAACCCTCACTTCAAAACAGACGTATAAAATTGAGTCTTCAATATATAATAAAACTTCGTTCCAATCCAAAACATCCGTCATATAACTGTGTGTTCAACCCGAAATTTCAAACTAAATATAATGAAAAGACCAAAGTTATTAAGCCACTGGGATTGAGACTTCAAAAACATATTGCAGATTCTAAAATAGATTTAAATGTTATTTCTGAATTACAAATTCCGAATATCCCACTTTGGGACTTATCAAAACCTACTGTTAATTTAGATTTGTCGGAAAATAAAAAGTCCGACACAAATTCACTGGAATTTATTCAGAAGTTTAATGAATTGAGACAAAATTTCTCTACACATAATGATTGATTGATTGATTGGGGTTTTACGCCGTGTTGGCAATATTTCAGCCATTTTACGGCGATTGAACAACTGAAACATGGTTGGTTATGAAAAATTGAAGAATTGAAGTTTCCCTGACGGCCCTCACTACACATAATGAAATTTATACTGATGGTTCAAAAGACAAAAATAAAGTTGCTTCCGCTGCTGTCCATGGAAATGATACTTTTTCAGTACGTTTACCGGACAATAGTTCAATTTTCACTGCAGAAGCGAAAGCTCTTCAATTAGCAATGAATTTTATAAAGCTTTCAGAACACAAGAAACATGTTATATATTCTGATTCTCTTTCCTGCCTTCAAGCGATCAAAAATTGTAAAACTGACCATCCTTATGTTTATAACATTTTGAAAGAATATTCATTCCTGAAAAGTCAAGGACATAACATTATTTTTTGTTGGATTCCAAGCCATATTGGCATACGTGGTAACACGAAAGTTGATACTGCCGCAAAACAGGCATTACAGTTGCCAATTACAAATTATCGAATCCCTTACTCAGATCTTAAATCTTTAATACGAGAATATGTTATACAGTTGTGGCAAACGGATTGGAATGAAAAAGTAGAAAACAAACTACATGATATAAATCCTATTGTTAACAAAACGACGAATACTAATCTTAAACGTCGAGACGAAGTCGTTATTACTAAATGTAGAATAGGACATTCGCGGATGACACACTCGTTCCTTCTTGAAAAAGAGGATCCACCCGAGTGTGTTTTCTGCCAATGTCCTTTAACTGTTAAGCATATTTTGTTGGAATGTGGAGATACTGCTCTAATTAGATTAAATTATTTTGATACCCGATCTATGAAAGATCTTTTTACAAATGTGAATCTTAATACAATATTGGGATTTCTTCGTGAAACTGGTTTTTATCAAATGTTTTGAGTTGATTATGCGAAATTATAATTATATCAGGATGGTTTTATATACACAGTGATAGTGATATTTGAGTGATATATTTTTAACATGTTTGCAAATAAGTTTTTGTTTTAGATATATTTTTATGTCCGTCGGATGGGACGTTAAATGGTGCCCCGTGTCAAGGATCACAACCCCCTTGGCACGCAAAAGATCGTTTCCCTGATTTTCGAACAAGAGCAGGCTCATTGGGGGCCGTCAGGGAAACTACAACACTCTAAACTAAACATTTTACAGTCAGTTAACCGCCGTAAAATGGCTGAAATACTACCAAATCAGCGTAAAACTTTAAATAATCAATCAAATATATTTCTACTTTTATATCACGCTTTTTCATTTATATAGAGTAAGCCGCAGGATAGCTGTAAGATTGCTCAAGCGGCTATAAACAATAAATAATCAATCAATCATCCATTCCAAAAATGTATTGATGAAATCGCTCCAGACCGAAAGTAACGGCTAATAGTTCTTTTTCTATTTGTGCGTAACGCTTCTCAGTCTCGGTTAACGCTCTCGACGCATATGCTATTGGTTTTTTGTCCTGAGTGAGCACTGCACCTATACCACATTTAGAAGCATCTCCACTAACACACACTGGTTTTCTCACATCAAAGAACCTAAGAACAGGTTTTTTGGACAGAATTTCCTTCACTGCCGTGAATGCATCCTCCTGCGGTTTGTCCCATGTGAACACTGCATCGCTTCTTAGTAGACTTCTGATCGGTTCATTGATCACTGACATATTAGGTATAAACTTTGCCAAATAATTCACAGTTCCTAACAAACGTTCTACACCTTTTTTGTCTGTTGGGGGTGGCATGTTCATGATCGCTTCTACTTTCTCTCTATCTGGCTTCACTCCATCCCTTGAGATAACATGTCCAATGTAAACAATTTCTGATTTGTTGAACAAACATTTTTCTTTGTTAAGAGTGAGGTTAATTTCCTTGCACTTCTGAAGAACAGATCTAAGTCTTTCATTGTGTTCTTCCTGATTTTTCCCCAGACGAGAATATCATCGATGTCAACCTCTACACCTGCCATATTGTCAAAATGTTGCGCAATTTTCTTCTGGAATACTTCCTGGGCGCTCTTTATACCAAAGGGCATACGACAAAAACAGTATCTCCCAAACGGTGTTTGAAAGGTCGTTAGCAATTGACTGCTTTGATCCAAAGTGATCTGCCAGTAGCCACTATTCGCATCTAGTTTGCTGAACACTGTAGCTCCTTAAAGTCTTGTCGTAATATCCTCAATGGTTGGTAACTGAAAATGTTCACGTTTTATCGCTTTGTTTAAATCACGGGGATCCAAACAGATACGAAGTTTTCCAGTTTTTGGTTTCTCGGCAATTACCAGAGAATTCACCCAGTCTGTTGGTTGATCCACTTTTCTGATTACTCCTTCTTTCTCCATCTCTGTGAGTGTTTGTTTTAGTTCCTGACGAAATGCGACAGGTACTTGTCTTGGGTTGTGGATAACAGGAGTCACAGTACTGTCTACATGTATAGTGTAAGGATCTTCCAAGCATCCCAATCCTTCGAATACACTAGGAAACTCTTTCAATGGTGAAAAATCCTGACTTTTATTCTCTACAGCGAGTGTTACTTTGATTAATCCAAGTTCACAACAGGATTCATAACCCAATATAGATGGTTTGTCGGCTGAAGTAACAAAAAATTCCAGTCGATGATCCTTGTATGGAACAATGCACTTTCCTAATAAAGGAATGTTATCACCTGAGTAGCTGGTAAGTTCAGCACTAGTTTTGGACAATTTGCGAATTTTCAACTTGTTGCATATTTTCTCACTGATAATATTCACCTGTGAACCAGTATCAAGTTTGAACTTGATCTGTGTGTTGTTGATTTCAAGTATTTTGTAGATTTCATCTTTGCGATTTCCACCATTTACTGTTCCAATGAAGAATTTCTCACTAGTTTCAGCTTGATTTGTCTCATAGTCCAAAGATGGATCCTCATTCTCCTTGTAACATGTAAACACAGATTTGGTTCTGCATTTTGATGCAAAGTGTCCTATTTTGTGACATCGGTTACACTTCTTCCCGAACGCAGGACAGTTTCCTCTACCATGTTTGTTCCCGCATTTGTAACATGTGTATGCGTCGGTTTTGTTACTTGGTTTTGGCGTACTCTGTTTTCCAGTTTGGCTTTTAGGATGAGCTGTATGTTTGCTTCCTGAAAACGGCTTCACAGTTTGTTTAACTTTCACAGCATTTACATGTTCCTCATGTTGCAAATCTTTGAGTCGGCTTTGAGATTCTTCATTTGCACGACACACACCAATTGCTTTTTGAAAAGTTAGTTCATTGTCTCTCAATAACCTCTCCTTCACCTTTTCCGAAAAAACACCACACACTATTCTGTCTCTTAACATTTCTTCTTCTAAAGTACCAAACTTACAGTTCTTAGAAATTATCCTCAAGTCTGTTACGTATTGGTCAATTGTTTCAGTCTTCCCCTGAATTCTAGTATGGAATCTATGTCTCCAAACCGTAATATTTTCCCTAGGCGCACAATAATCTTTGAATTTTTGAAAAAGTACCTCAATTTTGTTTGCATCCCCTTCCGGGATCGTCATCGTATTAAATATTTCTCTTCCTTCCTGTCCAATAATATACAGAAAAGCACTACACTGGTCTTTTTCGTCTCGCTCCGCCATTGCTATGGTCAGATATAATTTCATCGTCTGTTCCCATTTTCTCCATCTTTCAGGTATACTGCCGTCTGCTGTGGAGAAATCGAACTCTGGCGGTGGTCGAATATGCTCCATTCTGACACCATGTAAAATCCTAATTCATAATTTGGACTTCAGTTCCAAAACCACAACATTCAAGTCGTGCTACATGTTTTTTATTACCCAGAAATCCCTAGTCATTTACAAGTTTAAATATAAACAAACGGATTAGATACAAACGGATTATAATAGATATCATTACAGTGAGGAGGGGCATGATGTAAAAAGCTGTCAAAACGAACACAAATGTAAAAATTGCAAAGGTGACCACATGGCGTCCTCTAGACTGTGTCCAATCTGGATGAAAGAAAAACAAATTCAGAAGGTTAAAGCAGAAAAACGCGTAACTTACCACGAAGCGAAAAAACTTGTCAATATGTACAGTGTTTCTAAACCAAATCTGCCATCATATGCAACAGTTTTAAAATTATCCTCAATGAAGGATATGTCGAAACAAGTCTGTGAGAATGATATAGTCTCACAGACTTCTGCAAAAATAAAAACAGTTTCGGACAAAAGTAAAATAAATTCAACATCTGCATCCTCAGGGTCCGCAGCTAAGAGTGTAGCTGCGATCTCTCCAGAGTCTGTAGCTGCAACCTCTGCGGGGACTGTAGCTGCAGATGCCCCCAAATCATCTAGGAGACGTAACTCGTCTCCACAAAAAAATAAACCAAAACAGTATAGCGATCGGTTGCCCAAGGGGGCGAAGGATCCGGTCGCTATACATAACAAATTTGGAGCCTTGGAGGAAATGGATTTCGCTCCATCACAATCCTCCTCACGAGCCCGGGGTCTTTCTCCAAAAAATCATAAAGGAAGAATATGTCCTGTAACATACAAGAAATCATGAATCATCCAACATTTATTCAGTGGAATTGTCGAGGTTTTAGAGTAAATTTCAATGAACTATCCTTACTCATTCAGAACTATAATCCGGTAGCCATATATCTACAAGAAACACATTTGAAAGATACAGATAAGATAAATATCAAAAACTATACTATGTATAAACATTACACTCTGGTGGTTCTTCAATAGCAGTCCATAACAACTTCATACATAGCCATTTTTTTGATTTAGAAAAGGAATACGATACCACATGGAGATACGGTATCTTAAAAGATCTTCATAATTAAGGTCTTAAAGGCCATTTACCAAACTTCATTAAGAATTTTTTAAGTAATAGGCATTTCAATGTTCGCATAGGATCTACATTTTCAGACAATTTCGAACAAGAAATGGGCGTGCCACAAGGGAGTATTTTATCAGTTACATTATTTAGTATCAAAATAAACAGTCTCGCTGAAGTACTTAAAAACGACTTTCATGGAAGTCTATATGTCGATGACTTTGTTCTCTGTTATAAATCCAAAAATATGAATTCCATCGAGCGTAAATTACAGTTATGTCTAAACAAAATCCAAACCTGGGCTGATGTAAATGGTTTTAAATTCTCCAGAACTAAAACGGCGTGCATGCATTTCTGCTCTAAATGGAAACACCACGATGATCCGCAGTTGGAATTAGATGGCACTCCAATTAAAGTTGTAAAAGAGATTAAGTTCTTAGGTGTCATTTTTGATAATAAACTCACTTTTATTCCGCATATAGCAATGCTCAAAGAGAAATGTACAAAAGCCCTTGATATAATAAAAGTTGTTGCACACACAAAATGGGGAGCAGACAAGAATACTCTTCTACATCTGTATCGCTCTCTCATCTGGTCTAAACTAGACTACGGATGTATAGTATATGAGCGGCAAGAACATCCTACATTAAAGTGTTAGATGCAATCCACCATCAAGGACTTCGACTGTGCACAGGAGCTTTTCGAACCTCTACTGTAGATAGTTTGTTTATTGTTTGTTTATTTTACGTCCCGTCGAGACTTTTTCACTCATATTGAGACTCCTTGTAACATGTAAACACAGATTTGGTTCTGCATTTTGATGCAAAGTGTCCTATTTTGTGACATCGGTTACACTTCTTCCCGAACGCAGGACAGTTTCCTCTACCATGTTTGTTCCCGCATTTGTAACATGTGTATGCGTCGGTTTTGTTACTTGGTTTTGGCGTACTCTGTTTTCCAGTTTGGCTTTTAGGATGAGCTGTATGTTTGCTTCCTGAAAACGGCTTCACAGTTTGTTTAACTTTCACAGCATTTACATGTTCCTCATGTTGCAAATCTTTGAGTCGGCTTTGAGATTCTTCATTTGCACGACACACACCAATTGCTTTTTGAAAAGTTAGTTCATTGTCTCTCAATAACCTCTCCTTCACCTTTTCCGAAAAAACACCACACACTATTCTGTCTCTTAACATTTCTTCTTCTAAAGTACCAAACTTACAGTTCTTAGAAATTATCCTCAAGTCTGTTACGTATTGGTCAATTGTTTCAGTCTTCCCCTGAATTCTAGTATGGAATCTATGTCTCCAAACCGTAATATTTTCCCTAGGCGCACAATAATCTTTGAATTTTTGAAAAAGTACCTCAATTTTGTTTGCATCCCCTTCCGGGATCGTCATCGTATTAAATATTTCTCTTCCTTCCTGTCCAATAATATACAGAAAAGCACTACACTGGTCTTTTTCGTCTCGCTCCGCCATTGCTATGGTCAGATATAATTTCATCGTCTGTTCCCATTTTCTCCATCTTTCAGGTATACTGCCGTCTGCTGTGGAGAAATCGAACTCTGGCGGTGGTCGAATATGCTCCATTCTGACACCATGTAAAATCCTAATTCATAATTTGGACTTCAGTTCCAAAACCACAACATTCAAGTCGTGCTACATGTTTTTTATTACCCAGAAATCCCTAGTCATTTACAAGTTTAAATATAAACAAACGGATTAGATACAAACGGATTATAATAGATATCATTACAGTGAGGAGGGGCATGATGTAAAAAGCTGTCAAAACGAACACAAATGTAAAAATTGCAAAGGTGACCACATGGCGTCCTCTAGACTGTGTCCAATCTGGATGAAAGAAAAACAAATTCAGAAGGTTAAAGCAGAAAAACGCGTAACTTACCACGAAGCGAAAAAACTTGTCAATATGTACAGTGTTTCTAAACCAAATCTGCCATCATATGCAACAGTTTTAAAATTATCCTCAATGAAGGATATGTCGAAACAAGTCTGTGAGAATGATATAGTCTCACAGACTTCTGCAAAAATAAAAACAGTTTCGGACAAAAGTAAAATAAATTCAACATCTGCATCCTCAGGGTCCGCAGCTAAGAGTGTAGCTGCGATCTCTCCAGAGTCTGTAGCTGCAACCTCTGCGGGGACTGTAGCTGCAGATGCCCCCAAATCATCTAGGAGACGTAACTCGTCTCCACAAAAAAATAAACCAAAACAGTATAGCGATCGGTTGCCCAAGGGGGCGAAGGATCCGGTCGCTATACATAACAAATTTGGAGCCTTGGAGGAAATGGATTTCGCTCCATCACAATCCTCCTCACGAGCCCGGGGTCTTTCTCCAAAAAATCATAAAGGAAGAATATGTCCTGTAACATACAAGAAATCATGAATCATCCAACATTTATTCAGTGGAATTGTCGAGGTTTTAGAGTAAATTTCAATGAACTATCCTTACTCATTCAGAACTATAATCCGGTAGCCATATATCTACAAGAAACACATTTGAAAGATACAGATAAGATAAATATCAAAAACTATACTATGTATAAACATTACACTCTGGTGGTTCTTCAATAGCAGTCCATAACAACTTCATACATAGCCATTTTTTTGATTTAGAAAAGGAATACGATACCACATGGAGATACGGTATCTTAAAAGATCTTCATAATTAAGGTCTTAAAGGCCATTTACCAAACTTCATTAAGAATTTTTTAAGTAATAGGCATTTCAATGTTCGCATAGGATCTACATTTTCAGACAATTTCGAACAAGAAATGGGCGTGCCACAAGGGAGTATTTTATCAGTTACATTATTTAGTATCAAAATAAACAGTCTCGCTGAAGTACTTAAAAACGACTTTCATGGAAGTCTATATGTCGATGACTTTGTTCTCTGTTATAAATCCAAAAATATGAATTCCATCGAGCGTAAATTACAGTTATGTCTAAACAAAATCCAAACCTGGGCTGATGTAAATGGTTTTAAATTCTCCAGAACTAAAACGGCGTGCATGCATTTCTGCTCTAAATGGAAACACCACGATGATCCGCAGTTGGAATTAGATGGCACTCCAATTAAAGTTGTAAAAGAGATTAAGTTCTTAGGTGTCATTTTTGATAATAAACTCACTTTTATTCCGCATATAGCAATGCTCAAAGAGAAATGTACAAAAGCCCTTGATATAATAAAAGTTGTTGCACACACAAAATGGGGAGCAGACAAGAATACTCTTCTACATCTGTATCGCTCTCTCATCTGGTCTAAACTAGACTACGGATGTATAGTATATGAGCGGCAAGAACATCCTACATTAAAGTGTTAGATGCAATCCACCATCAAGGACTTCGACTGTGCACAGGAGCTTTTCGAACCTCTACTGTAGATAGTTTGTTTATTGTTTGTTTATTTTACGTCCCGTCGAGACTTTTTCACTCATATTGAGACGTCACCAGCTGTAGGTGAAGTACCACAAATTTAGACCTATGCTTAGCGCTCAGGGCCGTAGCAGTGAGGGTTCTTTAACGTGCCAACGCCTACCATGACACGGGACCTCCGTATTTAACGTCATATCAGAAAGACCCGTGATTCTCACTTCTAAATGCCGAGCGTTTGGCGAAGGAGCAATCACTACCTATTTTTCATCTTACGTTTGACGCGGCCATGGCACAAGCGGGGCTCGAACGCACGACCTCCCGGTTACGAAGCGACCGCTCTAACCAGGAGCTACCGCGACCGGTGTAGATAGTTTGTATGTTGAGGCAAACGAACCACCTCTAGATCTACGTAGAATAAAATTACCTTACAATACGTTGTTAAATTAAAAGCTAACAATGACAATCCTGCATTTAACTGCGTTTTCCACCCACAGTTTGAAGATTTGTATGACAAAACTAAGACCTGTATAAAACCAATTGTTTTCCGAGTCAAAAAACATTTACATGATTCTGACTTACCTATGGACATTATAAAACCCTCATCACTTTCAGAAATACCACCATGGAAACTACTAAAACCCAAAGTTGACACTTCACTTTCTGAATATAAAAAATCTGAAACAAATTCCGCTATTTTCAAACAAAAGTTATCCGAACTAAAACAATCTAAACATTCTACAACTGGTATTTATACAGACGGTTCGAAAGACCAAAATAAAGTTGCTGCTGCTGCAGTAATCAATAACAATGTTTTCTCAGCACGACCCCCCAAATGAAGCAACAATTTTACCGCCGAAGCAAAGGCTATTATTTCAAGAATTCGCATCGGACATTCAAAATTGACACACTCTAATTTATTAAACAGAGAACTTCAACCTGAATGTATATCTTGTGACTGTCCATTAACTATACAACACATCCTTTTGGAATGTAATGATTTTACACCCAAACGAAATAGACTTTTTAATAATGTGGAATCCATGTATCAACTTTTTACAAATATTGACTATCATCTTATCATAAAATATTTACAAGAATGCGACTTTTAAAGAAAAATTTGATCCTTTACAATATAACCTATTCATATACACAAAATGTTATGTATTTTTACTTGTTTACGATTTTTAACTTTTAAGTCCGTCGGATGGGACGTTAAAGGGTGCCCCGTGTCAAGGATTACAACCCCCTTGGCACGTAAAGGATCGTTTCCTTGATTTTCGAAAAAGAGTAGGCTCACTAGGGGCCGTCAGGGAAACTTCAGTTTTCATAACCAACCATGTTTCAGTTGTTCAATCGCCGTAAAATAACTGAAATATTGCCAACACGGCGTAAAACCCCAATCAATCAATCACTCATGTTGAGACGTCACCAGTTGTAGGTGAAGTACTGCAAAATTTAGGCCTTTGTTCAGCGCTTATTATTCGAGGAAAGATAACTAATACCCCCCAATATGTAATAAATTTTTATTCAATTTTAGTGATCACATCGTTAATAATGACAAAAGTAGATCTTCATTAAAACTGCTTATACGTTACTCCCACCATTTATGTTACACCTCTAGTGTCAAGGGCGTCCATGGCAGAGTGGTTAGAGCGTCGTGCTCAAAGTCTCAAGGCCTCTCCGATCTAGTCGGCGCCGGTTCAATTCTCGCTCGTGCCAATATATGTGAGAACGTTTGCCACTTTACTTTTGGAAGGTCGGTGGTTTTTTACGGGATAACTTGTATCTGGGTTCTCCATTCAATAAATAAATACTAGACGCCACCAGATGACTGACAAATTGATAAGTGTGGTGGAAAACAAACATTCAGTCAATCTTGTTTTAAATTCCCGTTGGGATCTGGGTTAGAATAGGTTCGCAGTACCTCTTCTTTGTTTTTTTTTAGATGGGCATACCCGTAGTGTGCAGCATCCATTCATTAATACAAGGTCAATGATGCATTGTTTGCTTGTTCCTATATTGTTTAACGTTGCGCTCGAGAAATCGATGATTTGACAGCATTTTTGTTTTTGTTTTACGTCTCGTCGAGAATTTTTACTCATATTGAGATGTACAGTCCCTGAAACGTTCTACTTTCCCACTTGAACGGTGAACGAACGCTAAACGATTTTATTACAGACATCTTCGGAATATATCCCCTTGATTCTGTAGTCATGCCTGTAGTATACATAACTTTGTGTAAGAGACGGATAAATATTATAACTTTATTTTCTATCATATTATAATTTTGTATACTAACGCCCACTAAGTAGCAAGTATAAACATGTACGCTTTGTGCGAACGAACGGAAAAATGGGAAAGTAGAACGTTTCAGGGACTGTAACCGGCTGTAAGTGAAGTACCACCAATTTAGACCTATGCTTAGCGCTCAGGGCCGTAGCAGTGACGGTTCTTTAACGTACCAACGCCTCCGTTTGTAAGGCCATATCCGAAAGACCCGTGATTCTCACTTCTAAATGTCCAGGAAGGGGTCTCCGTGGCTGAGTGGTTAGAGCATCGGGCTCAAAATCACAAGGCCTCTCACCTCTGTCAGTGTGTGTTCGAATCTCGGCCGCGGCGTTATATGAGCAAGTTTGCCAGTTTACTTGCGGAAGGTCGGTGGTCTCTTCCCAGTTACATTGTATGTGGGTTCTCTCCTCCACCAGCAAAAACTGGACGTCACCAGGTAACTGAAAAATTGTTGAGTGTGGCGGAAAGCAATAAATAATCAATCAATCAATATAAATGTCCAGCGTTTGGCGAAGGAGCAATCACTACCTATTACTCGTCTTAGGTTTGACGCGGCCATGGCACAAGCGGGGCTCGAACTCACGACTTCCCGTATGAGGTGGTGATTAAATAAAGTAAATCAAAACAAACAAGTTTAATTATATTGAAATACACTGCAAAGGACAATACGTTACAACCGTATAGAAATTGTAGTCAATAAAGAAAAACAAAATTAACTTATTTTTTTCTAAGTGAAGACGAGAAGCAGTAAACAACAAATAAAATGATTTTCAATCCATTTGAAAATAAAATGGAATTCGTTTTTTTTTCTAAACATTTAAATTTGTTTGCAAATGTAGGGATTGTCACAAAATGGCATAAACGAAATTTTCAATCCATTTGAAAAATAGAAAATACAAAATTAAGCTATGGGCAGTCACGACCAATGTTCATACCTGATGGGTGCTTAGGAGGAGAAAGCATCCCCTATTAATCGGTCACACCCGCCTTGAGTCCTTTATCGTGACCAAATAAACAGAATAAACCGTAGTCAAAATGTAGAGAACGGCCTAACAATTGGTATAAAACACGTCAGACAACATTTGACCTAATGGAGGGCTGTACTGACAAACTCGATTGATATAAAGACCATAGAATTTGCAAAGTATTGACTTTAAAGGACTCTTGAAACCTCTGTACCGTTAACGTGTATGTCATTAGTCCGCCTCAATTTAAGAATGCACACATCTATTTTGGGATCTATCATTAAATATAAACATAGCCATGGACTGATGAATGTGTGATCGTCGTGTAATAACCAATAGTAAACCCACTTGCGATTTCACATTGTTTTATCATCACTATACCTACTCCACTGACTTAGCCGCCCGCGTGGCGCAGTGGTTAGAGCGTCGGGCTCAAAGATCTGATGATCCTTGAGTCGGGGGTTCGAATCCCACTGTGGGACGTGGGTGCCGGTCTTTCGGATGAGACCGTATAAACCGAGGTCCCGTGTCGCAGTAGGTGTGGCACGATAAAGATCCCTCCCTGCTCCAAGGCCCTGAGTGCCGAGCATAGGCCTAAATTTGCAGCCCTGTCACCGGTAATGGTGACAGCCGCCGGATAGCTGAAAAATTGCTCAGGCGGCTATAAACAAACAAACAAACAAACTCCACTAACTTACAGTTTGAAAGGTTTAAAAGGTTTGAATTTTATTTGTGTTTAAAAAGTATACCCATTGTGCATTAAAATGCCTCGTATAGAATGTTATAACAAGAGGGCGAGAGGCTTCCACAGCCACCCGAGTATCATAACCTATACATCGACCTGTCAGGGAAATTGATTGTATATTGTGTAACGTCCCTCTCAAGAATCTTTTACGTCAAGGATTAAAGAAGGTTTTCTAAATTTATACTTGCAACTATTTACCAAGTTTGGCCCCGTGCGGGGGTCAGAACCCTCTACCCCGGGAATCTTAAAATGTACAATTTTGGTAGGAGATCCAGTTCTATACATTTGTCTTTCAAATGTGCTGTTCTATAGACGTTTGTTGAAATTGGTCACTTATTGAGAGGTTTGACCCGCCCCTAAGACCCCGTGGGGACAGGGGTCCTGAAATTTACATTTTTTGTCTGCCTTGTCCCAATGATGTTTCATACGAAATTTGAAAAGAATTGGAATGGTAGTTGTCAAGATGAAGTTAAAAATGTTTGTTAACGCACGACGGACGAAGACCAATTGTAATAGATCTTAGTTTACTCAGGTGACTTAAAAAGCTTTATCAGGATAAATTGGAGAAATCTGTTATCACAATACTTCCAAATTGCAATCTAACATTGCTCATAGCTTGCTCACAAATATATAAGAACATCTAAATCATTTGCGAATTATTATACACATTAGTGAATTTTTAACAAAGTGTCACCTGTAGTGGATATTTCAAACTTAATTCCAATCTGCATCAATAAATTTACATCAATATCTTTGATATATGTTGTCCATACTATCTCCGAGATCTCTGTCCTTTGATTTGAAATTATGTAAAGAAGCGTGCGGAATGAATGAATCATCGTAATAACGAGGAGTGGAGATGCCCCGTGTCACAGGTACATGTAACACCAGGTCTCTCCAATGTCTGCTTTTTCTATCATTTTCCTGTCGTAGCGCTGTTTCTTTTTTTCTGTAAAATACATAGCATACATCAATTCTCTAGTGAAATCTATAACGTGAAAAAATGGGCACATTACCTTATTGATAATTACTTACGATTTTCTCCTAGATCTGGCTGCAATGCCCACAACGATACATACAACTACCAGCGCGAAAACAGAAACGGATACTCCAACAGCAAGGTTTATACTTGTGATTGAAGCCTGTGATAATTCGTTTGTAGAACTTTCAGTTGTGGCTCTGGTTTTAGTAGTTATAAACTCGGATAATTTTCTATCTGCATCTGTGGTCGTAGAACGGAAGCCCAATTCTCTAACGGTTGATGTGGTGATCCTTGATGAATCAGTTGTCTCAAATGCTGATCTTGTTGTAGTAATAAATGTTGTTCTTGTCGTTGGTTCTTCAGAAAGCGATGTTGACGTTTCTTTAGTTGTACCTGTTGCTGATATTCCTTTGGTTGCACATATCGTTATTTCCCCGTGTGCAGTACCCGTTGTTGACGTTTCTTTGGTTGTACCTGTTGTTGACGTTGCTTTGGCTGTGCCTGTTGTTGACGTTCCTTTGGTTGTACCTATCGTTATTTCTCCGTGTGCAGTACCCGTTGTTGACGTTCCTTTGGTTGTACCTGTTGTTGACGTTGCTTTGGTTGTTTCTCCGTGTGCAGTACCTGTTGTTGACGTTTCTTTGGTTGTACCCGTTGCTTTGGTTGTACCCGTTGTTGACGTTTCTTTGGTTGTACCTGTTGTTGACGTTTCTTTGGTTGTACCCGTTGTTGACGTTTCTTTGGTTGTACCCGTTGTTGACGTTTCTTTGGTTGTACCCGTTGTTGACGTTCCTTTGGTTGTAACTGTTGTTGACGTTTCCTTGGTTGTATCTGCTAAAGTTTCTTTGGTTGTACCGATCGTCATTTTTCCGTGTGCAGTACCTGTTGTTGACGTTCCTTTGGTTGTACCTGTTGTTGACGTTGCTTTGGTTGTACCTATCGTTATTTCTCCGTGTGCAGTACCCGTTGTTGACGTTGCTTTGGTTGTACCTGTTGTTGACGTTTCTTTGGTTGTACCTGTTGTTGACGTTGCTTTGGTTGTACCTGTTGTTGACGTTGCTTTGGTTGTTTCTCCGTGTGCAGTACCTGTTGTTGACGTTTCTTTGGTTGTACCTGTTGTTGACGTTTCTTTGGTTGTACCTGTTGTTGACGTTCCTTTGGTTGTACCTGTTGTTGACGTTGCTTTGGTTGTACCTGTTGTTGACGTTTCTTTGGTTGTACCCGTTGTTGACGTTCCTTTGGTTGTACCCGTTGTTGACGTTTCCTTGGTTGTATCTGCTAAAGTTTCTTTGGTTGTACCGATCGTCATTTTTCCGTGTGCTGTACCCGTTGTTGACGTTCCTTTGGCTGTACCCGTTGTTAACATTTCTTTGGTTGTACTTGTTGATGACACTAAAGACACTGTTTCAGATGTCGGTGTTTCTATTTTCGCGGGTGTAGAGGTGGATGTAGGTGATTGCTCAAACGTAGATTCGGTTAACAGAGAGGTTATTGTTTGTTTGTCTGTTGAGTCTTCTTTTGCGATTGTGCTGTCTATCATAGTTTCGGTCATTAGTATGGTCGAACTCATTGATTCGATTTCTGTAAAAACGGTTATATCCAGTGTTGCCGGCGAAGGGGGATTCGTTGTAGTCCGTCTACAAACTATAGAGCAAAAGTGTCATAACAGAGTATAACAAAGTTTTCTTATAAGAAATCAAACTTTGTATGTCACAAGCTATTTTCTGTCCTCAGAATCAAATTTCGTGATAAAATTATAAGACTTACAAACATAACCGCATTTAACAAAGGATATAATCATGAAAGTGACAAACCTGATATAAGGCACTATAAAAAATCTAAATATTTCTGATATCATGAAAATGATGTAGTTGCACGCACCCAGTATTTTCTGATATAATATTTAATGTATTGCCATGGTTTCAATACAAAGCAGAAACACTGGAACTGTGATATTCATTTAATGAAAACGTTAAGGTATAGATCACAATCGTAAGAAAACTTTAAAATTACAGTTAACCAGGCGTTTCTTTCATTCTAAATATATTCCATATTCTTTGAAGGATATTACCCGGGAAGACCTCCAGCTTTTTTAATGTTAACTTCTCATATTTATGTAGAAACATTCCATTATCTGCTTATGGGGTTTATCTCTCAAAGTTCTGCATATAATCAGACACGCCACATACTGGCAAACAAGTTGACGTTACAGGGGTTTCGATAGCCACGTTTAAAGTCAGCATTTGGCAAATTCTCTGGTCGTTATAACGATCGATTTTGCCATTACAACGAGTCATGGAATCACATGCTGTCTCATGAGTTTCATACCAATTGCCAGACCGTTCTTTACACACTGACTTTGACTAGATTACTATGTTTACCTGATAAAAATATAGGAATCGCGGTGGATGTGACCGGTCGACAGGAGGAGCTTACTCCTCCCACGCACCTTATCTTCTCTGGTATGTCCAAGGACTCTGCCTACACGGTTTATGAGACCGATTACTATTCTCCTTTTTTTTCAAAATTAACTCACTAGATAGAGCGTTCGGTTTGTAACAGGGAGGTCGTGAGCTCGAGCCCCGCTCGTGCCATGGCCGCGTCAAACTTAAGACGAAAAATAGGTAGTGATTGCTCCTTCGCCAAACGCTCGGCATTTAGAAATGAGAATCACGGGTCTTTCGGATATGACCTTAAAAACGGAGGCCCCATGTCGCGGCAGGCGTTGGCACGTTAAAGAACCCTCACTGCTACGACCCTGAGCGCTAAGCAAAGGTCTAAATTTGTGGTATTTAACCTACAACTGGTGACGTCTCAATATGAGTGAGAAATTCTCGACGGGACGTAAAACAAACAAGCAATCAATCAAACTTAACTTATTGTCTAGTGAAATCGCACTTTTCAAAATTACACGTACAACTATTCAGTGGTCGTTAAAATCGTTCAACTATTCAGTAACACGAAATATAAATAAAGGGTCGAAGCTGACAAGACTCACCAGTTAAACAACTATATTCTGTTGATAAACAACTATCTACCCCAGAAAGAAGTCACACATATAGACACGGCCACGTTAGCCACAGGTATTCACGGATATCCAGGTAAGGTGCAAGCGATGGATGGCGTGTATACGCTACCACCTTATAAATACATCAATAGTGATGTTTAAGAGGACCATTTTTTTTCTAGAGATCTAACCATGGCATAGGCTGATAGCGCTGTGACAGGTCAACGGGGGATACTTACTCCTCCTTTCCTGGTTCAAATTTTTTGAGCCATGTATTTTTCCTATCTCAATACTGTATGTTTATGGGATTTATAGCATTAGTCATTGTGCATTATCATCACGTTTTCAACACAGATTTAGAGATATCAAGAGTAAAGTTGCGTAGTTATATGAAGACAAAACTGAGACCGCGATTTCACCTGTTCATCAAGAATTCGAGCAATCAAAGCTAAATTCATCAAATGTAACATGTATGTTTTGTTTGTTTGTTTATAGCCGCCCGAGCAATTTTTCAGCTATCCGGCGGCTGTCACCATTACCGGTGACAGGGCTGCAAATTTAGGCCTATGCTCGGCACTCAGGGCCTTTGAGCAGGGAGGGATCTTTATCGTGCCACACCTACTGCGACACGGGACCTCGGTTTATACGGTCTCATCCGAAAGACCGGCACCCACGTCCCACAGTGGGATTCGAACCCCCGACTCAAGGATCATCAGATCTTTGAGCCCGACGCTCTAACCACTGCGCCACGCGGGCGGCGTAACATGTATGTAAATACTGCCTATGATAATTGATTCTGTACAAGAAGTTACAATTAGCCAAGCCTAATTAGCAGCTACTTTTACATTTACGTTCTTATTGAAGCAGTTGCATATTGGTTATCAATGTAATTCTGTAACACCCTACTACACGGAATAACAGAATGCCGTAGAGTGCAAACACTGTAGTCTTTTGTCATACTCTAACAAGTGGATACAGGTGTTTTAATTTAGGCAGTTAACTTTACTCAATACATCCGTGGCCGAGTGGTTAAGGCATCGCGCTCAAAATCACAAGGCCCCTCACCTCTAGTCGGCACGAATTGGAATCCCGCTCGCGCCAATATATGTGAGAAAGTTTGCCAGTTTACTTTCGGAAGGTCGGTGTTCTCTTCCCGGATACATTGTATCTGGGTTCTCTCCTCCACCTACAAAAACTGGACGCCACCAGATAACTGAAAAATTGTTGAGTTTGGCGGAAAAGAAACATAAATTACACACTGTTTAAAAGTGATTAGCGGTTACTCTATACACAGAGGGAGTTATTTGTATTATATCTCAGCATTGTACTTACACATGTTTTCCGTCCATTGGTATTTATTTTTTGTAGCATTGCAGATTAAACACTCGTTGGTGGAGCTATTTTCCATTGGACTAACGCATGCGTCATCTATGTAGCAAAACGCATCCTGTAGATATAAAGATACAGTCAAAATTACATCCCCATGGCGCGGTAAACTTCCGGCAATCTACAAATTCCCGCCTCCCCATAGTTTTACTGCTCTTGGTTATTTCATTCGTGTTACGAAGTCACCAGTTTTGTGTCAATCATCCTTCGAGACGTTTAATAATGTACGCTTGGTGAAGGAGCAGTTGAGACACGTGTTTGTCGAGAATCCGGATACCCTGAACACAGTCCACGGTTTACTTACTGAGCTGCCGGGGTGTATCCCAACGAATTTATTTTATTTCACTATCCCCATAAATTTAATTTTAAAGCACTGAATGTGTGATACTAATGGAGTTATTCGTCATGAATGGGGATGTGAAATGTAGGACACCCCCCCCCCCCCCCCCGAGATAAGATCAGACGGACCAACGATTGGTGGGAAACATGTCAAAAAGCATACAGAACTTACAGTTTGTCGTATTCTATCTACAATTTATTCCATTAAATCAAGAGATTTCAGGAAAATTGAAATTATCAAAATCCTTATTGGAATTCTGAAGCAAAAGCTAATTAGACAGTAACATATAGCATACCCGAAAATGTTTTAAAGGCCAAATTTAAAACCCTACGACTCTTCTCCAGAAAGCCGTATGAGATCCTAATTCGAAGAATTCTATTTGTTACATAATATATCTAAGCAGCAAATAGCTCCTCACTGTTAATATAATGTAAATCTGAGAAGATACTTAACTCCCGATTTTCCTTTCCAAAAGTATTGCAAAACCTTACTTCGAGTATATACGAATCCCTTTATTTATTGTCTAGCGGATCTATAATCTATTCCGTTAAAGTTAATCGTAATGATTATCATTCATATTCACGTGTACTCTAAAAAAAAAACCTATGGTCATTAAGTTAACGTACAATAATTAACTGAAAACATTGATACCTTTAAGGTAAAAAACACTTTTCCAGACTCGTTATGATATTCCTGACATTCGGACTGATAAAGAAAAACGCTGTACGTGTCTGTAAAATGAACTCCATCGTTAGAGATGTTGAATTTGATCTCAGTAGTCCAGGTACCAGATCTGCTGACAGGAAGAGGACAGTAGCCTTCAAACAACGTCCTCTCCTCCAGATGAAGTTGACTGTGTTGTTCCTTTAGGGTTGATCGATTTACATCAACCTAAAATGAGGGTACAGTTATATCTTTAATAACTTAAAGGACGCGACGTTCGAAATTCTCGTTGGCTAACACCAATGATGGATAGACCTTTGATGATCATTGCATAAAAAAGTCACTCCATATTAATGTTTTTGTCCAACTAGCGAATATTAATCTTATTTGATGTTAGCATTCCATTTCAACTTGATACTCACAACGTTTGGTATTCACGTTTTCTGACTTAAGAGGCCTTTTATGACAATTTCTTGCTTCGATATACCTCCGTGTACAATTCCTTACCTTACTCAGTTCTTTCGCGAAGTAAGGCTCTAAAATACGAAATCGGCGAAAGGTTGTTGGTGGTACATTGTTTATCGTCCAGCTCGAGAATTTTTCAATCATATGGAGAGTAAAAGTGGAAATTACTGTGTGCATTCTCAAAAAAAAAAGTGATCTATCATAGATATACAAGTTAAGGACAAAGTATGTATCTTGATATGATAGCTAAAAGATACAAAATACCATTGGTTTGTGGCTTTTAAAAAAGCACATTCCTCCAACTTTTTATTGGTTTTAATATTCGCATAAGTTATTTCCATACAAAAATAAGCGATTAAGGTAAGTCATCCTCATTTGAGAGTTTATTATCACGGGAAGATTCTATTGGAAACAATGGCCACGTTTGACGTGGATGCGCCGTATACGACTTGTCCAAACTGTACCATCACTTTTTAGCATCCCCTCAGTTGATTCTTGCTAAGTTCAATATGAACGCCAACACAGATGAGATAGATAGATAGATAAATGGGAGATATTTCCATTTTTAGTGCAACTTACTTTTATATTAATGACCATTTCAGGTTTCGCTCGATTCAACGGTCACACCATTATAAATATCATTTCTCTCAGTTATTGTATATACTAATGTGGTATCCATGGACCGCTTGAGTAATTCAATCTGCATTACACGGTCCCTGAAACGTTCTACTTGACCATTTTCCCGTTCCCTCACCGTGCGTTCAGCATGCGCTTTCCGTTCACAGTTCTGCGTTTGCGCACCGTGTTTTCACCGTTCGTTCATCGTTCATTCTTTGCATTATCATTCGCAACATCAATGCGAATTAAAAAGGACATGTAAGGAAGTAACTATCAGTCACACATGTAGATTGAATTAATTGCTGCTGTAATGTCACATCACTCAATACTTTCTCAAAACAAAATATCATTCGGGATCAGGATGTCATAAATCTTTCATACGTGTTGTTTTCTGGTCAAAATATCGCTATATATATATATATATATATATATATATACGTTTGACAAATATTATAACATTATTTTATAATGTTTCCTGAAAAGGTATAACTATAAATAACAATCAAATTGCATTAAATTATGACATTTTAACTGGGTATATCTTGCGAATTCTGTTTAGTAGTACCCTTCAAAAATTCCAAATATGATACTAAACATGTCCTTTCTGCTTTTAGACTGATTGTTGTTTTCCGCCACACTCAAACAATTTTTCAGTTACCTGGTGGCGTACAGTTTGTATAGGTGGGGGAGAGAGCCCAGATACAATGTATCCGGGAAGAGAACACCGACCTTCCGAAAGTAAACTTTCTCACATATATCGGCGCGTGCGAGAGTCGAACCCGCGCCGACAAGAGAGACCTTGTGATTTTGAGCACACTGCTCTAACCACTCGGCCACGCAGACCCCTCTGCTTTTAGATGTACACATATAACTTTACATATAATACTGCGCACAACGTACATATGAAATCTGTGTTTGTTTATGTATGATTGTTGCGTGTGTAAAATTTATGATCATTTCATGAGAAATATACATTCGCTGTTGGATATCTTCAACTTTTCATTTATCAATGTTCGTTATCTCCACATTTTCATTTAACCTATATCGAGCTCATTAAAATACCTGCTGAACATTTAGGTAACAGTTTGAGTCCATGTTTTCAAGGAAGTATTTCCCCAGGACAGTGGCCTCGTTACATGTCGTAGTGGACAAATCACACAGACCAGCGCTGGGTACGTCTGTAATTGTGGGGGGTCCTAGTAAATCGAACGAACAGTCGCTTCCCCCGTACCCGCTATAACACGTGCAGTTTCCTTCAACAACAAAATGGCTAATAAAGTGGGTTACAAGTGTATACGTCATCATTATCGTGGTGTAGAACTCGAGTACAGTTTCGGGACATAATGAAGGTCAATTGTCACGTGGCATCGTCTCCAAAAGAACTTGAAGACAACTGTGAATGACAAGAAGTAACTTAGACAAAACAAGCTGGTATTTACCGCCTTCACAAGTTCCACGACTGCTGCAGTTGTTAGGACAGATGCTCTCTATTGTGAAGGTGACTTCGGGTTCTGCCTCCTGAAGTGTCGCATTAAGAAGAACGAACACTAAACACTGTTGAAGAGCGGCCTCCACATGAATCTGGGTTAGGTTATCATCGCCCGTCATCTGACATAAATTTGTTTGTCATATATATATTTTAATGCTTGTACTTGTGTTTAGATGGCTTCAAGAAAATATAATTTGAGAAACATTTACCTTAATATCTTCAATACAATTGGACATGGTAACATTGCTGAGGTCTGTAACGTGCTGTTGACATAAGTTGTACTCCGACGATTCCAGGAAAGCCTGCTCACAAACAGATGATGCGTACTCTTGTGTTGTTACGGAGGTGATGTTAGTTATCTAAAACAAAGATAGCACGTGGCTATCGGATAACACAATAATGGTACAAGAATTCAAAAAGGTAATTGTATTATTTTACAATGGTTATCCATGTTTTCTGTGAATATTAGACAAAATGTACTTCTATAAGATCCGCCCTAGAATCGTTCCGTTTACGCATCCTGTTTTTCACGAGGTGATCGTTACAGGTATACTCTTTTCCTCGGTTTGAGCTGCAGGGTGTAAAGGTGCTATAAGAACATTCTGTTTTACCATCTTCGGTACACGTGCAATGAGGAACCAGAATGGTAGATATAGACTTCAAACTGCTAAAGACAGAACTATCCCCAGAGAAAAGGTTTTCGCTGTCTGGTATCCTGTTTAAATAGTATGAAAAGGTGAAGATAACGAACAGTGATCAATCCCATACCTCTTATGAAGACTATAGAATTAATAGTTAGGCAACCATGGAGTCCTGGCCCTACTAGATATGGGATGAAGTGTCTAGGTGGAGCAAGCATTCCCTGTTGACCGGTAACATCCACCGTGAGTCCTGTATCTTGATCAGGAAAAGTAGTAATCCGTAGTGAAAAGCAGTGTTCAAAGAACGGCCCCAATTATTATAAATTTTGCCGGACAGCAATGTACCCAATGACGGGTTGTATTGGTAAACTATATTGTTATAACGACCATAAAACTTGCGAAATGCTGATTTTAAACAAGACTGTTGAAATCAACTTATTTTTCAAGTCAACCAGCCTCTCTTATTTCCGGTACGGTCAGGATTTTTGCCTTTTTCCCGTACATGTTTTATACCTGGGTACACGCATATCGAGTCAATCTTTGATGAGACACTAAATGCCAAAGATGGCTACCGGTCGCGGTAGCTCAGGGGTTAGAGCGTTCGCTTCGTAACCGGGAGGTCATGAGTTCGAGCCTCACTTGTGTCATGGCCGCGTCAAACCTAAGACGAAAAATAGGTAGTGATTGCTCCTTCGCCAAACGCTCGGCAGTTTCGGATATGACCTTAAAAACGGAGGTCCCGCGTCACGGTAGGCGTTGGTACGTTAAAAAACCCTTACTGCTACAGCCCTGAGCGCTAAGCATAGGTCTAAATTTGTGGTACCCACTTACAGCTGGTGACGTCTCAATATGAGTGAAAAATTCTCGACGGGACATCAAACAAACAATAACTGGAGTGTACTATGCAAATATGTTAGATGTACTGAGAACCACAGTCCTTCAGAAACACCGCAGTAAACTCGGTAAAAATGTTTTCCTAAAACAGGAGAACGTAAGAGTCCACACTTGCAAAATAGCAATGGATTGTGTAGGGTGAAAACGGGTATGAATTAATATCACATCCTGCTTATTCACCTGACCTAACTCTTAAGTCTTCTTCCTATTGGACATTTTCGGCTGGGTGAACATTTACAGAATAGCGACTATGGATCTTAAGTATGGAGCGCATTGCTCATCAAAAACCCCAAATATATGAAACATTGTAAATGCAAATAACAAAATCAAAAGGATTTTTCAAATGTTACGGGATTTTTTATTACTGCAATTCTTTTTTACAAACTAAACCTGCAATGATTTCAAGAACATTTGGAAGAATAGATCTTGGATAACGCCAGACAGTGTTTAAAGTTTTGTAAGCTTTTATTTTTGCAATAGATCGTTCAACAAGAGATCTATGCATCGATAGTATTCTGTAGAATTTTTTGTATCTCCGTCTTCCTACCGGATTTTGTCTATGTATCTGTTGCGTTGTAAATGGCGTGAGGATAGGATAGCGATTTGGATATATTTTATCGGGAAGCAACACACAGTCTTCAGGGAAAGATAGTTCTTTTCCGGAAATATTGGGTAAAAGGGCATACTGTTGGGCATCATTCTGATGGCCGGGAAATCAACATTTAACATCTCGTATGATGCCCGAATTATCAACGATAATCTGTGCATGAATAGCGTGATAGTGTCTATAACCAGAATAGTACAGTTCCTGGGGCTCAGTTCTTGGTTTATAAATTTCAAAAGAAGTTCCATCAATAGCACCCACTGCAGATGGCAATTTTGGCCAAACTCGTAGCATTTGCCTCCATTCATTTATGGTTGGCCAATATACAAAGGAAGAAAAGTAAGTGTGGAATGGCTCAATGAGAGAAGTAATTTCTTCATTAACTGTTGTGAGGCTAATGTTAAATAGCGTATGGTAAGTAGGGTAGCATCTCAGCCAGATCATGAACAGGAGCGCCCGATTATCTTGGGGAAAGTATGTGGCGTGCATGGTTTGTTCTTCTCTGAAAGACAAACACTTTGTGGACAATCTCGAGAAACAAGTCTGGGCTTTCTCCAGTAATTTCAAAAAAGGAATACATGTGTGCAGAGAACAGTCTAAAAACATCTCTACCCCCCAAAAGCACAGGCTCTGGAGCACACAGACGATGACGCACATCCAAAAGTGGATCAGGAGGTGGGGTCAGAATTGAAAGCAAAATAGGAATAAGTTTTCGTAAAAGTCTAGCAACATCAGGAGGTGGCAGCGTTAGCGCTGGAACTGCAGCTATTACAGCATCTTCTCTCCTCATTTCCGCCATTTCTATTCAAACAGAAAACGTTTTAATGTACATGTAGAACTGAATTAAGCAGCCAAACTATATTCATTAAAAGCTAAGTGATTAAAAGCGGTGTTTGTTTTCCTTTCTTTAAAAAAGATATGGACGATTTTATCTGAATACAGTAAATATACCAACAAAAGTTTGCAAAACTAACTCTCACTGGGACAAACGGCTATCATTCTTTTATTAAACCATCTAGTTAAATGGCCACCTCTGACACATTTTGCCCCGCATGGAAATCGCCCGTTTTCAAAAAGATGACATTTTTGTGCACCGTACAATCAGTGAATTGTAACGAAACTCGGCTTAACATTGTCACTGTTGTACTGAAAGCGTGGCAAGCATGACGGAGTGGGACAGTTTGCCAGATTTGTCAGACGGTGAGTTCTCTTAGACATTCATATGTCTGTCTTTTCAAATTAATAACACATGCATGTAATTAAGTTTCCTTACCTGAGTTATGACCGCGTATAGTGTGCTCGACTGGTGTTCCTGTGTATGGAGCGCCAAATATAAACTCAAATGACTGTGCACAATGTGCATGTGTATTAATTCATAATATTTTGATTTTAGACGAAGATGAGCAACCAATTGTAAAGAAAATGAATGCACGGAAACGAGTACCAATTTCAAAGCAGGAAATTTTGATGATGCTGAGAAGCTACCAAGTTCACCCGTGCTGATGGAAAAAAATATAGAAAACATCCGTGAGAATGACCACCAGCTGTCCGAGGATGCACAGCTTATCCACAGAACCAACACGGTGAAACAGCTTAAAGATCGATTATGCAATAAGTTATCAAAATTGCTTCCAACCCCGGAGAATAAGATCCAGAGTACAGAAATCAGGTAACACACCTCCGTGTTAATGCACATAATTGGGAACGGGATGCACAAGAGTTTGGTGATAAAGATAAAGAATGATGCCCCAATTGTTTAATGACAGTGTCATTTACACTTGTATTACATTCGTTATCTCAATCACAATTCTTTACATAAAATGTAAATCATCTTCAAACTACTGTAAACCAAGTTTTATTTCGCGATTTTTTGTGATACAGCGATTTTTACCGTCGAGTTCTCTTTCTGGTTTTGCGTACCTAGCAAAATTTTCTCGCACGCGTATAAAAGTTGGCTTACAGTATTTGACATAGTATAACATTATTTGTGATACTTATTCATACAATTTTAGGATAGAAATTCAGAAAATAAAAGAAATCGAAAAAGGCAGCCACGACAAAAGACCACGAGATTTTAGAGCAGAAATCATATCTACCATTTCGGATGATGAAAAAACGGGGGAAAAGGAGAAAAAAACAACAGGAAAATTCAAGAAATGTGCATGCCATCACCTGATACAGAGGCGCCGTGTTCCTCTGCACAAAAAGAAAAAGATGGGGACAAAACAGCTCAAAAGAAGAAAAAAAGGCCTCTTCTTGAACTCGTAAGGGAAAACCACATGGCTTATAATACATTCATAACAAAAAAAAGTTCCGAAATTGATGAAGGCGTCGGGAGTTAGTTCAGGGGAAGATAGTGATTAAATCTTGGTGTTGAATATTCAATAAAGAATTGAAAAGTTTACGGGGTTTTATTCTTTAAAAATTTTCTTATATACTTATGATATTACTTTCAGGCATATTGATAAAAAAAAAATACTGCTGAGCATATGAATGCAGGAAAATATCATAAAATCATCGAAATCAGAATACGGTGTCTTCAAAATGTCAGCCTGGTGCTGTAATGAAGTGATCAATAATTGTCATTGATCGTTTGAAATGATGTAAAATCACGGATTTCCCCCCGATTTTGATAATTTGCGCGATTGTAACGAGATACTACATGTATATGGAAATATAAATGCCTTTGAGGCATGTTATCGAATGCGACATTCAGTGGTTTCATAAATCAGTTTTGTTTCATAATTGCACTTCATGGTGTCCATACTTCTTTTGTTAGTAATCAATAGTTGCAGTAAATGTTCACCCAGCCGAAAATGTCCATTCCTAAAGGATGTCTCTGAACGGCATTTCTGGCCTACCGAAGAAGTCGTGACGGCAGATGAGGAGTGGGGTTAATGGACAGGGCCCTGACGTTTCAGTTCTAGAATGATGACACTTAAATACTGTTGGTCTAAGTGCACCACACCAGAGGAAATTACATCGAAAAACAAGAGGTGGATCTCAACCAGAAATACGTTACACTGGTTACTTATTGACTCGCCCTCGTATCAAACGATGCATCACACAGTATACCATGCTATAGAATAAAACAGTCGAATATCTTATTTCCACGATTGGCACTGATATTTTTACATAAAAATACTGACCTCCAAGAATGTGAGAAATCGTTGGGATACATTAAGTTTATGTTGTCAGTGAAGGTGCTGTTTCTTCTTTTGAAGTCATTGTTCATTACTCCGTCAAAATATCCACACAAACCATCGGCATTTCCAACATCCGGAGCAGAGGGGAGAATTTCTAGGTCAATATTGTAATGCCCTATCCATTCTAGGATATATATCGAAAGTGTGGTACCACTGGGAAGATATACCTGAAGATGGTATGAATAAGAATATTATAACATTAAAATTGTTAAGCAATGTAGTTCATGTATTATTTTACTGAGAATGATGAAATATACTCGATGAGTCATAATATTGACTGGTATTCAATACGTTTTTCACTCTTGGGCGTAAATGTCCTATGGCAGTACTCTAGCGAGAAGTTCGAACCCTGGAAACTCTGTCACATTTTAGACTTTCATAAAAGGTAGTGACTCCAACAAGCCCTTGCCATAAGAAGTGAGAGTTGCATGCCAATAGAAATGGTGGTTTAATTTGTGGCGCTACATTTACATTCACTTTTACTCAAAGATAAAGACGCGGTAGCTCAGTTGTTAGAGCGTTCGCTTCGTAACCGGTAGGTCGTGAGTTCGCTCGTGCCATGACCGCGTCGGGATAGAATAGGTCATCAGTACCCCTTGTTTGTCACAAGAGGAAAGAAAATGGGGCGGTCCTTGATTTACGTTTCAAAACATATGGTAATGTTAGTTGAAATCCGCATGTTTCAACAAATCAGAAGGCAAGGCTATGTAAATGAGCACAATTGGTCTTATTCAGTTTGGACTAAGGGCTCACGGCGGGTGTGACCGGTCAGCAGAGGATGCTTACTTCTCCATGGCACCTGATCCTACCTTCGCTTTGTCGGAGGTCCGTGTTGCCCTACACTCGAACTTGTATATGTCTTGGGGATTTATGATTACGATTTACACATTGTTTACTTCGCAAATTCGATATTTCTTGTGTTCAGATTATAGAAATTTATACATTAATGCTTCGGGAGTTATATTGTTCTTTTGTACTTAAATGTGACATAAATATTGTAACATCTTCTCACGAATATTGTATTATTATCACATGAACAGCGTCAAAATGTATTCCTATATTATTTTATAATTGCATGGATTTCGTAAGAATATCGTACACGTATGCATGATATTCGTATGATTATCTTAAGATTTTTAAAAGAAATGAACATATTTGACAAATATGCGAAACATATTTGACAAATATGCGAAGCATATTTTCCTTGTACACACGTATACAGGTTAAAGAGCAGTCCTTAACTATGGTACATTACCTTGTAGTATTTGTCATGGACTTTTGTCACTTTTAGAACTTTGTCATCACATAACTCAAAGTTGATGATGTCACTTCCTCCACACAGATCGATGACAAACACATCTCTGCCGGCTCTGGCCGCTATTGCGCAGACGCACCAGGGACCAAAGTGTGACGGGAAGCACAAGTGATGTTTCGTCTGGATCTATGGGGTAGAGATATAATACATCGAAATAATTTTTTATGAAGCACTGAAGTTCCTTATTTCGATAAGATGTTGCAACACATGTTAAAACGTAGTATCATACAAATATGATCAAACTCTTTTAAACTTTCTCATGCTTTTTCACTTTACCTTTGCCAAGCAATTTAAATTAAAGTTTGAATACATATCTCAGATTAGCAAACGACGTCATCATTGTCAAAGGGCTGCAAAATTGCTGTGACACGGGAACTCGGTTTATGCGGTCTGTTCCGAAGGACCACCCCATTTAGTCGCCTTTTACGACAAGCAAGTGGTACTGAGGACCTATTCTACCCCGGATCCCCACGGGGCTTATCCAAATTTAGAGACTAGACAGTAGTAGCACAATAGCACATTACCCATTGCAATTGACGTTGATTTCTGTAGTTGATAAACTGTCCTGGAATCTGACATTCGTACCATCTGCAAAAATATCAAGCTATGTGTTTTTAATATGTTATAATGTTATTTCCAGAATAAAGTGAATTATGAATATATTTCCTGTAATGATTTCCCATAAAACACTCTTATTTCTGAACTCTCTTCAAAGTGTTATCGAATCACAGAGTTCAGAAATCACTGAGTGGGGAGGGGCATGGAACACGATAAAATATATTTATATACAATATGAGAAAAAAAACTTAACATGGGTTACATCACTCACCCCATTACTGCATTTTTCGGGGTCAGGGAGTCCTAGGGTATTTGCACGGAACTCATGAGAAACTTGAATCAATTGAGATTTAACAGAATTTCCATTAAATTACTTCATAAAACTTCAAACCATCCTTATGTGTCCATCAAGAGGTCCTGATGTGGATATATAGTACAAATACCTGAGGATACATATGACAATGTGAAGATAACGAACAGTGATCTATTTCATAATTCCAATAAAGAATACAAATTACCTCTGGTATTATTATCATTCATATGTCAGTTTGATCTATCCCAGTGAAGTAAACAACATGTCCACTGTTTCATATATGGGTGGTTTATTAAACGTAGAAATTAAAGGGAACTTACGACCTCAACTGCATGACAAACGGGATGACTCTAGAACGAATTATCGGTGTCCTATACTTATGTAGCAATTATGGCCTGCTTGTGGGGTATATATTTCTTAACTGATTCGATATTCGAGAACGTTTTGGACCGTTCTTCATATACCGATTATGATTAAGGATAATTCCATTTATCTGGTCTAGATAGAGTTCACAGCCTGTGTGACGGGTCAACAGGGGATATTTACTCCTCCTACACACCTGATCCTACCTCTGGTGTTTCCAGTGGTCCGTGTTTGCTCCATCAATTTTATATTCTTTCTAGGATTTATGAGATTGATCACTGTTATCTTCTTTTTTTCATACTGTATCGGGAGGAATCCACGGAACGTCCTAGTCATGTTTTACATTTTAAACTGATCCATTACGAGAAGCAAAACTCGATTAAATTGACGGACAAAGTTAAACGATCTTGCATGAACCCTAAACTCAGGTGCTCTTACTTTCCATCAAACGTGTACATGTGGGGATCCGTTCTAACTCCACATGACCGTCCTTTCCATACATTGTTTGTTTCCCGAACACGGATCTGAAAGAAGGAATATAAACTTTATATATCTATTATTTTCAGACAAGAGGACTTTAAATCCAAACGTAATTTCAGTGGCTCAACCGTCGTAAAATGGATGAAATATTGCCAACTCGGCGTAAAACCTCATTCAATCTGTCAATAATTACTTATAAGATGATTTATTATTTGCATAATTCAACCGTCTCGTTTAAAAATCGGCATTTCACAAATACTGTGGTCGTTATAACGATCTCGTTTGCCAATACAACCTGTCATTGGGTCAATGCTGTCTGACGTGTTTCATGCAGTTGTTATGCTGATTTTTGTGTACAGGTTGTTCTGTTTGCCAGATCAAGATACAGGATTCACGGTGGGATGTGACCGGTCGACTGGGGATGGTTACTCCTCCTACCCGCCTGATCATACCCTCTGGTATATCTAGGACTATGTTTTCCCAACTCCATTGATTTATTGGGGTTTTAGGTTGGCAATATTTCAGCCATTTTACGGCGGTTAAGCAACTAAAAAGATGGTTGGTTTTGAAAGGTGAAGTTTCCCTGACGGGCTCTAGTGAGCCTACTGTTTTTCTTTTTTTTTTTCATTTGCATGTCTATACTAGTAACGTTTGTTTGTTTGGTTTTTTTTTATTTATAGTCGCCTGAACAATTTTTCAGCTATCCGGCGACTGTTACTAGTAACGTAATAGATTGTATGATTCTCCGGCCACATGATAGCATATACTGGATTCCTGGAGTGATCAATATATTAAAGATTGTGACATTATACATTTTAGAGCCATTGACTGTCAAATTCATGTGACAAACAAGTAAACGAAAAACAAAGTATAATCCGCAATAAAATGCTTTTCTAGAGCAAATTTAGAATATTCCATCAAAATGTCAATACTTTATTAAAGAAATTCTGACATGGGATTGTTAAAAAAAAGAAGTTTGTTTTAAAATCAATCATAATTTTGATGCAGGTCTTAAAGGCATAAAAAGATGATGACCAGGCTTTCATAAAAAACGGTAGCGATAGCTCAGTGGTTAGAGCGTTCGCTTCGCAACCGGGAGGTCGTGAGTTCGAGCCCCGCTCGTGCCATGGCCGCGTCAAACCTAAGACGAAAAATAGGTAGTGATTGCTCCTTCGCCAAACGCTCGGCATTTAGAAGTGGGAATCACGGGTCTTTCGGATATGACCTGAAAAACGGAGGTCCCGCTTCACGGTAGGCGTTGTCACGTTAAAGAACCCTCATTGCTACGGCCCTGAGCGCTAAGCAAAGGTCTAACTTCTTGGTACTTAACCTACAGCTGGTGAGGTCTCAATATGAGTGAAAAATTCTCGACGGGACGTCAAACAAACAAACAATCAGTCTATATTCTGGGATGGGAAAAATCCACATATGGACTAGTTTTGGTTTCTTCTAATAAGGTATTCATAACTCTATGGAACAGACAGGGACCTCCGTGGTCAAGTGGTTAGAGCATCGCGCTCAAAATCACAAGGCCTTTCACCTCTAGTCGGCGAGGGTTCGATTCTCGCTCGCGCCGATATACGTGAGGAAGTTTGACAGTTTACTTTAGGAAGGTCAGTGGTCTCTTCTCGGGTCCATTGTATCTAAAGTTCTCTCCGCCATCAGATAACTGAAAAGATGTTAAGTGTGGCGGAAACAATTAGTCAATCGATCAGTCATTGTAATGTGACCTCAAATGTACTGTTACAGTCATCTATTCCTTAATCAAAACTAATGTACTCAGTCTGATTCAAAGGCTTCTCAATATGTTGCAGAGACAATATCGTGCTATCTTGACCTTGCAATCTAAAAATAAATACATATTCTTCTTTGAGAAAATCAATATACCAAATTCAATATTTGTCAAACTAGGTTCAGGACCCCAAATTCAATGCATGTCATTTACTCTTTGTGGGAAAGCATTGTAATTTGATGTCTGTCAATTAAAGGGTCCCTACGATACTGAGCGTAGAATGCTTGGTTTACAGAGCGATTGACAGGTGCAAACCAATATTCCACATTTGCCAAAGGTGACATAAGATTAATTCAAGTAAATGCGAAAGAACATACCGAAACATTAGCCAATAAAACATCTTCAAATATTTTACTTCCGTCCCCGTTAGTTCCTCCTGTCTTTAATCGTAGAGTCATGTGACTACTGATGACGTAACCGTCTGTATCTTGGCTGTAAACCGGAAATGAGATATTCTGCCTCCATTCATCGTTGTGATATTTATGTCTGTCGTTGTAACTGTAACTTTTCACTTTGACCTCGCATTGGTTTGACGATCCTTCCCCAATGCATTTAGACGAATCGTCCGTTTTGAAAGTCATGTGTATATTCAGGTCGCTTACTGGTTGCAAAACACCATTAACAAAAAGAGATTCGGAGGCGAACGGTATCGTCATCTCCAGCTGTACATTACCGGAACCCTTCCTCTCTAGCTCTATACTAGGGTTAACAATCTGAAACAGAAAAATGCATGTTGCTAAAGTTTCTTCAGGTTCCTCACATTCTGATTTCTACAATTTCCATGTACCTGATCACGATAGTATCCAGTTGTCCGTGTTCGCCCTACCTTTCGTTTTGAATCTTTACAGGAAATATTAAATTTATCTTTTTATTTTAATGATAGAGTTCCATACCTTTATCCCTGCGAAGAATGGATTTGCGACTTTGTAAAAGCAAGGGACCTTTCCTCGTTCACGCTTTGCGCCAGCTTTACAGTGTACCTGGCATAAATATTAAAGGTATCTTCATTGATTGATTGTTGATTGTTTGTTGTTTTTCGCCACACTCAACAATGTTTCAGTTATCTGTTGGCGTCAAGGTGGGAGTAAAGACAAGTGTATGCATATATTCTATATACATTTCTTTATTTTCTTGTTATTGTCTTATACATGAATAGAAAACCCGCATATTTTTAAATGACGACAACCCTGGGCAGAACAAAAGTTATGAATGAACTGTCAAATTGAACTGTCAAATATCGGCACCAACAGAAAATGGCAGGATTTGTCGGAGTCCTCATTAAAAGTGGGTCGAATGTCGTAGGATATACAGTGCACGCCCAGGATAATGTCCAGAATTACTTTTACACCCTACCTTAAAAATACGAACCCAATTAATATTCGAATAAGTATTATATAAATAAATCGCAATACAAAAATACATATTTACAATGAAATACCTAATTCTTATTAAAATATGTGTTTAGTCTGTTAACTTGAGATAAATTAGACCCGTGGGGACCCGGGTTAGAAATGTCCTCAGTACTCCTTGCTTGTCGACTAAATTGGGCGGTCCTTCGAATGAGACCGTAAAAACCGAGGCCACGGGTTTGTTGTTCATGGTTCACTTTTACATGATTTGTTTTAGTTAATGTAAGACTCCGTATGGATTCAGATATATAGCTTGCCAGTTTGCTTACGGAAGGTCGGTGGTCTCTTCCCGAGTACATTGTATATGGGTTCTTTTCTCCACCTACAAAACCTGGACGCCACCAAATAACTGAAAAAATTGTTGAGTGTGGAGGAAAACAACAATCTATCAATTAATCAGATATATGTGTGACCGGTCGACAGGGGATGCTTACTCCATGATCATATTTATGTCTACGATTCTTTGTTTGTCTTAATTTTGAATTTCTTATAGGACGTGTGAGATTGATCACTGTTATCTTCATGTTTTCATATGGAGTTGGGTAGTTGTGTTGAGTCTTATATAATGAACACACGACAAGTCAGGTATTAGGATCATAGACCACATACAGGTTCGATACTATATAATTCACAAAATACAGTTAGAAAATTGACAAGTCAAATAGGGCCCGGCAATGAATATACATGTTTCCATAAGGTTTTCGACCACTGAACTACCTGTATCAGGTCAGGTAATTGATTCAGCAGGGTAGGTATAATTTTCTGGACCCAATCATATCACGTGCCATACATTGATTGATTGATTGTTTATCGCCACACTCAACAATTTTTCAGTTATCTGGTGGCGTCCAGTTTTTGTAGGTGGAGGAGAGAACCCAGATACAATGTATCCGGGAAGAGACCACCGACCTTTCGAAAGTAAACTGGCAAACTTTCTCACATATATCGGCGCGAGCCAGAATCGAACCCGCGCCGACTAGACGTGAGAGGCCTTGTGATTTTGAGCGCAATGCTCTCACCACTCGGCCACGGAGGCCCCTACGTGTCATAGAATGTGCAGTCATCATATTATTACAAAATATTAAATCAAATAAACCGTATGAACAAAACATTACATGTGAAAATCGAAAGGCGTTTTCATCTGTCTAATCCAAGCGTTATAAAAATTATGAAAAACTTATCGCGTGTTTTAAACACTGCTGACCAATGGACAATAATTGATTACTGTAGGGTACCCACATACGGTGGGTACTTATTAAAAATGTCCGATGGTGATTTGATAGTCAGTGCAGAAATAATCTAGAATTTCTTACATTTGATCCAATTTTCTTTTGGGCTTGGATGAAGTCATACGCCGTTATCACAGCAGTGTAATTAGAGGACGAGTCAACCGTCTGATTACCGACTTCCACTCCATCAATGAACCAAGTGACGTCATAAAGCAAATCTTCGTCGGACTTCACGCTAAAGCTGCACACAAGGGTAACCGCGGGGTCATATCTGACCACAGGTGTCTCCCCCTGTCTTTTCCATGTTACATTGTGGTAAAGAACAGACACATCTGATGGTACCCAATGAATGCCTGATCCAGTGATTAAAAAAGCAAGCAGACATATGCTTCAAACATTGTTTTATACCTCACGCACAAACTGAACTTGGTGCTTTTTTTATCTTAATATGTTTTTGGAACTCTTCTGAAAATAAGAGCAGTTGAAGACGTCAGTAAAGAAGATGAAGAATCAACACCAGAATTGCAGAGAAATCGGGGAAATTTGCAAGTTGATAATCGCACGATATGGAGAAAGGGGTCGCTTTGGCTCGTGGATGTATCCAAGAAATCAAAGGTTTCTTTTATTACGAGGGCTGATTTATATGTTGTGAGCCTTGTATTGAAGGAGGTTAGCATCAATGTCCTTTTTCAGCCATACTATCCCCCAACTATTTAAGGTGGTGTACCCGAAGACTAGTGTCAATTGATCAGTTTATATCGACGAGGTAGCACTCTAAATTAAACAAGGCAAGTGACCTTTAGCAAAATGAACAAAATCTGTGAAAGAGCAGTGATCCAATATTTACATAAGAAAGTTTTGGCGCCCACGGGTAGTAACACTTGGGATAGATGACCCTTCATATGCTACAGCAAAAGGTGGGTTTCGGAATTTAAACGCCTTGAGGATGACCACCCACCCTGGAAGGCCCGTCACAATTCCAACCCCAGAAATCGTCGATAAAGCCATGATATTGTTGTGATAAGATTTGATCGACCAGATGGATCTTGTGAGAAAGTGTGTTGTTCAATTTATAATTTACATACAATATGCTATGAAAAGGAAAATTCACTGAATGTGTAAAATTTACGTTATTTGTTTTGATAATGTAGCATTTAAAAAAATTGTGTTTCTTTTCTTGTTTCTATTTATCAATAACTTCATTTTTTTACTTATAGCTTGATTTTCTGATGTTTCATCCGCAGATTATATCAAAACTTAGTACGCAAACGGAAGGCGATGATATGACCCCTATAGCTGGTGCCAGTGTTGGAGTATTCGCCGTGTTGGTAGGCGTCATCGTGGTACTTTTCAGCATCCAAAGGTAATGTATTTGTGATTTTTTATTCACTTTCCATTCATATGGAGACGTCAACATTGTCGGTGAAAGGGTACAAAATTTAGTCTATGCTTAGCCCTTATGGCCATCGACTAGGGACAAACCTTTATCGTGCCACACCTGCTGTGACAGGGGGCCTCGGTTTTAGCGATCTAATCCGAAGGACTGAAGTTGATATTTTAGACAGTATTCAAACTAATGGCCGGTTGTGTTGATAAATCAAATTGTTAAATGAAATCAATGAGTATTACATTATTGTCAGTAGCATATCTCTTGTTCGAACTTGATCATAAGCAAAGATTCTCGAGAGAACGTTAAACAATATACAATCAATAGTCACAGGGGATATGCACATTTAAAATTTAGAAAAACTACCCTTTTCTCATTATCTACTATTCAGCAACAATATAAACAAGTGTTCTTAACATTGCCTAAACTGTCGAAAGATTTTGTATAATATAATGATAATAATAATTGTTGAAATGTGCATCTGGTGCACCAAACCTGGTACTGTTTATATATATATATATATATATATATATATATATAAACTAATTGGACCCATCCTAGAGGGGTATATTACTTTGTGCTGTCTGAAACTTTAACTCTGCTCGTAAGTTTTGTAAGTGACAGACTCTCATATTGTATATCCACATTTCTTAGACAAGCTTTTTTTCTTTAGTACTATAAGTTTAATGTTTAAGCTTTTGATCTTTATACTGAACTTTTCTCTATATCTCCCTAACTTTTAAAGATGGCAACGCCTTACTTTCCACGCATGATCAATGACCTTGTGATCTTAACCTCTGTATTAATTTTAAAACGTTATCCTTGCTCACATCTTTGAAATAGTGTAAGGGTCCTCATGCATCTCATATACACTCCTTCTTCTACCTTGGCGTTTGACGAACTTTTAAGAAATGCAACCTATTTTTCGTCTTAGGTTTGACTCGGCCATGGCACGAGCGGGGCTCGAACTCACGACCTCCTGGTTACGAAGCGAACGCTCTAACCACTGAGCTACCGCGACCGGTACTAAAATCAAAGTTAGAATTAAGAATACAAGGATGCAAAGAATCATGGTGGCAATTCCCCTTCTACAATAGGGTTGTCATATTTCGTATATGGTTTATCTATTACAAAACCTTTCACGTAATGTCGTGTATTTTGTCTTGTGACCTTTGAGTATAAAATACCTTTTAAAAATCAATATTTCCTGAAAGGCACTGGACAAAATACATCGTAAGAAAACTCGATATACAAAATGTGAAATAACACGAACCCCAAAACCGGTCCAAATGATTTCAATACTCACAGTTAACTGTATCTACTGGAAAAAAGAAACAAATATAGCTTTATTACGTATTAAAGGAAATGATGAGGAAAACTGAAATAGTTTAACAGAATCACGAACCCGAGTCACAGGTCTCATTTGTCCTTCTGGTGGCGCATCCTCCAAGACAAGTTCCGGTAAAGCGATCACACAGGTACGGTGTTATACAGTGACTGCTGCATCTCATTGTACAGTTCCGTCCATACCAGCCACTGCTGCAAGCTAACAAACAAGGTTAATGGTGCATTACAGATGCAAAATCTATTTTTCAATATTCCATCCATATTATAACTGACATATATTCATGATTGATTGATTGTTTTTCGCCACACTCAACCATTTTTCAGTTATCTGGTGGCGTCCAGTTTTTGTAGGTGGAGGGGAGAACCCAGATACAATGTATCCTGGAAGACCATCGACCTTCCGAAAGTAAACTGGCAACCTTTCTCACATATATCGGCTTTCATACATCGTAAGAAAACGTGACATACAAAATGTGAATTAACACGAACCCCAAGACTTTCATATTTTTTTTAAAAATAGGGATAGCTGCAGAATTGATCAGGTGGCTATAAACACCAAATACTCAATCAGTCAGTATATCACTTTTCACGGGAGTGACAAATTGATGGATTGTTGGATCCTAAATGACTACATCAGTCAAGAGTTATATTAACAGTGATTAAAATATTTAACATCACTAAAACGCTTTACCTTCGTTACAAAGTCTTGTTCTCCAGCCCTCGCTACAGCCAAATAAACAGTCCCCGGTCACGTGATCACACGTTTCGTTGAAGCAGTGACCACAGCTGTACACACAGTTAACACCGTACGTGTTATTCGAACACTCTGTAATAGTACACATATGGATGTAACAAACAGTTGTAACATTAAATCTAAAATGTGAACATATATACATTTGTTTATGCTTTTAACTCTCTTAAATTTACTCTCTGCACAGTTATCTCCCTTGTATCCACTCTGACATATACATGAACCATCGACAGCGTTACATCGTCCACACTGTGATGGACAAGGCCTGCAGGGGCTACCGTATTGATTGAATGGACATCCTGAAACGGAAAAGACACTGTCATACATAGTTCCAAATACGCACTTGTATTCTGAATTGGCAAGATATTATTATCTGCATTACAAAACCAATAAAAAAAATCCACGTTGTCATAACCCTGAACTGAGTACCACACTTATCACATCACATAAAACATGAGGATAAAAGACGGTTCGGAAAACAATGGGTGCTAATGCCGAGACACCTGGTCCTATTGTGTCTTCAGGGGTCCGTTTTGCCGTTCTGAATTTTCTTTTCTGTGTGGGATTAAATACTGTTAATATTTTCAACGTTTCCCGTAATAACTTTAAAGTCTGTGCCCTCATTTTTGTATAAAAACTAATTCGCAACAACTGACAAATGAATTGTAGTATACAAGATTCACAATAAATCAAACTTTCAATATTTTTAATATTGTAGACCACGACGATTATGGCGCTTGCGTCCCATCTTATCTGGATTGATTGATTAAATATTATTTAACGTCCCGATCGAGAATCTTTCACTCATATGGAGACGCCACCATTGCCAGTGAAGGGCGGCAAATTTAGGCCTATGCTCGGCGCTCATAGTCTTTGAGCAGGGAGGGATCTTTTACGTGCCACACCTGCTGTGACACGGGACCTCGATTTTCGCGGTCTCATCCGAAGGACCGCCCCATTTAGTCGCCTCGTACGACAAGCAAGGGGTACTGAGGATCTATTCTATCAACCCGGATCCCACGTGCATCTTATCTGAAAGTGATGTCTTTAAGTTCGATTTTCAATTCGGGAGTCGTTTCTTAGCAAGGTTTGACCCCGTGGGTATCCGGTTTAGAAAAGGTCCTCGGTACCCCTTGCTTGTCACAGCAGGTGTGGCACGATAAAGATTCCTCTCCGCTCAAAGGCGGTAAGTGCCGAGCATAGGCCTAAATTTGCAGCCCTTCGCCGGCAATGGTGACGTCTCCATATGAGTGAAAGATTCTCGAGTGCGACGTTAAACACTATACATCTATCCATCCGCGCAAGGTTTGACGAGAGAGAGAGAGAGATTACCTCTGACTTCTAATTCACAGAGCCAGAGAAACGGACTGAGTGTTTCTTTTCCATCTCCAACGACGAAGTACATCGTAAACATCAAAAAGTCTAATTGTAGTGGAAATGGAATAATGACCGTTGGTGAATTAGCAGATATTTTTGCTATTCCGGAATGCAGGAACGTGTTCCATCGATTAGTGTACACCGAATAAGTAAACCAGATATCTGCATCACCTGTTAAAATATATGTTGAATTCTAATAAGAGGTCACACCAAAGAAAGAGAACACCTCATCAACCACCGATACATTCAATAATGAGTGTTTCGTGTCACATGGGGTATAGAAACGATACTATCAATAGCCACAGAAAAAAAACCCACACACGTACTCACACAATGTAATTAATATAAAAGGGTTCTAGCATGAAACTGTGAATGGACAGACGGACAACTCTGTACCATATATATATATATATATATATATATATATATATATATATATTACAGTAAATTCGTAAAACACTGGTTTACTTAGGGAATTCATGAATTTACTGAAATGTTCAGGGATTTCACGAAATTACTAAAATATCTGAGAAAAATTACGCTAATTTACTGGTCATCAGTAAATTTGTGTAATTTGGCAAGTACATGCTGTATTTGGCTGTTGAACTTCTCTGCTGCTTATTAGTTAATGTCTAACACTTCTAGTTGTTTAACAACCATTGGACTGCCAGCATTTGGCGAAGGAGCAATCACTACCTATTTTTCGCCTCAGGTTTGACGCGGCCATGGCACGAGCGGGGCTCGAACTCACGACCTCCCGGTTACAAAGCGAACGCTCTAACCACTGAGATACCGCGAAAAAAAATATGAACACCTGTATAATGTGTGCAAACAGGAAGTAGGAACAAATTATCAGGAATGTAATGACGGAGATCATAAAAAAATGGACATGAAATAAACACCGACTCGTGGGTATTATTGTAGGACATTTGTAGACCCATGTGCAAATACTTACAGGTTGATAAAGATTGCTCAGCCAACCGGAACACAATTGACAGTAAATCACAAACATGAATCCTTTATATTAATCGTTGTCATTTTGCAAGATAAACTTGAAAACTGAAGAGTCTTAATATCTAGAAATGTATATTTTAAAAAAGTAGGAAACAAGATGATGGACATGTGTTTTGTTATGAGGAAGGCTAAACTACGTTTACAGTTTTGAAATTGTGGTGAAAATCCAAGTTCGCTGTCAAACTGTTAAGGTATTCAATGCATAACGAAAATATAACGAGCAATTTTGAATGATTTAAATCAACGTCAATGTTAGATAATGATGACAGTGAAATACACGAAAGGACTGGTACATTAGTAGAAGCCGACTTTTTTGCGGTCTCATCCGAAGGAACTCCCCCTTGCAGGCGGCTCTTCCGACAAGCAAGGGGTACTGAGGACATATTTTATCCTGACTCCTCACGGGGCTACAGAGTGCATGAACAAATGAAAAAGTGACGTAATTTACATGTACCTTCATGAATTTATATTTACCTTTATGAATAAAATGAAACTGCAAATCTTTAATGTTGTAAGAAGTCAAAAGGATCAACTGAATACGAAACAGCGTTGCATTCAGGAAAGGTGTAAAATCCAAACAGCTTTTAAGTGTGGTATCTCCGTCAATCATCAGATAGGAAGGCCAGTAAATGTAATCAAGATGATACTGGTACAGATAAGCATACTTCTTTAGTGCGACATTATCGGTGCCTACAACAAAAGAAGTTTCGATATCAAATATGGAATTGCAAAACGCCGGTTTTTTTTTAAACTTTAAACTCTGTGGTGTTTTGAGCTGTTCACGAATGTAGTGGCGTTATATCCTTTACCAAATCATGAAATAAAGCGGCAGTGGTGATTCGGTATTCATTTAGCTTAACGTAACAACGTTTCTCGTTTTGAAGCTAGTTCTGTTCATTCTGCATGTAACTACAACGATCATTACCAGACTTGATTGTTTTCTTTTTCACATATTGATAAAATAACACATGAACATCAAATTCATCATTAGTCGAAATCTAATACCAGGACGACTTCCCTATATTCTTGAAAATTTTGATACTTTATAATGTATCTTAGTCATATACACAAAATGACAAGTATTTTTACCTGTTTACGTTTTTTTTTTAACTTTTAAGTCCGTCGGATGGGACGTTAAAAGGGTGCCCCTGTCAAGGATCACAACCCCTTTGGCACATAAAAGATCGTTTCATTAATTTTGGAAAAAGAGTAGACTCACTGGGGGTCGTCAGGCAAACTTTAATGTTCACAACCAACCATATTTCTGTTGCTTAACCGCCGTAAATTAGCTGAACTATTGCCAACTCGGCGTAAAACCCCAATCAATCAATCTTGATTTTCATGAAAACCCGAAGAATTGTATATAATTGAAATATTATAAGACGCATGTAATTTCTTTGTACTTTTCCATGCACATATAACGTAATACTGTAATGTATAATGTAATAATAATAATGCACTTATATAGCGCCTTATCTAAATTACTCTAAAGCGCTATACTAAAACGCAAATTAAAATTATACAGAATACATACAATACTTAATAATGCCAGATATCAATATCGCATAATGAATAATTGAAACTATGAAAGAAATAAGCTAGAGAAAATTTGAAATTAATTCATATTATAAAATCATAAAAGATGTGCTAGATTTTTTTGCGTATATATGTAACGTAATATTGTAATGTATATATAACGTATTACTGTACAATGTATATGTAATGCAATACTGTACAGAGTATTGCAACGTAATACTGTATAATATATATGTAACGTGATGTTGTACAGTCCATACGTAACGTAGTACTGTGTAATATATATGTAACGTAATACTGTACAATGCGTATGTTGATTGTGCATTTTTTACGTCCCCCTCGAGAATCTTTCACTCATATGGAGACGTCAACAAATATTACCTTACATATACATTGTACACCATTAAATTGCATACGCATTGCACAGCAGTACGTTATATACGCATAATTATGCGTCCGTCCCGTGAGATTCGGGGTAAAAATAGGTCCCAATTCCCCTTCCATGGGGCGGTCCTTCGGATGAGACCGCAAAAAGTGAGGTCCCGTGTCGCAGCAGGTGTGGCACGTAAAAGATCCATCCCTGATCAAATGCCATAATCGCCGAGCATAGGTCTTAATTTTGCACGCCAATGGTGACGTCTTTAAAAAATTGACAAATTCTCGAGCGGGACGTTAAACAATATATAAGCAATCATTGAAGGATAATTACTAATGCTACAGTTTGGTCCTGCATAGCCGTGTCCGCAAACATAGCAGTCTCCATTGTTTACGTCACAGTATACACAGTTGACGTCCTTGATGCATGGTTGACAGTCGCTACCAAAATGGTTAACCTCACATCCTACAAATGAAGAAACGAACGTGAAAATAGCATAGTAGAAACATTGTTCAACTCTCATGAAATTTGGATATTGTCAGGCATACTGAGAGCTGAATGGCTTATTAGCATTCCTGTAAAGTGACATGGTCTAATTTTGGCAGATGATTTAAAATGCGATACCTTTTCCCAAATGTATGTCTGTTTTATTAATTTATATTAAATTAAGGACATGTGCGACGTTTCTAACATTTTCTCTGAAATTATTTCGTCATCTCATCAATATAAAGAGTTCTTGCATAATAGGTTTAGATTTTGGAATGTACTAATGCAAAACAAAAACGGTACCAATTTTGATGCACCAGATGCGCATTTCGACAAATAATGTCTCCTCAGTGATGTTCAAGTAAAAAAGGTTGGAAATCCCAAATAAGAACAAACTTAGAAGAGCTGAAAGAACCAAAATATACCAAATACTGGAGCCAAATCTGGCTAAGAATCATAACTATTCAGGGGGAAGTAATCCTTAATTTAGAAATGAATTTCTTAATTTTATCACATTTTTTAATCCCTATTTTCATGCTAGTACCGTAGCAAATGGGCTAGTGAAAACTCTCGGGAGAGGCATCGACCCAGTTTTACCAAATATTTTACAATGACCGGGGTAGCTCAGTAGCTAGATCACATAACGTGCAATGTAAGGGTCCCTGGTGGAATACAAGTGTCGCGGATTCGATGCCCCATATTTCTACTTCTCTATTACTGTAATGCCTATTTATACAGCAGAGCTGAATTTACATTTTTGTATTGCAACTACCAGGAATTATCAAAATATCGTAATATATAGAATGCAAATGCTAATTTAACGAAAAACCACATTTAAGAGAAACGTCGATTACATCTTTAACGAGAAAAAAAGAATGTGAACCCCATCCATCCCTTGAAAACTGTAATAACTCGTTAAATGCACGCGAGTCAATGCCCCCCCCCCCCCTCCAAAACCAAATGCAAAAATAAGTGCTTCCGACGGTCTTTGGTGCTTGTGATGCACAAACGTGTCATAAAGTACTACTCGCTAACAACAATTCATCAACAACGGTGGGCTCTCTCTCGATTTTATATTCCATTCGTGAATTTTGTTGTCTCTTGTTGAGACCTAGCGACGACACCTTCTTCCTATTCATGGTTCCACTATAGACCTCTGGCGTGGGTCCACCTTTTTTATCGAGGGAAGAGGGGTGTCGAAAGGTTGGGGATCTGGGACCAGATTCCAGGTTAAGCGATACGGTTAATTTTCATATTATGACAAGGGGCCTCTGTGGCCGAGTGGTTAGAGCTCAAAATCACAAGGCCCCTCTCATCTCTAGTCGGCGTGGGTTCGAATCTCGCTCGCGCCGATATATGTGAGAACGTTTGCCAGTTTACTTTCGGAAGGTCGGTGGTCTCTTCCCGGGTACATTGTATTTGGGGTCTCTCCTCCACCAATAAAAACTGGACGCCACCAGATAACTGAAGCATTGTTGAGTGTCGCGGAAAACAACAATCAACAACATAATGATATTGAATTTTGAAATCGAACGTGAACGAACAAAGTCTTTAAAGAGAGTTGATGAACCAATACTAAACGCGATTCTAGGGTGAAATATGATTTATTTTCTTTCAGTTGGAAATTCCAGGGAGTTCCCCCTCTAGATCCACGCTCGATTGACTGGTTAAATATTGTTTAACGTCCCGCTCAGCACGTTTTCACTCACATGGAGACGTCACCATTGCCGGTAAAGGGCTGAAAACTTTAGGCCTATGTTCGGCGCTTGTGGCCTTTGAGCAGGGATGGATCTTTAACGTGTCACACCTGCTGTGACACGGGGCCTCGTACTGAGGATTTATTTTAACAACACGGATCCCCACATGACTATCCGCGCTTGGACCTGTTCGTTTAGAGATACCTTTCATTATGACGTGTTTCGTGGGGACCCGGCTAGAAGAGGTCATTACTACCCCGTGCTTGTCATGAGAAGCAACTAAGTGATGCCATCCTTCGGATGAGACCGGAAAACAGACGACCCGTGTCACGATAAAGTTTCCTCCCTGTTCAGAGGTCGTAAGCGCCGATTCATTGTATCTTGTTTTTCGTCCCGCTTGAAAATTGTTCACTGATATGAAGACGCCACCATTGTCAGTGAAAGGCTGCAAAAGTTAGGCCTATGCTTGACGTTTAGGGCCTGGAAGTTAGCCTAAATTTTAGTTAGTTTTAATGACCGGTCGCAGTAGTTCAGTGGTTAGAGCGTTCGCTTCGTAAACGGGAGGTCTTGAATTCGAGCCCCGCTCGTGCCATGGCCGCGTCAAACCTAAGACTAAAAATAGGTAGTGATTGCTCCTTCGCCAAACGCTTGGCATTTAGAAGTGAGAATCCCGGGTCTTTCGGATATGACCTTAAAAACGGAGGTCCCGTGTCACGGTAGGCGTTGGCACGTTTAAGAACCCTCACTGCTACGGCCCTGAGCGCTAAGCATAGATCTAAATATGTGGTACTTCACCTAGAGCTGGTGACGTCTCAATACGAGTGAAAAATTTTCTTCGGGACGTAAAACAAACAAGCAATCAATCAATCAATTATCGTGCCAACGCCAACGGTGCCTTCAGTTTTCAAGTTCATACCAGAAGACCAGTAACTTACTTCTATAGTGCCGGGCGCTTGGCGAAAAGAATCTGTGGAGTCATTGATGTTCGAGGGTAGCATAATATTTACTCGTTCGTGGGGCGGAATTTCAAGGATTAACGTTATTTTGAAAATGTACATTATACTATGGAAACTATTGCAAAGAATAACTGTTTTGTGGGGACGTAAATTAATTGGTAAAATATATGCACAAAATCCACGAACATTGAGCCCCTGCGCGAACATTGAGCCCCCGCGAACAATAACGATCCCACAGTAGTCACTACCTATGTTAAATGTTTGGAGTCCGACTTAGCGCAGCGGCCTCCGTGGTCAGGTAGTTAGAGCAATGCGCTCAAAATCACAAGGCCTCTCACCTCTAGTCGGCGCGGGTTCGAATCTCGCTCGAGCCGATATATGTGAGAAAGTTTGCCAGTTTACTTTCGGAAAGTCGGTGGTTTTTTCCCATGCACATTGTATCTGGGTTCTCTCCTCCACCAATAAAACTGGACGCCACCAGATAACTGAAAAATTGTTGAGTGTGGCGTAAAACAAAAAAACTTCGCGCAGAAATTTTAAAATAATCATCATCTAAATGTTGGCTTTATGATACAGTGATTCTCGGGTATCAACAGACTTATTTTCAGTATATTCTAATTATTCGTAAAGGTAAAGGCGTCCTTCATGGATTTTTAATTTTCTGAATAAAACTGAGACGGAACGTAAGAAATCCATACCCTTCTAGTTATGAAAACCATACGACGCTAATGATCTTTTTCAAATAAACAGAAAGTTAGGCGATGTCTCACCATATGCTTCAATCTCACACAACTCAAATTCCATGTTGTTGCTTACGAAGTCCCAGAAGTAAAACTCTAAGGTAGTACCGGTACGCTGAACATCGAACTCGACCGTTTGTGGAAATTCCGTGGCATGCGTCTTGTAGACATAATACGGCCACTCATGAATGGAGTTGTCATGGTATTCAATGCTTGTTCTGCCTGCTGGAAAACTTTCTGACAAGTAAAATGTGTTTTTAACAACTAAGTACATTACAATAAATATGTTTGTTTGTTTGTTTTACGTCCCGTCGAGAATTTTTCGCTCACATTGAGACGTCGCCAGCTGTAGGTGAAGTACCACAAATTTCGACCTATGCTTAGCGCTCAGGGCCGTAGCAGTGAGGGTTCTTCAACGTGCCAACGCCTACCGTGACACGGGACCTCCGTTTTTAAGGTCATATCCGAAAGACCCGTGATTCTCACTTCTAAATGCCGAGCGTTTCGCGAAGGAGCAATCACTACCTATTTTCGTCTTAGGTTTGACGCAGCCATGGCAGTAGTGACTACTGTGGGGTCCTGAGTTCGAGCCCCGCTCGTGACATGGCCGCGTCAAACCTAAGACGAAAAACTGCTACGGCCCTGAGCGCTAAGCATAGGTCTAAATTTATGGTACTTCACCTACAGCTGGTGACGTCTCAATATGAGTGAAAAATTTTCGACGGGACGTATAACAAACAATCAATCAATCAATCCTACATATTTAACAGCATATATTCTAAAATAGCTGACGTAGCGTTAATATTCTACACTTTACATGTAATGGAACCCATTGCCTGCAAACAACTGACGGAGCAAATTCCACTACTGAATGTATTTAAGGTAATGAACAATATTTCATAAACTTTGTTTTTTCCATTACTATCCTCCGAATAGAAACTGAAGGTTTGTTAATATTTATGAGGTAATTAATTTAATGGCTACGATAGTCGGATGTGCTGCAAGTATGGAGTGATGTTACTCCCCCAATTGCGTAATTGTTCCGGTTTAGACCCCGTGGGGATCCGGGTTAGATTAGATCCTCAGTGCCCTTTGCTTGTCGTAAGAGGCGACTAAATGGGGCTGTTCTTCGGATGAGAGCGCAAAAAGCGATGCCCTGTGTCACAGCAGGTGTGGCACGATAAAGATCCCTCACTGTTCAAAGCCCTTAAGCGCCGAGCATAAGCATACATTTTGCAATTCGATTGGTTCACTGGACTTTATTAACATTCTATATACGAGTTCCCGTTTAGTCCCATTATATAACGTCCAAAATGACGTCACATTACGTCTGGTTGTTCAGTTACAATTTTCTTTCTACGACAATATTGGGTTCTCGTCCCATATAATTTTACATTTTCTGTAGCAATATTAATCAAATAATATTAACTGCGGTTTATTAAATTATATGATTGATTGATTTTTATGGCTTTCCGCCACACTCAACAATTGTTCAGTTATCTGGTGGCGTCCAGTTTTTGTTGGTGGAGGAGAGAATCCAGATACAATGTACCTGGGAAGAGACCACCGACCTTCCGCAAGTAAACTGGCAAACTTGCTCACATAACGCCGCGGCCGAGATTCGAACACGCGCCGACAGAGGTGAGAGGCTTTGTGATTTTGAGCCCGATGCTCTAACCACTCGGCCACGGAGGCCCCTATTAAATTATAAGGAATGGAAGTAACTTTACTCAATTCATAGCGTAAACTTTCATAACTTATATATCGTATAAAATGAATAAAATTTAAATATATACATAAAATTGTCATGCACCATAAAACAAAATCCAGGATACGGACTCCATGATTTTCTGATCACACCTCCTTATCGTACTTCACCACCACATCGCCTGTTTTTAACCCTTATCTCACCTTTGAAAGTTATCCTTGTCGAATTAATGTGGCTGTTTTTCCCAAGATTGACCGATAGTCGAAGGGTGCGCACCGAAAAACTCTGACAGGTTTGGTTATCTCCATCTGTTAACACTCCAGATTTTCCGAGCGCCAGGTTATCTGCATTAAAGAATTACTTATTTTTATATCACTCAAAGAAAATAGACACATAAATGTGATGAACAATGCTTGCTCTAGCTTCAGCAAAATCATATTATTTTGGATTTTTTCCCCTGTGGTCCATGTTTGCCCTACTCTCAGTTCTGTAGTCTTTAATGGGTTTACAGATTGATAACTGTTCGTTGTCTTTACCTTTTTTTGCATTATACGAGAGCTTGTATACTTGTGCACTAAAAACTTATGATGATTTGACAGCCCACCTTTCTCAAATTTTATGGTCTTTGTGTATTGTGTAACGTCCTGCTCAAGAATCTCTATCATACGGAGACGGCCACGTGGGGATCCGGGTTGTTAAAATACATCCTCAGTTCTACTTTCTTGTCGTAAGATGCGCCGAGCATAGGCCTAAATTTTGCAGCCCTTCACCGGCAATGGTGAACGGGTGAAACATTCTCGAGAGGGACGTTAAACAATACATAATCAATCAATCATATGGAGACATTACCGTTTCCGGTGAAGGGATGCAAATGGCCTATGTTCGGCGCTTATGACCTTTGAGCAGGGAAGGATCTTTTTCGTGTCACACACACCTCAGTTTTTAGTCTCATCCGAAGAACCGCCCCATTTCGTCGCCTCTTACGACAAGCAAGCAGTTACTGAGGACATACTCTAACCCGGTTGGTTGGTTGTTTATCGTTTGGTTGCTCAATGGTTAGAGCGTTCGCTTCGTAACCGGGAGGTCGGGAGTTCGACCCCGCTCGTGCCATGGCCGCTGATTGATTGATTGTTTGTTTGTTTTACGTCCCGTCGAGAATTTTTCACTCATATTGAGACGTCACCAGCTGTAGGTGAAGTACCACAAATTTAGACCTATGCTTAGCGCTCAGGGCCGTAGCAGCGAGGGTTCTTCAACGTGACAACGCCCACCGTGACACGGGACCTCCGTTTTTAAGGTCATATCAGAAAGACCCGGGATTCTCACTTCTAAATGCCGAGCGTTTTTAACGAAGGAGCAATCGCTACCTATTTTTCGTCTTAGGTTTGACGCGGCTATGGCACAAGCGGGGCTCGAACTCACGACCTCCCGGTTACGAAGCGAACGCTCTAACAACGCAAATAACTTGATGGATACGAAACAGTCGGCTTACCAACCTGGCCATTCAACCGAAACTGCTCTGTTGAAAGTTCGTCATGACATAGGTTCAGCTTCAGATCATACTTGTAGTTGTATTCTTGTGATGTTGGATTTCTCAGCCGTATTTGATGTAAGAGACCTTCGAATTCTTTTCCAAAGAATGGGACATTCTTACGGTATTTCCGGGTCACCGAATCGTATATGAGCGGTAGACGTAAATTTGTAGCGATCGGCTCCGAATTGTTGGAATCCGAGGAAATGAAATTCGGTGTCCCGCAAGGCTCCGTTCTCGTTCCTCGACTTTACTGCCTTTTCAGCAAACCCATTGGTCATATATATGTGATACTCATAATACGGATTATCATTATTACGCGGACGACAGTCACATTTACTGAGGGGGCCGAGTGGTTAGAGCATTGCGCTCAAAATCACAAGGCCTCTCACGTCTGGTCGGTGCGGGTCCGATTCTCGCTCTCGCCGATATATGTGAGAAGGTTTGCCAGTTTATTTTCTGAAGGTGGGTGGTCTCTACCCGGGTACGTAGTATCTGGGTTGTCTCCTTCACCAATAAAAACTGGACGCCACCAGATAACTGAAAAATTGAGTCTGGCGAAAAACAACGAACAATGAACCAACCAATCATAATATGGATTATCATTGTTGCGCGGACAGATTTCCATTACAGTTGAACCGCCCGACAACTGGGTCGATATTTCTGAAGGGCTCATGGCGAGTCTAACAGATATCCGCATCTGGAGAAGTTCAAACTTACTATAACCCCATCAGGACAAAACAGAACTCATGGACAGACACTGTACAGCCGTTGCCAGATCTTGCTATATGCACATCCGTCAAATAGGTAGCATACGACCTTTCATCTCTGATGAGGCATGCAAATTACTGGTTAACTCATTGGTAACCGCCAGAATCGATTACGGAAATGCCTTGCTGTACGGCGTGAACAAACAATATACGGACAAACTTCAACGGGTACAAAACTTTTGTGCCAGGTAAGTAACGCGGACTGCATAACACAAACATATTACGCCTGTTCTTCTGTTCTTGTCAAACTACTCTGGCTTTCAGTCAACTACCGTATACAGTACAAGATACTGATGTTATCTTTTAAATGCCTCGACAATCTGACATCAGCATATCTGTCAGAACTTATTGTACCATACAAACCCACCAGATCTCTTAGGTCGGAATCGGCACTTCTGATAGATATGTCTGTAACCAAGATTAAGACGTACGGAGAACGCAGGTTTGATAAAGTAGCGACCACTCTATGGAACAGTTTTCCATCTAAAATCAGGAAGATGTACAAACTTCACTGTTTTAAAAAAGATTTAAAAACCCTCTCTTTCGTCATGTTTTTAATATGTGATCTTTTTGAATTGACGTATATTATAATCAGTATTTTGTGCAAATTGCCGAAGAAGGGTAAACAAAAATTTTTATCTACCACATATTTTATATTTTAAGATTTTTATAAAATGAATTAATTTCTAATTTTCGCTAGTTTATTTCTTTCATAATTTCAATTGTTCATTGTGCGATATCGATATCTGGCATTATTAAGGTGTAATAAGCGAGAAAACGCTTCTATATTTTTCACCGTTTTTATCCGATTTTCCGATCAAAGCATTTCATTAGTAATTGCAAATCTTTGGTGAAAGAAGGTAGAAAAACTATTGATCGTTATTGTAAACAACAATATGGAGGGGGAAACGATCAGAAGGTTCAAGAGCGGTCGATTCAAGAAGAAAAGAAGTGTCTCTGAATATACTGATTGCAATAATAATGAAATTATGATGAATGAAGTCGATGCAAGCGATGAATTACAGGTATTTGTTATATATTATGTGTATTCGTGATTTATATTTATCAACTTCCGATAAAGGTATTTTACGAAGAGATATGGAAAAAATACCAAATGTTTCACAACATTATTTATTCTGTCACCAGTTACTTCCAAGAGAGATAATTCTGTATGTGAAACGAAATTGTTATCATGAAACAAAGTTAATGTACATACTGTGCCCAAAAACGGCAAGGCTACCTTTTATAATTATTGATGAATTAGGTACCTCACATGCTCTATATAATTATTATATGTGCCTTTTATTTTTAATTTAATGCTGTGATAATAAAACTTTACATTTTCTTCATCCCTTGTCAATTTCCAACTCAATGTATATTCAAACTTCCAAAAATTGATTCGCCACATACTAAACTGTTTGTAAATCAATGTCTCATATATTTAAAAAAAAATGCCAAGATTTTAGCAAAGGGATATTTCACCTTATGTATTTTATGTATTCCGTAAAATTTTGATTTGCGTTTTAGAATAGCGTAAAGCGCTTTATAGTACATATGTGCATTATCATCATTATTATTAATACCACGTGGTATGCACTCGTGAAAACCTGCAATGTTAACCTTTAGTAAGGTTTTAGTATCCAGTTTTAACTTTTTGATTCAGAACTAATTCATAATTACTTCTTAAAATAGAACAGATAAATTGAAATGGAGTGTGACCCTTGTAGTAGTTGGTTGACTGATGGTTTTGCGTTCCGTCGATAATTTTTCACTCGGGTGTCACTAGCTATAGGTGTTGTAGAGAGTATCATATTTCCAAATAAACATAAAGAAAACTTATCTGGCGGAAAATGATTCTTCTGTGTGTTTCTGTCTTTGTAGAAACTCAAAATGAATTGTCCAAACATATTAATAAATGAACTAAAACACCATGACACCGTGAATACATGGTACAGTTCATTGCATATTTGTTTATATGGCGCGCCATATCTATTTTAATATGAATTATTTACAATGTAAGCGCGAAATTACGACAGATATCGGTATACATGAATAAAAGTATGTAAATTGTATATTTATAACATAGATATATTGATCATTCGTGGGTGATGTAGGTACATGTTGTGCTGGAATCTACCCCATTTTTAGGAACCTGTGAAATGCGACATTCAACTTCAAAGCAATATGGATATATACTATTGATAGCAGAGTTGAACGTTATGAGGAATAAACACCTTTTCCCTAACATACTTGACGGATAAAAGAAATGTCACATGTATAATATCTTGTTAATTTGCTTTTTTGTATAACCTGATATATTTATGTCCTGTATGGAGCGTCGTACATTTGAACATCATGAATTTCTACTTGTACTGGATTACATGTCGAATGCTTACACGTTTCGTATCGAACAAACAATATATATATCTATATATATATGTGTGTGTGTGTGTGTGTGTGTTTTACGTCCCGTCGACAATTTTTTCACTCATATTAAACGTCACCAGCTGTAGGTGAAGTACCAAAAATTTAGACCTATGCTTAGCGCTCAGGGCCGTAGCAGTGAGGGTTCTTTAACGTGCCAACGTCTACCGTGACTCCCGTTTTTAAGGTCATATCAGAAAGACCCGTGATTCTCACATTCGAAATGCCGAGCGTTTGGCGAAGGAGCAATCACTACCTTATTTTTCATCTCAGGTTTGACACAGCCAAAGCACTAGCGGGGCTTGAACTCACAACCTCCCTGTTACGAAGCGAACGCTCTAACCACTGAACTACTGCGACCGGTATATATATATATATATATATATATATCTATTGTATTATTTGTATTATTTCTTTTCACACATGTAGTAATACTTACAAATTGCATCTCCTTTTCGAATACAACACAGCAAAAGGAACCAAACTATCACACACTTCATTGTTAAAACAAATCACAGCGGCGCTGTACAACCACATCCACCGAGTCTGGAGCTTATTGCATAACTGTCTGGAAAGATGAAAGACTAAGATTCCACTAATCCAGTGTTAACGTGTTGGCATCCGATCAAAAAGTAGCCCTCAGTTTACATATACGGCATTTATTAAACGGCCTGTGATTCAGCTATTGATCATAATTACATATTATATCGGATTACTTCTGATCATTTGTACTTTAAATGAAATATTGCAGAGTTGGTTGATTGTATATTGTTTAACGTCCCGCTTGAGAATCTCTCACTCATTGGGAGACGTCAACATTGCTTTTGAAGGTCTGTAAAATTTTGGCCTATGTTCAGCGCTTATTGGCTTTTGAGCAGGGAGAGATCTTTATCATGCCACACTTGCTGTGACAAGGGCCTTCAATTTTTTGCGGTCTCATCAGAAGGACTGCTACATTCAGTCGCCCCTTACAACAAGCGAAAGGAACGGATGACTTGTTCTAACTCGGATTCCCACAAAATTCAATATTGGTGAATAATATCCCAAAGAGACGTAAACAAAACGTCTATGGTAAGTTGGTGATAGTTTCTTCATAATTCATTGTTAGTGACTGATTCATAGTGAGATACTGATCTTCTGAGAAATATCGAAGCATCGTCCCACGTCAAACAAACAACAAATCAATCATCATGTATTTCGTCTTACCAGTTCAACTAAACCTCTGAAATAGTTTGCAGCCCAAGAACCCCATACTCTTTTCAACTGTTATCATGACAAATTCGAGGCGTTTTGTCTATAGATCCCCCATATCCCAAGGAATATCCTTGCTAATAAACAACAATGGGTGAAGAAACAAATTTGTAGAAAATATACGTAAACTTAGGGACAAGTGTATCATTTTTAAGTAAAATATGATGGCGACCTATTCGGTTGATTGATTGATTGATTGGGGTTTTACGCCGTGTTGGCAATATTTCAGCCATTTTACGGCGATTGAACAACTGAAACATGGTTGGTTATGAAAAATTGAAGTTTCCCTGACGGCCCTCAGTGAGCCTACTCTTTTTCGAAAATCAAGGAAACGATCTTTTACGTGCCAAGGGGGTTGTAATCCTTGACACGGGGCACCCTTTAACGTCCCATCCGACGGACTTAAAAGTTAAAAATCGTAAACAGGTAAAAATACATATCACTTTGTGTATATGAATAGGTTATATTGTAAAGGATCAAATTTTTCTGTAAAAGTCGCATTCTTGTAAATATTTTATAATAAGATGATAGTCAATATTTGTAAAAAGTTGATACATTGATTGTACATTATTAAAAAATCTATTTCGTTTGGGTGTAAAATCACCACATTCCAAAAGAATGTGTTGTATAGTTAATGGACAGTCACAAGATATACATTGAGGTTGAAGTTCTCTGTTTAATAAATAAGAGTGTGTCAATTTGGAATGTCCGATGCGAATTCTTGAAATAATAACTTCGTCCTGGCGTTTCATTACAATGTTACACGATTTGTTTACTTTGTTTTGAATAGAATACAGTTTACTTCTGTCACAGAAATCCCAATATATTTGCCAAAGATCATTTACATATAGTTTTATGTTATATTTCAAATCTGTGTAAGGAATTTTAAAATGTACAATATCGTTTTGTAGTGCATTCTTTGTCTGCTTTGTTGTTACCATGGATACCAATATGACTAGGAATCCAGCAGAACTCAACTATTTTATTTTGTTTAGTTAGAAGATAATACTGGTTTAAAATGTCTAAAACATATGGATGATCAATATTCATATTACTTATAGACTGTAGACAAGATAGGGAGTCTGAGAATATAGTGAAGTATTTTTCCTTAGAAATTTTAATGTACTCTAACGCAAGTTGGGTAGCCTTTGCTTCGGCGGTAAAAATTGTTGCTTCATTTGGGAGTCGTGCTGAGAAAACATTGTTATTGATTACTGCAGCAGCAGCAACTTTATTTTGGTCTTTCGAACCGTCTGTATAAATATCAGTTGTAGAATGTTTAGATTGTTTTAGTTCAGATAACTTTTGTTTGAAAATAGCGGAATTTGTTTCAGATTTTTTATATTCAGAAAGTGAAGTGTCAACTTTGGGTTTTAGTAATTTCCAGGGTGGTATTTCTGAAAGTGACGAGGGTTTTATGATGTCCATAGGTATGTCAGAATCATGTAGATGTTTTTTGACTCGGAGACCAATTGGTTTTATACAGGTCTTAGTTTTTTCATACAAATCTTCAAATTGTGGGTGGAAAACGCAGTTAAATGCAGGATTGTCGTTGTTAGCTTTTAATTTAACAACGTATTGTAAGATTAGTTTTATTCTACGTAGATCTAGAGGTGGTTCGTTTGCCTCAACGTACAAACTATCTACAGGCGACCTATTCGGACACAACACTTCCTTGTCATAAAAACCTATAGTACATATTATCTGCAATCTTTCTCTCTTCGAAATGGTGTAGATGCGTGAGTGAGAAATCCCTTATTTAATGAGAAAGTGAATTATGATAATTATTATAATCAAATGGTACAGTTTGCAAAACTCGTGTACATCTCCATGCATGAAATGAATTAGATGATATATGAATTATCAGTTGTATTGTGATTCATTTTCATTTGAAGAATGTTGGTATTTCACCTTAAATGGATCCCGTGGAGATCCGGGTTAGAATAGATCTTCAGTTCCCCTCGCTTGTCGTAAGAGGCGACTAAATGGGGCGGTCCTACGAACGAGACCGCAAAAACCGAGGTAACGTGTCACGGTAAGTGTGGCAAGATGAAGATCCCTCGCTGCTCAAAGACCCTGAACCCCGAGCACAGGCCTAAATTTTGCAGCCCTTCACCAGCAATGGTGACGTCTCTATATGTGCGAAAAATTCTCCAGCGGGACGTTAAACAATACATAATGGATCAATCAATCACCTTAGATGGTTCATAAATTCTTTTAACATTAAAACACTTCTCTTGATATTGATTTTGAGGGGCATCCGTGGCCGGGTGGTTAGAGCATTGCGCTCAAAATCACAGGGCCCCTCACCTCTAGTCGGCGCGGGTTCGATTCTCGCTCGCGCCGATATATGAGAAAGTTTTCCAGTTTACTTTCGGAAGGTCGGTGTTCTCTTTCCGGGTACATTGTATCTGGGCTCTGTCCACCACCAACCAAAAACTGGACGCCACCAGGTAGCTGTAAAATTCTTGAGTGTGGCGGAAAACAATAATCAATCAATATTGATTTGCACAAAATCAAATTAAAACGATAGATACGTTATAAAAAGCCAAAAACCACAACCAAGCTACGTTTTCCGTTTAATTATTACTCTTTATTAAAAAAGGCAACATAATTTATATTACAATATATTGAATGAATTCATTGTAAACATTTGTTGTGGTATTTTTATATGTTGCATACATGGTGCATACATGGGACTTGTAAATTTAAGAATTTAAAAAGTTGAAATTAATTCAGAGATTGTCGACGTTTGATCTCTACATTCCCAACCACATTTATATAAAATCAAGCTAAAAGATTCAATTGTCAAATTCCCTTATTTTTGAATATTGTGAAATTTGAACTAAATAAACGTACAATATTTGTACAAGTGTGACAACCTACGGACAGATTCATACAATGTAAGATACGATATAAACGTAATTAGAAGGCTAAAAAGTAAATACTGTACTCAATCTCGCAATTCCTATCAAAAGTCAAATCACGGAGAGAGGCAAACACGGACCCCTGGATATACCAGAGGTGGGATCACCTGCCATGGAGGAGTAAGTATCCCCTGTCCACCGGTCACACCCGCCGTGAGTCCTATATCTTTATGAAATAACTAACAGTATTCAATATCGTAATTCCTATTAAAGTACAAATCAGAGAGATGGTCATACCAGAGGTGGGATCACGTTCCTAGAAGGAGTAAGCACCCCCTGTTGACCGGTCACACCCGCCATGAGCCCTATATTCCGATCAGGTAAACGGAGCATTCCGCAGTCAGAATCAGTGTGCAAAGAAATGTCTGACGCTTGGTGTGAAACACGTCAGACAGCATATGACAGTTCAGGAATATAAACATCATATGCAGGTGATAATGGAATATTCCTACATATATAAGTTGACGATGGAGAAATTGAAATCCTCCCATTTGCCATAAAGTTGGTTTATTATCTTGTCGTCATCATCTTTTTTCAATGAAATATCTTAGTAAGAAGCAGACATGCAAGACTCTTATGTATATTATTTCAAGTTCACTGGGATATATCGAATCGACACATGAATGGAAATGTAGCATACCGGGGTATATCTTTCGTTTGTACTGTACGTTGATTTGGAGATACAATCAAATTTAAATAACAAAAGATAAGGAAATCGGTACTTTTAAAAAGCATCGGAACGGACTTTAGCTAGAATTAAACGTAGCTTTCTACATATAGTATACATTAAGTCTACCTGTGTCATACACGTGTCAACACAATAGCCTACTCACCACTATTCGTACAAATGTAACAATTCACCATATGATCTATTATTCTCATGTTTACTCGCTTAAATATCAAATTCGATATTTACTAAATATATAACAACATAAACACCCACCTCTTTCAACTGCGTTATATCTATGCAAAGACTAAGATAACTAACAGAATTCAATCTCGTAATTCCTAAAGAAAATTCGAATTAGAAAGATGGGCCAACACGGACTTCCGGACATACCAGAGGTGGGATCAGTTGCCTAGGAGGAGTAAACATCCCCTGTTGACCGGTCACACCCGCGGTGAGTCCTGTATTCGGATCAGGTAAACGGAGCAATCCGTAGTTAAAATCAGTGTGCCAAGAACGGCCTATAAATTGGTATGAAACACATCAGACAGCATTTGACTTAATGGTAAGTTGTACTGGCAAACTAGATCGTCAAAGAATATAACGTTTCCAGACGACACGTTTGACATTTGTTAGTAATTTATTTTGCCGACACCTCCGCATTGTTTATTATTTATTTTTTTTTTTAAGAAGTGTTTGTTTGTTTTACGTCCCGTCGAGAATTTTTCACTCGTACTAAACGTCACCAGCTGTAGGTGAAGTACCACAAATTTAGACCTATAAGGGTTCTTTAATGTGCGAACGCCTACCGTGACACGGTTTTAGGTCATATCCGACAGACCCGTGATTCTCGCTTCTACATGCCGAGCGTTTGGCGAAAGAGGTATCACTACCTATTTTTCATCGTAGGCTTGACGCGGCCATGGCACGAGCGGGGCTCGAACTCACGACCTCCTGGCTACGAAGCGAACGCTCTGACCACTGAGTTACCGCGACCGTTTTTTTTTTATAAGTGTTAATCCAACTCTTTAATTTAGGTTTGTTTGTTTTTTAAATCTATGTGAATTTCAAGACAAGTTGTCGAAACTACGCAATTTTCCCAGAAATTTCAACTACGTAAAGTTTGGGCATGTACTTGAGAGTTGTAAACAAACATTGAGAGGAAACGACTGCGCAATATAATTTGACCCATGTTATGGATGAAAACATATCATCTTAGATTTATTCTAAAGTGTTCTGTAACTTTCCCCTATTGTGGGCTAAGTTCTTTAATGATTTGGTTCAACAGTGGGGTCAGATTTATTATTGTGTTTATCTCTGGAAAGACTTCTTTTAGTTTGCTGGTACGGTATTAAAAAAAAACAAATGCACGTTAAAGAAAAGCAGAAAATTATGTACCAAAATGTATATTTTGCAACTCCAGAATTTGACCCCAGAACGAATCCAAATCACTCGAATCGTGTTAATATTACATATATTATTTAAAGTCTTTCTTCACTATAGGCATTCACTTTTAAGAACAACTATTGTTTTATACAGTTAGATATTAGAATTTAACTTAGATGTGCAGAACAGACTTTTTTCTTGTAGATTTCATCTAAATTTCGTATATATACCCACGTGTAAAAAATTGACCCCTTATTGCGGCCTCATCCTATCCCCCAGCTATCATGATGTGAACAAACGTGAATCCGTAGTACATTTAAATGCTTTAATGTAAATTTCAAATTATCTTACTCCGTGGTTCCTTAGAAGATATTTAAATGACCCAACCCCAGTTTCTCATTTTCATTTTTTGAAAAGGGGTTATTGTCCACCATTTGAACAAAACTGAACCCCCTTCAACATGAGATGCTTTATGGCAAATTTGGTGGAAAGTGGTCGCGTGATTCTGGAGATCAATTAAATTATTGTTTATTGTTTTCCGCCACACTCAACAATTTTTCAGTTATCTGGTGGCGTCCAGTTTTTATTGGTGGAAGAGAGAACCTAGAGACAATGCACCCGGGGAAAGACCACCGACCTTCCGAAAGTATACCGGCAAACTTTCTCACATATTTCTGTGCGAGCGAGATTCGAACCCGCGCCGACTAGAGGTGAGAGGTCTTGTGATTTTGAGCGCGTTGCGCTAACCACTCGGCCACGGAGGCCCCCTGATTCCGGAGAAGATGGAATTGTGAAGCAACTGTCTATGATGTCAACAATGTCTAGACCTCAATTTATCGTGAAGTATTCGTGTAAATTGAATTATTGAAAAAGTTGTACTTCTTAATGTTGTTTTAGAATCCACATTTGACTCGCACCAAATCTAGCGGTTGCCGTGGCACAACACGTCCGAATTTTTTCCTTCACAGCTGTCAATATGCTCGTGAGGAAAAAAGCTAGGGGCCCGGTAGAACATTTACCAGATCCATGTCAACATATAAGTAAAATATTATCGATTGTTGACTTATATAAGGGAACCCGATTAATTTGTACCTCCGTGATATCTTGGAAATTTGGTAATAAATTTGGATTGATAAGACAAATGATGGGTTCTGATTACAAATCGACTGAATCGTCCACACATATATTACAGGGTGTGAATTCTATAAACAGTTCATAGATTGTTTGTTTTACGTCCCATCGAGAATATTTTACTCATACTGAGACGTCACCAGCTGTAGGTGAAGTACCACAAATATAAAACATAAATGGTACCAATTTTGACGCACCAGGTGCGCATTTCGACAAATATTATCTCTTCAGTGATGCTCAAGTTAACAAATGTTGAAAATCCGAAATACGAACAAACTTGAAAGAGCTGAAAAAACCATAAAATACCAAATAGTGGAGCCAAATCCGACAAAGAATCGAAGCTATGCATTAGGGATATAATCCTTAATTTTGAAAGGAATTTCTTTATTTTATCAAAGCAAATTCTTATCGGTAATTATTTTGTTTATTGTATTTGTTTTATTCTTTGCACTCTCCTTTTACAACTTTTATCTGGTCAATACTCAGGGAGCCATACGAGTCTCTTGGTATCATCCCTCTGATTTCCTGTAAAGAAAAGCTAAGGTAAGAAATCAATTATATAAGTTATAACTAAGCATCTTTTCTCCCCAGATGTTTGCGCTTGATTATACTTATTTCTTGCATATTCATATTGTGGGGAACAATGGCTTCATTTAGGGTCTTCTTTCAGAATTGCCGGTCGCGGTAGCTCAGAGGTCAGCATTCGCTTCGTAACCGGAAGGTCGTGAGTTCGAGCCCCGCTCGTGCCATGGCCGCGTCAAACCTAAGACAAAAAATAGGCAGTGATTGCTCCTTCGCTAAACGCTCGACATTTAGAAGTGAGAATCACGGGTCTTTTGAATATGACCTTAAAAACGGAGGTCCCTTGTCACGGTAGGCTTTGGCACGTTAAAGAACCCTCACTGCTACGGCCATGAGCACTAAACACAAGTCTAAATTTGTGGTACTTCACCTACAGTTGGTGACGTCTCAATATGAGTGAAAGATTCTAGACGGGACGTAAAACAAACAAACAAATCAAAACAATTTTCAAAATATTGATTGATTGGTGTTTTACGCCGACTTGGCAATATTTCAGCAACTGAAATATGGTTGGTTAATCTCAAATCCCGCACGAGAACATGAAAAACGCGAACCCATGGAGGACTGCAAATTTAGGTCGACAGGGGATGCTTACTCCTTCTAAACACCTGATCCAATCTCTGCTATGACCAGAGAGAGGTTCGTGTTTGCCCATTTCTCTGATTTGTATTTTCTTTAGGAATTACGAGATTGAATACTGTTAGTGACGTTGGCCTTTTGATTGAAACATATGATATACTTACAAATAGTCCCCAGAGAATGCCAACCAAGGTATCTTTATAATTCACCCACTTCTTGTAGTTGCTGGGCAGGCGTTCGTACTCCCAGAGCATTTTATAATCACGTCCTGGCAAGCCCTTCACACCAGTATGGTAATCCCCGGCAGCTATATAGAACCTTGCTCGTGGACTATCCACGTAGTATGAGAAGCTCAGACAAAATTCTTTACCTATATAAAATCATACTTGCATCTGAGAGGACATACAATGTCACACCTTTGTTTAAATGAATGGATAGGAAAACCTCTATCATTGTTTAACTTCTCTCCCCCCCATGCACTTAATAGCATGTGTATTATTTGGTGGTGCTTTACATCTTACTTTAACTAAAGAGACACTACAGCTCATTTTACATAAAATGACAACATTACAGTTCATTTTGCATAAAATAACAACTTTCCCCATTTTTTTTAAAATTTTGTTGCATAGTTGAATGTATGGACTTTGTGAAAATAACACATTTTTAAAGTTTGAAAATCTCGTGTCAACGCAAAAATTAATACTTTCGGACTAACCTTTCAAAAAGAAAACACTTTATAAAAATACGGAAAATGAGCTGAAGTGTTTCATTACAAGATTTTTTACTTTACCATCAGTGCCGACGTACGGATTCTGCAAATTGAGAAACTCGCCCGCTGTTATGAAGGCATATCGTTGCTTAACTTGAGCATTCCCTTGATCACAATGCTACAAATAATTTAATATAGTACAATGTGTTCTTAGATGTTTCTTGTAATTCCTTTAAACATATCGCAATAATTTGAATAAGAACATGATGCTACGTAGGAATATTTCGCTTGTTGACAAAATAAATCACTGAAGTTATTCCTTTGGTCTGGGATCGTCTTGAAGAATTAACTATTGATTGATTGATTGTTGTTTTCCGCCACACTCAACAATTTTTCAGTTATCTGGTGGCGTCCAGTTTTTTTGTTGTAGGTGGAGGAGAGAACCCAGATACAATGTACCCGGGAAGAGACCACCGACCTTCCGAAAGTAAACTGGCAAACTTTCTCACATATATCGGCGCGAGCGGGATTCGAACCCGCGCCGACTAGAGGTTATAGGCTTTGTGATTTAACTAAATGCTACTATTAAGGTACGTTCTACTTTACCTCACCATGAACTGCGATTGTAGCGGGAAATGGACTAAATGTTACTTTGGAGTTCTACTGTACCTCAGCAAAATGCAGATGTCCCTTATTAGTCATATTGATGTGGGAGTCGAAATCGGTCAGAAGAATCCAGTCTGGAAATTGATTGGTTTCATTATATATTTATCGTCCCGTACGAGATTCATTCACTCACATGGAAGCAATCACGAGACATTACTCAGTGTTAATTAACTTTCAGTTTAAATTATAGTACCGGGGGGGGGGTCACAGTATAAGTTAATTGGGCCTGGTGGGTGGTTTGGTAATTTCCGGTGCCCGGATGATGGCTCCCGTCAGATTTTCAGTGAGCGATCATTAGATCGAAGCTTGCGGCAGTGATCAGAGCGGCCTGTGCCGGTATGTGTTGGAGAACCCTCCCCCATCGTACGACTTGCATGGGGCACTTCCGTTTGCACTGGCGAGTACAGGCCGTCCTAAAGGTTATGGTGGGATTACTTGCTCGTGGGGTCACTCCGGCACCGGAGTGAGTGGCTCCTCCCGGGTCTCCAGGCGTGCCGGAAAGGGGGGGGGTCCCTTAGTTGTGGAGGACGAGTTCGGATTTTTCCGGGGCCGACTGCTCTTTCCTCAACCCGATCCGGGTGGAAGTTTTTGGGCCGATCCTGGAGAACGAGGACTCCCACCTCATGTCTCCCCCTTCAACACATTCGGGCTGAGGGGGACGCCATGAGGTGGTGGGACTTTCCTTTGAGTAGGAATACGATGCGCACTCACCGCTGGGTTCATGACCTCCAGTTTATTTATACATGGGGGAGAGCCCAGAGGGTGCTGCTCGCTTCGTACCAGAAGTGGTAGATGTCTTTGGTGTTCTTGGTAGGGTAGACTCGTGGGCTTCCCCTACTTCCTTAAGTTTAAGGACGATTAACCAGGTGGGGTCCTCCAACTTCTGAATTACATACCCTGAAGCGTGCTAATACACCTTCAAAGCGTTTCAGTTCGTTCCGTGCAAACCGTTCAGCGTTTCGTGCACCGTTTCCTGCAAGAATCGTTTCGTGCGGTAGAACCGTTCAAGCCACGCCCCTACAAACTTACAGAGCGTACAAGGCCAATAACTGCTAACATACTTCGGTTTTCTTTATCAAGTATTCTTCTGCAATTATTTATTAAAAATTATTATTATTTCTAAATTCACGTCATCACATTAATGACCTAAAATTTAATATGAAATTTTGCCGAATATTATACCACTAAAGTATAATATACCCCCCCCTCCCCATTTCCATTCGTTTTACGACTACAACAGATCACTAATGCCGATATCTTATTAATAACCTGTATTGATCTATTGCAGAAACTACCATTATTTTGGGTATCATTTAAATAGATCGTACCTTTGATACGGAGAAAATAAAATACATTATACGCAAGTGAATAAATGCATTCAAGGAATTTCATCACATAGATTGAATGCGTGAATCAATATTGAAACAATTATATAAAGTGTTTTTGTTTTTATTGGGGGGGGGGGGGGGGGGGGGTTGTGTTACAAAAATAGCAACAATTTCAGCCGGTTTTTGCTAATGTCTGGGTAGTTATGTATAAAGTGGCGAAAGTAATTTGAATATAGCAAATTTAAATTTTAGTTGCCATATATTGAACCTTTTCTATATTTATTTGTTTATCCAGTTTGCCTCGGTTTTCTTTTGATGTTTATTTATTTCTCAAGGCTTTGTTTTTTCCTTTGATGTTAACGGAGTCAGACTGTTTATTAAGTCAGCATGTGCGACCGGACATCTCGCATCAGTCGGTCGCTATTAATCGTCTCGAACAAGCAGAAACCAAAATAATTGCTATACCAGAGAGTTTATAGTTCTGGCCATTGGTTGGATTTCAATCTATTTTCACCCATTCAGATACAGATGGAATGGGGAGGGGGTCTAAACATGTCGCAAATTCTTGGCTACATGTGAGTCTTTACATGAGAATGTTGAAATATTAATCTTTAAATTTGTCCAAGATTAGAATTCCCTACAATAATGGCATTGAATGGAATTGATGCATTGCTGCTTGGGGATTATTTATTTAAAATTTGAGGAAATCATCTTGCTATCAAATGTTGTACGATACGATCCTCATTATTACAGTACAAGTTTTTTGTTTTGTTTTTTAAAGTATACATCGTAAATGGAGGCAATATGTATAAGACGTGTATAGGAAGGGGGAGGAGGGCATCCCCCACTTCCTTCCGACTTTGATAGACATACATTTGTAAAATTATATGTACCTGTATGCATTTCCAGTTGTAAAAATACTGTTTTTATAAGTCTTAGTATAAATATTTAAAACATGTAATTGTCTTCAAAAACAGTGAATTCTACCGGACCAGGCTTTCGGACAGGGCTCTGATGGATATCATGTGAAACTGCATGAAAATTAAATAATCTTTTAAAACCGTCTACAGTGTATGCAGCATCCTTAGGAGTTCATTAACCCCCCCCCCCCCCCCATTTTATCATTATTATTATTTGTGTGTTATACAGGTTAAAGAGCAGTCTTTAACTATGGTACATTACCTTGTAGTATTTGTCATGGACTTTTGTCACTTTTAGAACTTTGTCATCACATAACTCAAAGTTGATGATGTCACTTCCTCCACACAGATCGATGACAAACACATCTCTGCCGGCTCTGGCCGCTATTGCGCAGACGCACCAGGGACCAAAGTTTGGCGGGAAGCACAAGTGATGTTTCGTCTGGATCTATGGGATAGAGATATAATACATCGAAATAATTTTTATGAAGCACTGAAGTTCCTTATTTCGATAAGATGTTGCAACACATGTTAAAACGTAGTATCATACAAATATGATCAAACTCTTTTAAACTTTCTCATGCTTTTTCACTTTACCTTTGCCAGGCAATTTAAATTAAAGTTTGAATACATATCTCAGATTAGCAAACGACGTCATCATTGTCAAAGGGCTGCAAAATTGCTGTGACACGGGAACTCGGTTTATGCGGTCTGTTCCGAAGGACCACCCCATTTAGTCGCCTTTTACGACAAGCAAGTGGTACTGAGGACCTATTCTACCCCGGGTCCCCACGGGGCTTATCCAAATTTAGAGACTAGATAGTAGTAGCACAATAGAACATTACCCATTGTAATTGACGTTGATTTCTGTAGTTGATAAACTGTCCTGGAATCTGACATTCGTACGATCTGCAAAAATATCAAGCTATGTGTTTTTATTATGTTATAATGTTATTTCCAGAATAAAGTGAATTATGAATATATTTCCTGTAATGATTTCCCATAAAATACTCTTGTTTCAGAAATCACTGAGTGGGGAGGGGCATGGAACACGATAAAATATATTTATATACAATATGAGAAAAAAACCTGTGACATGGGTAACACCACTCACCCCATTACTGCATTTTTCGGGGTCAGGGAGTCCTAGGGTATTTGCACGGAACTCGTGAAATCTTGAATCAATTGAGATTTAACAGAATTTCCATTAAATTACTTCATAAAACTTCAAACCATCCTTATGTGTCCATCAAGAGGTCCTGATGTGGATATATAGTACAAATACCTGAGGATACATATGACAATGTGAAGATAACGAACAGTGATCTATCTCATAATTCCAATAAAGAATACAAATTACCTCTGGTATTATTATCATTCATATGTCAGTTTGATCTATCCCAGTGAAGTAAACAACATGTCCACTGTTTCATATATGGGTGGTTTATTAAACGTAGAAATTAAAGGGAACTTACGACCTCAACTGCATGACAAACGGGATGACTCTAGAACGAATTATCGGTGTCCTATACTTATGTAGCAATTATGGCCTGCTTGTGGGGTATATATTTCTTAACTGATTCGATATTCGAGAACGTTTTGGACCGTTCTTCATATACCGATTATGATTAAGGATAATTCCATTTATCTGGTCTAGATAGAGTTCACAGCCTGTGTGACGGGTCAACAGGGGATATTTACTCCTCCTAGACACCTGATCCTACCTCTATTGTTTCCAGTGGTCCGTGTTTGCTCTATCAATTTTATATTCTTTCTAGGATTTATGAGATTGATCACTGTTATCTTCTTTTTTTCATACTGTATCGGGAGGAATCCACGGAACGTCCTAGTCATGTTTTACATTTTAAACTGATCCATTACGAGAAGCAAAACTCGATTAAATTGACGGACAAAGTTAAACGATCTTGCATGAACCCTAAACTCAGGTGCTCTTACTTTCCATCAAACGTGTACATGTGGGGATCCGTTCTAACTCCACATGACCGTCCTTTCCATACATTGTTTGTTTCCCGAACACGGATCTGAAAGAAGGAATATAAACTTTATATATCTATTATTTTCAGACAAGAGGACTTTAAATCCAAACGTAATTTCAGTGGCTCAACCGTCGTAAAATGGATGAAATATTGCCAACTCGGCGTAAAACCTCATTCAATCTGTCAATAATTACTTATAAGATGATTTATTATTTGCATAATTCAACCGTCTCGTTTAAAAATCGGCATTTCACAAATACTGTGGTCGTTATAACGATCTCGTTTGCCAATACAACCTGTCATTGGGTCAATGCTGTCTGACGTGTTTCATGCAGTTGTTATGCTGATTTTTGTGTACAGGTTGTTCTGTTTGCCAGATCAAGATACAGGACTCATGGTGGGATGTGACCGGTCGACTGGGGATGGTTACTCCTCCTACCCGCCTGATCATACCCTCTGGTATATCTAGGACTATGTTTTCCCAACTCCATTGATTTATTGGGGTTTTAGGTTGGCAATATTTCAGCCATTTTACGGCGGTTAAGCAACTAAAAAGATGGTTGGTTTTGAAAGGTGAAGTTTCCCTGACGGGCTCTAGTGAGCCTACTCTTTTTCATTTTTTTTTCATTTGCATGTCTATACTAGTAACGTTTGTTTGTTTGGTTTTTTTTTATTTATAGTCGCCTGAACAATTTTTCAGCTATCCGGCGACTGTTACTAGTAACGTAATAGATTGTATGATTCTCCGGCCACATGATAGCATATACTGGATTCCTGGAGTGATCAATATATTAAAGATTGTGACATTATACATTTTAGAGCCATTGACTGTCAAATTCATGTGACAAACAAGTAAACGAAAAACAAAGTATAATCCGCAATAAAATGCTTTTCTAGAGCAAATTTAGAATATTCCATCAAAATGTCAATACTTTATTAAAGAAATTCTGACATGGGATTGTTAAAAAAAAGAAGTTTGTTTTAAAATCAATCATAATTTTGATGCAGGTCTTAAAGGCATAAAAAGATGATGGACCAGGCTTTCATAAAAAACGGTCGCGATAGCTCAGTGGTTAGAGCGTTCGCTTCGCAACCGGGAGGTCGTGAGTTCGAGCCCCGCTCGTGCCATGGCCGCGTCAAACCTAAGACGAAAAATAGGTAGTGATTGCTCCTTCGCCAAACGCTCGGCATTTAGAAGTGGGAATCACGGGTCTTTCGGATATGACCTGAAAAACGGAGGTCCCGCTTCACGGTAGGCGTTGGCACGTTATAGAACCCTCATTGCTACGGCCCTGAGCGCTAAGCAAAGGTCTAACTTCTTGGTACTTAACCTACAGCTGGTGAGGTCTCAATATGAGTGAAAAATTCTCGACGGGACGTCAAACAAACAAACAATCAGTCTATATTCTGGGATGGGAAAAATCCACATATGGACTAGTTTTGGTTTCTTCTAATAAGGTATTCATAACTCAATGGAACAGACGGGGACCTCCGTGGTCAAGTGGTTAGAGCATCGCGCTCAAAATCACAAGGCCTTTCACCTCTAGTCGGCGAGGGTTCGATTCTCGCTCGCGCCGATATACGTGAGGAAGTTTGACAGTTTACTTTAGGAAGGTCGGTGGTCTCTTCTCGGGTCCATTGTATCTTAAGTTCTCTCCGCCATCAGATAACTGAAAAGATGTTAAGTGTGGCGGAAACAATTAGTCAATCGATCAGTCATTGTAATGTGACCTCAAATGTACTGTTACAGTCATCTATTCCTTAATCAAAACTAATGTACTCAGTCTGATTCAAAGGCTTCTCAATATGTTGCAGAGACAATATCGTGCTATCTTGACCTTGCAATCTAAAAATAAATACATATTCTTCTTTGAGAAAATCAATATACCAAATTCAATATTTGTCAAACTAGGTTCAGGACCCCAAATTCAATGCATGTCATTTACTCTTTGTGGGAAAGCATTGTAATTTGATGTCTGTCAATTAAAGGGTCCCTACGATACTGAGCGTAGAATGCTTGGTTTACAGAGCGATTGACAGGTGCAAACCAATATTCCACATTTGCCAAAGGTGACATAAGATTAATTCAAGTAAATGCGAAAGAACATACCGAAACATTAGCCAATAAAACATCTTCAAATATTTTACTTCCGTCCCCGTTAGTTCCTCCTGTCTTTAATCGTAGAGTCATGTGACTACTGATGACGTAACCGTCTGTATCTTGGCTGTAAACCGGAAATGAGATATTCTGCCTCCATTCATCGTTGTGATATTTATGTCTGTCGTTGTAACTGTAACTTTTCACTTTGACCTCGCATTGGTTTGACGATCCTTCCCCAATGCATTTAGACGAATCGTCCGTTTTGAAAGTCATGTGTATATTCAGGTCGCTTACTGGTTGCAAAACACCATTAACAAAAAGAGATTCGGAGGCGAACGGTATCGTCATCTCCAGCTGTACATTACCGGAACCCTTCCTCTCTAGCTCTATACTAGGGTTAACAATCTGAAACAGAAAAATGCATGTTGCTAAAGTTTCTTCAGGTTCCTCACATTCTGATTTCTACAATTTCCATGTACCTGATCACGATAGTATCCAGTTGTCCGTGTTCGCAGGGTTGCAAATAACATTTTCAAACCCAGGGGCCATGTGGGCTCCCAACTTTTCAAGTTATACAAGCCCACATTAATTTTTAGGGGCCCACTGATATTCACAATGAAGTTAGCTCATAGTATAAAAATATATAGAATAAAAAGAGAAGAAAATCTGGTTTTCCTTCTTTATTGTCATACAATTAAACAAACTCTCTCTCAAGCTCCATTTCAATATCTTGCAGTCTTTCATACACAGTCTCTTCATCCTCACTCTCAAATTCATTCTCACTCTCAAATTCATTCTCACTATCTACTCTTTCTGACTCAGTGTCACTCTCCCTCTCATATACAGTTACACTATTCTCTGCGTCTCTGACAATCTCTGGCTCACCATTCTCTCTTTCAGTTTCAACTTCAGCAACTCTCAACCCCCCTCTCTCTGACTGCAAAACACTTGCACATGCAGGGACACTCACAGTCTGTCTTACTCTGAGTCTTCTTTTCTTCGACATGAAAAAGTTATCAACAGCTTTTTTCTGGATTATATGACTGAATGTCATTAGACAAAAATTTAATTGCTAGAATGTTGTTTAAGGAGTTTTGCCCTAGTCTATTTCTCAAATTAGACTTTACTAATTTTAGTTGGGAAAATCCCCTTTCAGCCTGGGCACTTGAAGGGGAAAATGTCAAAACTAGATCCACAATGGCCAGTATGTTTGGATACTGCTGCTGATATTTCTTTGCAAGGAATTCCCATTCAGGACAACTCTCAAAATCACTACAAAAATAGTTTTAGATATTAGGAACTTCAAATTTGTTTGACTAATGCTGTGTTACAAATAATTTTTTTTTGCAGCAGATATTATACCTTCCATGAATAGCTTTCTTCAACATGATCCACTCCATGTCTACTTTGTCAACATTGACCCCAGCTGATTTCAGTGTGTTTTCATACTTCTCCAGGATAAGATGAAGTTCTTCATCACCAAAATCTAAAATGTTCAACATTTTAAATAAGTCAATATAAAGAGTCAAACTCAAATTCTGAATCTTATTTAATTTGAAATTATTTCTTGTTCAATACTTACAAAAATTTAATGACCATTACTTGGACAATATTGGAACTAAGAAAAAAGGAACAATGAGTTAGTAACAAACAGGCTCAACATGTGGAAAAGTAAACAAAAATAGCTGCTAGCAACAACAACTGTCAAACAATAACAATTCAAAATTAACTAACAAAAAAGAAATTATAGACAAAAAATGTTTACTAGACATTTTAGCTCCTATTACCTTTTAAAGATTCCCAGTCTCTTGGCCATGTCTTGACATCTGCTATCCTAGTTGCTTTGACAACTGTGGATTCTGTGCAAAAGTCAGAAAATCTTTTGGAGAACTGTTGGATAACTTCATTCAGCATTGACACCTTTGAAAATTTAAATATTCTCTCTTTAGACAGCTGAATCCCTTGGTAAGTATCCTTGTTGTCTATCTTCCTTAACGATGGCCCATCACTTGTAAAACAATGCAAAAATACTATTAAAAAGCAGTTCAAAGAAAAGATGTGTCTTTTTTTTTTCTAGTTTGATAAGTTAAGTACCTTGATTTCAGTTTCATTATAGCTTCTATAGTACATTCAATTGCCTGATGTTGATTTGCCAGAATAGCCTTCTCTTCTTGAAGCATAAGGGAGAGGTACTTCAAGGGAGACAGGACATCAACCATGAAGAGAAGGAAGGAAAGTACATCCCTTGACTTCAACATTGCAAGAAATCCTTTGGCCTTCGCTTTGGAATCAGAAGACACTCGTTCACTGGTCTCTACAAGCTGTTGATAAACCAAATTAATATTAAATTAGTTGGTGTATTAATTTAATATGATAAAAATTCAATAATGTTTTACCTAGAATAAATTTACTTTACCTGTTCTAAGTGGCCAACTATGAACTTGTATGAAGTCAGGACATTTGTCACAGCCAATAACTGGTGGCCCACCCAGCGAGTTCCATCTGTTCTAGTTGGAATTAGGAGTTTATCCCCCTCCTCTTTCATGGCATGATAAGTGCGGTGTAGCATAGCATTGTTCAAAGGGCTATTGTGATAAAAGTAGAATAGTCCCTTTAAAAGTGTATCAACTACCTTTCGGTACAAAGGTACTTTCTTCAACACATCTTTTATCGAAAGTTCCAAACGGTGTGCCATGCAGTGTAAAACTATCAAATCTGGTTGTTCAGTTTTCAGACGGGCACCAACACCACCTTTTTGACCTGTATTAACACTTGCTCCATCACAGGAAAGTGCAACTAACTTTGATACAATGTCATTCCATTTTATTTTTAGATTTTTCTCTATTACAGATTTCAAACCTTTAATGATGTTTTCAGCATTGGCTTTTTCTGTGGCATGAACACCTGCAAAGTGTACACTTACAGTCCCTGATGTACATGACCTGATAAACCACATTTCTTGTTCTTTAATACTAGAGTCTGTTGATCCATCCCCTATCACACAAACAAATTTGGCTTCATTTACTATTGCTGTTACTTTTTGGAATTCTGTTTCAGATATCGCTTGTATAAATTGTTTGGATGATTCTCTGTTTCTGTAAGAAGTTCCTAACTCAAGTCCCTTCATTTCATCCAAATCGTTTAACCATAGAAAATCTGATATAGGTCGATTTTTTAAGACGAGAGCATGACATGTCCTGAACATTTTTGATAACTTTTCTGTATTGCTTCTGTTTAATGAACTCAATACTTTTGCTGCATCTGATTTTTGAACAGGCTTTTGCAACTCGGCTTCAATTTCTCTAGATCTTAAGTGTATTTTGGATTCTTCATGTTTTGTAATTGCATCAATTTTATACGATTTGCAGCCAGTGATAAAACTTGATTTCGTGTTGTCTATATTCGTTCCATGTTTGGAACACCATATGCAAGTCATACCGGGATGCAAGACTTTTCGTGACCCGGACCTTTCGTGACTTGGTTCACAAGACGTTTCGTGACCCAGACCTTTCGGGATCTTTCGTGACCTACATTACGACGTTTAGGGACTTGATAAATATTTCTTTATTAAACCGTTGGGAAATACAAAACCTCGTAATTTTTTTATTATCATAACTCATATATAAAAAAAAAAACATCGAAGAAACACAAAACCAAATCCATTATGCAATTGTGACAAAAAAAAATTCACGTAACGTTATTCCGTGAATAAAAGCAGTTAAAAACAACTAACTACAAAGAGGATATATCTGATTAATATAATAATTAAATATAAACACGAAGAAATAAGGTAGATTTGTAAACATATTAATTTATTTCCTATATAGAACAGTAATATAATTACGTATACACAACATCAAAGGTACTGTACGTAATCCTCAAAGTACTCTTTTCGTTCTGCTTTTCGCTTTACGTTTTCCGCAGGATTTTTAACTCCTTGAATGTAATTCCACATGCTGACGATTAATACGTATTACCGACACAGATTAATCTGAGTCTTCTAAAAGTTTCTTTAAACAGAAGTAATGAAAAACGAAAGTGCGTTTAGTAAAAGAAAAACCAACGACGGTTGATTCCGGATAAGTGCCGATAAAATTTTTACTCGCCATGTGGGCAACTAAATCTTTGAGAAATAGTCGCCCACAGTAAAAATTACTCGCATTTGCGAGTGGGCGAGTGGTTATTTGCAACCCTGGTTCGCCCTACCTTTCGTTTTGAATCTTTACAGGAAATATTAAATTTATCTTTTTATTTTAATGATAGAGTTCCATACCTTTATCCCTGCGAAGAATGGATTTGCGACTTTGTAAAAGCAAGGGACCTTTCCTCGTTCACGCTTTGCGCCAGCTTTACAGTGTACCTGGCATAAATATTAAAGGTATCTTCATTGATTGATTGTTGATTGTTTGTTGTTTTTCGCCACACTCAACAATGTTTCAGTTATCTGTTGGCGTCAAGGTGGGAGTAAAGACAAGTGTATGCATATATTCTATATACATTTCTTTATTTTCTTGTTATTGTCTTATACATGAATAGAAAACCCGCATATTTTTAAATGACGACAACCCTGGGCAGAACAAAAGTTATGAATGAACTGTCAAATTGAACTGTCAAATATCGGCACCAACAGAAAATGGCAGGATTTGTCGGAGTCCTCATTAAAAGTGGGTCGAATGTCGTAGGATATAAAGTGCACGCCCAGGATAATGTCCAGAATTACTTTTACACCCTACCTTAAAAATACGAACCCAATTAATATTCGAATAAGTATTATATAAATAAATCGCAATACAAAAATACATATTTACAATGAAATACCTAATTCTTATCAAAATATTTGTTTAGTCTGTTAACTTGAGATAAATTAGACCCGTGGGGACCCGGGTTAGAAATGTCCTCAGTACTCCTTGCTTGTCGACTAAATTGGGCGGTCCTTCGAATGAGACCGTAAAAACCGAGGCCACGGGTTTGTTGTTCATGGTTCACTTTTACATGATTTGTTTTAGTTAATGTAAGACTCCGTATGGATTCAGATATATAGCTTGCCAGTTTGCTTACGGAAGGTCGGTGGTCTCTTCCCGAGTACATTGTATATGGGTTCTTTTCTCCACCTACAAAACCTGGACGCCACCAAATAACTGAAAAAATTGTTGAGTGTGGAGGAAAACAACAATCTATCAATTAATCAGATATATGTGTGACCGGTCGACAGGGGATGCTTACTCCATGATCATATTTATGTCTACGATTCTTTGTTTGTCTTAATTTTGAATTTCTTATAGGACGTGTGAGATTGATCACTGTTATCTTCATGTTTTCATATGGAGTTGGGTAGTTGTGTTGAGTCTTTATATATATATATATATATATATATATATATATATATAATGAACACACGACAAGTCAGGTATTAGGATCATAGACCACATACAGGTTCGATACTATATAATTCACAAAATACAGTTAGAAAATTGACAAGTCAAATAGGGCCCGGCAATGAATATACATGTTTCCATAAGGTTTTCGACCACTGAACTACCTGTATCAGGTCAGGTAATTGATTCAGCAGGGTAGGTATAATTTTCTGGACCCAATCATATCACGTGCCATACATTGATTGTTTATTGTTTTTCGCCACACTCAACAATTTTTCAGTTATCTGGTGGCGTCCAGTTTTTGTAGGTGGAGGAGAGAACCCAGATACAATGTATCCGGGAAGAGACCACCGACCTTTCGAAAGTAAACTGGCAAACTTTCTCACATATATCGGCGCGAGCCAGAATCGAACCCGCGCCGACTAGACGTGAGAGGCCTTGTGATTTTGAGCGCAATGCTCTCACCACTCGGCCACGGAGGCCCCTACGTGTCATAGAATGTGCTGTCATCATATTATTACAAAATATTAAATCAAATAAACCGTATGAACAAAACATTAAATGTGAAAATCGAAAGGCGTTTTCATCTGTCTAATCCAAGCGTTATAAAAATTATGAAAAACTTATCGCGTGTTTTAAACACTGCTGACCAATGGACAATAATTGATTACTGTAGGGTACCCACATACGGTGGGTACTTCTTAAAAATGTCCGATGGTGATTTGATATTCAGTGCAGAAATAATCTAGAATTTCTTACATTTGATCCAATTTTCTTTTGGGCTTGGATGAAGTCATACGCCGTTATCACAGCAGTGTAATTAGAGGACGAGTCAACCGTCTGATTACCGACCTCCAGTCCATCAATGAACCAAGTGACGTCATAAAGCAAGTCTTCGTCGGACTTCACGCTAAAGCTGCACACAAGGGTAACCGCCGGGTCATATCTGACCACAGGTGTCTCCCCCTGTCTTTTCCATGTTACATTGTGGTAAAGAACAGACACATCTGATGGTACCCAATGAATGCCTGATCCAGTGATTAAAAAAGCAAGCAGACATATGCTTCAAACATTGTTTTATACCTCGCGCACAAACTGAACTTGGTGCTTTTTTTATCTTAATATGTTTTTGGAACTCTTCTGAAAATAAGAGCAGTTGAAGACGTCAGTAAAGAAGATGAAGAATCAACACCAGAATTGCAGAGAAATCGGGGAAATTTGCAAGTTGATAATCGCACGATATGGAGAAAGGGGTTGCTTTGGCTCGTGGATGTATCCAAGAAATCAAAGGTTTCTTTTATTACGAGGGCTGATTTATATGTTGTGAGCCTTGTATTGAAGGAGGTTAGCATCAATGTCCTTTTTCAGCCATACTATCCCCCAACTATTTAAGGTGGTGTACCCGAAGACTAGTGTCAATTGATCAGTTTATATCGACGAGGTAGCACTCTAAATTAAACAAGGCAAGTGACCTTTAGCAAAATGAACAAAATCTGTGAAAGAGCAGTGATCCAATATTTACATAAGAAAGTTTTGGCGCCCACGGGTAGTAACACTTGGGATAGATGACCCTTCATATGCTACAGTAAAAGGTGGGTTTCGGAATTTAAACGCCTTGAGGATGACCACCCACCCTGGAAGGCCCGTCACAATTCCAACCCCAGAAGTCGTCGATAAAGCCATGATATTGTTGTGATAAGATTTGATCGACCAGATGGATCTTGTGAGAAAGTGTGTTGTTCAATTTATAATTTACATACAATATGCTATGAAAAGGAAAATTGACTGAACGTGTAAAATTTACGTTATTTGTTTTGATAATGTAGCATTTAAAAAAATTGTGTTTCTTTTCTTGTTTCTATTTATCAATAACTTCATTTTTTTTACTTATAGCTTGATTTTCTGATGTTTCATCCGCAGATTATATCAAAACTTAGTACGCAAACGGAAGGCGATGATATGACCCCTATAGCTGGTGCCAGTGTTGGAGTATTCGCCGTGTTGGTAGGCGTCATCGTGGTACTTTTCAGCATCCAAAGGTAATGTATTTGTGATTTTTTATTCACTTTTCATTCATATGGAGACGTCAACATTGTCGGTGAAAGGGTACAAAATTTAGTCTATGCTTGGCCCTTATGGCCATCGACTAGGGACAAATCTTTATCGTGCCACACCTGCTGTGACAGGGGGCCTCGGTTTTAGCGATCTAATCCGAAGGACTGAAGTTGATATTTTAGACAGTATTCAAACTAATGGCCGGTTGTGTTGATAAATCAAATTGTTAAATGAAATCAATGAGTATTACATTATTGTCAGTAGCATATCTCTTGTTCGAACTTGATCATAAGCAAAGATTCTCGAGAGAACGTTAAACAATATACAATCAATAGTCACAGGGGATATGCACATTTAAAATTTAGAAAAACTACCCTTTTCTCATTATCTACTATTCAGCAACAATATAAACAAGTGTTCTTAACATTGCCTAAACTGTCGAAAGATTTTGTATAATATAATGATAATAATAATTGTTGAAATGTGCATCTGGTGCACCAAACCTGGTACTGTTTATATATATATATATATATATATATAAACTAATTGGACCCATCCTAGAGGGGTATATTACTTTGTGCTGTCTGAAACTTTAACTCTGCTCGTAAGTTTTGTAAGTGACAGACTCTCATATTGTATATCCACATTTCTTAGACAAGCTTTTTTTCTTTAGTACTATAAGTTTAATGTTTAAGCTTTTGATATTTATACTGAACTTTTCTCTATATCTCCCTAACTTTTAAAGATGGCAACGCCTTACTTTCCACGCATGATCAATGACCTTGTGATCTTAACCTCTGTATTAATTTTAAAACGTTATCCTTGCTCACATCTTTGAAATAGTGTCAGGGTCCTCATGCATCTCATATACACTCCTTCTTCTACCTTGGCGTTTGACGAACTTTTAAGAAATGCAACCTATTTTTCGTCTTAGGTTTGACGCGGCCATGGCACGAGCGGGGCTCGAACTCACGACCTCCCGGTTACGAAGCGAACGCTCTAACCACTGAGCTACCGCGACCGGTACTAAAATCAAAGTTAGAATTAAGAATACAAGGATGCAAAGAATCATGGTGGCAATTCTCCTTCTACAATAGGGTTGTCATATTTCGTATATGGTTTATCTATTACAAAACCTTTCACGTAATGTCGTGTATTTTGTCTTGTGACCTTTGAGTATAAAATACCTTTTAAAAATCAATATTTCCTGAAAGGCACTGGACAAAATACATCGTAAGAGAACTCGATATACAAAATGTGAAATAACACGAACCCCAAAACCGGTCCAAATGATTTCAATACTCACAGTTAACTGTATCAACTGGAAAAAAGAAACAAATATAGCTTTATTACGTATTAAAGGAAATGATGAGGAAAACTGAAATAGTTTAACAGAATCACGAACCCGAGTCACAGGTCTCATTTGTACATCCGGTGGCGCATCCTCCAAGACAAGTTCCGGTAAAGCGATCACACAGGTACGGTGTTATACAGTGACTGCTGCATCTCATTGTACAGTTCCGTCCATACCAGCCACTGCTGCAAGCTAACAAACAAGGTTAATGGTGCATTACAGATGCAAAATCTATTTTTCAATATTCCATCCATATTATAACTGACATATATTCATGATTGATTGATTGTTTTTCGCCACACTCAACCGTTTTTCAGTTATCTGGTGGCGTCCAGTTTTTGTAGGTGGAGGGGAGAACCCAGATACAATGTATCCTGGAAGACCATCGACCTTCCGAAATAAACTGGCAACCTTTCTCACATATATCGGCTTTCATACATCGTAAGAAAACGAGACATACAAAATGTGAATTAACACGAACCCCAAGACTTTCATATTTTTTTTAAAATAGGGATAGCTGCAGAATTGATCAGGTGGCTATAACACCAAATACTCAATCAGTCAGTATATCACTTTTCACGGGAGTGACAAATTGATGGATTGTTGGATCCTAAATGACTACATCAGTCAAGAGTTATATTAACAGTGATTAAAATATTTAACATCACTAAAACGCTTTACCTTCGTTACAAAGTCTTGTTCTCCAGCCCTCGCTACAGCCAAATAAACAGTCCCCGGTCACGTGATCACACGTTTCGTTGAAGCAGTGACCACAGCTGTACACACAGTTAACACCGTACGTGTTATTCGAACACTCTGTAATAGTACACATGTGGATGTAACAAACAGTTGTAACATTAAATCTAAAATGTCAAAATATATACATTTGATTATGTTTTTAACTCTCTTAAATTTACTCTCTGCACAGTTATCTCCCTTGTATCCACTCTGACATATACATGAACCATCGACAGCGTTACATCGTCCACACTGTGATGGACAAGGCCTGCAGGGGCTACCGTATTGATTGAATGGACATCCTGAAACGGAAAAGACACTGTCATACATAGTTCCAAATACGCACTTGTATTCTGAATTGGCAAGATATTATTATCTGCATTACAAAACCAATAAAAAAAATCCACGTTGTCATAACCCTGAACTGAGTACCACACTTATCACATCACATAAAACATGAGGATAAAAGACGGTTCGGAAAACAATGGGTGCTAATGCCGAGACACCTGGTCCTATTGTGTCTTCAGGGGTCCGTTTTGCCGTTCTGAATTTTCTTTTCTGTGTGGGATTAAATACTGTTAATATTTTCAACGTTTCCCGTAATAACTTTAAAGTCTGTGCCCTCATTTTTGTATAAAAACTAATTCGCAACAACTGACAAATGAATTGTAGTATACAAGATTCACAATAAATCAAACTTTCAATAGTTTTAATATTGTAGACCACGACGATTATGGCGCTTGCGTCCCATCTTATCTGGATTGATTGATTAAATATTATTTAACGTCCCGATCGAGAATCTTTCACTCATATGGAGACGCCACCATTGCCAGTGAAGGGCGGCAAATTTAGGCCTATGCTCGGCGCTCATAGTCTTTGAGCAGGGAGGGATCTTTTACGTGCCACACCTGCTGTGACACGGGACCTCGATTTTCGCGGTCTCATCCGAAGGACCGCCCCATTTAGTCGCCTCGTACGACAAGCAAGGGGTACTGAGGATCTATTCTATCAACCCGGATCCCACGTGCATCTTATCTGAAAGTGATGTCTTTAAGTTCGATTTTCAATTCGGGAGTCGTTTCTTAGCAAGGTTTGACCCCGTGGGTATCCGGTTTAGAAAAGGTCCTCAGTACCCCTTGCTTGTCACAGCAGGTGTGGCACGATAAAGATTCCTCTCTGCTCAAAGGCGGTAAGTGCCGAGCATAGGCCTAAATTTGCAGCCCTTCGCCGGCAATGGTGACGTCTCCATATGAGTGAAAGATTCTCGAGTGCGACGTTAAACACTATACATCTATCCATCCGCGCAAGGTTTGACGAGAGAGAGAGAGAGAGAGATTACCTCTGACTTCTAATTCACAGAGCCAGAGAAACGGACTGAGTGTTTCTTTTCCATCTCCAACGACGAAGTACATCGTAAACATCAAAAAGTCTAATTGTAGTGGAAATGGAATAATGACCGTTGGTGAATTGGCAGATATTTTTGCTATTCCGGAATGCAGGAACGTGTTCCATCGATTAGTGTACACCGAATAAGTAAACCAGATATCTGCATCACCTGTTAAAATATATGTTGAATTCTAATAAGAGGTCACACCAAAGAAAGAGAACACCTCATCAACCACCGATACATTCAATAATGAGTGTTTCGTGTCACATGGGGTATAGAAACGATACTATCAATAGCCACAGAAAAAAAAAACCCACACGTACTCACACAATGTAATTAATATAAAAGGGTTCTAGCATGAAGCTGTGAATGGACAGACGGACAACTCTGTACCATATATATATATATTACAGTAAATTCGTGTGGGGCCTCCGTGGCCGAGTGGTTAGAGCATCGGGCTCAAAATCACAAGGCCTCTCACCTCTGTCGGCGCGTGTTCGAATCTCGGCCGCGGCGTTATGTGAGCAAGTTTGCCAGTTTACTTGCGGAAGGTCGGTGGTCTCTTCCCAGGTACATTGTATCTGGGTTCTCTCCTCCACCAACAAAAACTGGACGCCACCAGATAACTGAAAAATTGTTGAGTGTGGCGGAAAGCAATAAATAATCAATCAACAGTAAATTCGTAAAACACTGGTTTACTTAGGGAATTCATGAATTTACTGAAATGTTCAGGGATTTCACGAAATTACTAAAATATCTGAGAAAAATTACGCTAATTTACTGGTCATCAGTAAATTTGTGTAATTTGGCAAGTACATGCTGTATTTGGCTGTTGAACTTCTCTGCTGCTTATTAGTTAATGTCTAACACTTCTAGTTGTTTAACAACCATTGGACTGCCAGCATTTGGCGAAGGAGCAATCACTACCTATTTTTCGCCTCAGGTTTGACGCGGCCATGGCACGAGCGGGGCTCGAACTCACGACCTCCCGGTTACAAAGCGAACGCTCTAACCACTGAGATACCGCGAAAAAAAATATGAACACCTGTATAATGTGTGCAAACAGGAAGTAGGAACAAATTATCAGGAATGTAATGACGGAGATCATAAAAAAATGGACATGGAATAAACACCGACTCGTGGGTATTATTGTAGGACATTTGTAGACCCATGTGCAAATACTTACAGGTTGATGAAGATTGCTCAGCCAACCGGAACACAATTGACAGTAAATCACAAACATGAATCCTTTATATTAATCGTTGTCATTTTGCAAGATAAACTTGAAAACTGAAGAGTCTTAATATCTAGAAATGTATATTTTAAAAAAGTAGGAAACAAGATGATGGACATGTGTTTTGTTATGAGGAAGGCTAAACTACGTTTACAGTTTTGAAATTGTGGTGAAAATCCAAGTTCGCTGTCAAACTGTTAAGGTATTCAATGCATAACGAAAATATAACGAGCAATTTTGAATGATTTAAATCAACGTCAATGTTAGATAATGATGACAGTGAAATACACGAAAGGACTGGTACATTAGTAGAAGGCGACTTTTTTGCGGTCTCATCCGAAGGAACTCCCCCTTGTAGGCGACTCTTCCGACAAGCAAGGGGTACTGAGGACATATTTTATCCTGACTCCTCACGGGGCTACAGAGTGCATGAACAAATGAAAAAGTGACGTAATTTACATGTACCTTCATGAATTTATATTTACCTTTATGAATAAAATGAAACTGCAAATCTTTAATGTTGTAAGAAGTCAAAAGGATCAACTGAATACGAAACAGCGTTGCATTCAGGAAAGGTGTAAAATCCAAACAGCTTTTAAGTGTGGTATCTCCGTCAATCATCAGATAGGAAGGCCAGTAAATGTAATCAAGATGATACTGGTACAGATAAGCATACTTCTTTAGTGCGACATTATCGGTGCCTACAACAAAAGAAGTTTCGATATCAAATATGGAATTGCAAAACGCCGGTTTTTTTTTAAACTTTAAACTCTGTGGTGTTTTGAGCTGTTCACGAATGTAGTGGCGTTATATCCTTTACCAAAACATGAAATAAAGCGGCAGTGGTGATTCGGTATTCATTTAGCTTAACGTAACAACGTTTCTCGTTTTGAAGCTAGTTCTGTTCATTCTGCATGTAACTACAACGATCATTACCAGACTTGATTGTTTTCTTTTTCACATATTGATAAAATAACACATGAACGTCAAATTCATCATTAGTCGAAATCTAATACCAGGACGACTTCCCTATATTCTTGAAAATTTTGATACTTTATAATGTATCTTAGTCATATACACAAAATGACAAGTATTTTTACCTGTTTACGTTTTTTTTTTAACTTTTAAGTCCGTCGGATGGGACGTTAAAAGGGTGCCCCTGTCAAGGATCACAACCCCTTTGGCACATAAAAGATCGTTTCATTAATTTTGGAAAAAGAGTAGACTCACTGGGGGTCGTCAGGCAAACTTTAATGTTCACAACCAACCATATTTCTGTTGCTTAACCGCCGTAAATTAGCTGAACTATTGCCAACTCGGCGTAAAACCCCAATCAATCAATCTTGATTTTCATGAAAACCCGAAGAATTGTATATAATTGAAATATTATAAGACGCATGTAATTTCTTTGTACTTTTCCATGCACATATAACGTAATACTGTAATGTATAATGTAATAATAATAATGCACTTATATAGCGCCTTATCTAAATTACTCTAAAGCGCTATACTAAAACGCAAATTAAAATTATACAGAATACATACAATACTTAATAATGCCAGATATCAATATCGCATAATGAATAATTGAAACTATGAAAGAAATAAGCTAGAGAAAATTTGAAATTAATTCATATTATAAAATCATAAAAGATGTGCTAGATTTTTTTGCGTATATATGTAACGTAATATTGTAATGTATATATAACGTATTACTGTACAATGTATATGTAATGCAATACTGTACAGAGTATATGCAACGTAATACTGTATAATATATATGTAACGTGATGTTGTACAGTCCATACGTAACGTAGTACTGTGTAATATATATGTTACGTAATACTGTACAATGCGTATGTTGATTGTGCATTTTTTACGTCCCCCTCGAGAATCTTTCACTCACATGGAGACGTCAACAAATATTACCTTACATATACATTGTACACCATTAAATTGCATACGCATTGCACAGCAGTACGTTATATACGCATAATTATGCGTCCGTCCCGTGAGATTCGGGGTAAAAATAGGTCCCAATTCCCCTTCCATGGGGCGGTCCTTCGGATGAGACCGCAAAAAGTGAGGTCCCGTGTCGCAGCAGGTGTGGCACGTAAAAGATCCATCCCTGATCAAATGCCATAATCGCCGAGCATAGGTCTTAATTTTGCACGCCAATGGTGACGTCTTTAAAAAATTGACAAATTCTCGAGCGGGACGTTAAACAATATATAAGCAATCATTAAAGGATAATTACTAATGCTACAGTTTGGTCCTGCATAGCCGTGTCCGCAAACATAGCAGTCTCCATTGTTTACGTCACAGTATACACAGTTGACGTCCTTGATGCATGGTTGACAGTCGCTACCAAAATGGTTAACCTCACATCCTACAAATGAAGAAACGAACGTGAAAATAGCATAGTAGAAACATTGTTCAACTCTCATGAAATTTGGATATTGTCAGGCATACTGAGAGCTGAATGGCTTATTAGCATTCCTGTAAAGTGACATGGTCTAATTTTGGCAGATGATTTAAAATGCGATAGCTTTTCCCAAATGTATGTCTGTTTTATTAATTTATATTAAATTAAGGACATGTGCGACGTTTCTAACATTTTCTCTGAAATTATTTCGTCATCTCATCAATATGAAGAGTTCTTACATAATAGGTTTAGATTTTGGAATGTACTAATGCAAAACAAAAACGGTACCAATTTTGATGCACCAGATGCGCATTTCGACAAATAATGTCTCCTCAGTGATGTTCAAGTAAAAAAGGTTGGAAATCCCAAATAAGAACAAACTTAGAAGAGCTGAAAGAACCAAAATATACCAAATACTGGAGCCAAATCTGGCTAAGAATCATAACTATTCAGGGGGAAGTAATCCTTAATTTAGAAATGAATTTCTTAATTTTATCACATTTTTTAATCCCTATTTTCATGCTAGTACCGTAGCAAATGGGCTAGTGAAAACTCTCGGGAGAGGCATCGACCCAGTTTTACCAAATATTTTACAATGACCGGGGTAGCTCAGTAGCTAGATCACATAACGTGCAATGTAAGGGTCCCTGGTGGAATACAAGTGTCGCGGATTCGATGCCCCATATTTCTACTTCTCTATTACTGTAATGTATGTACATTGTATTTGGGGTCTCTCCTCCACCAATAAAAACTGGACGCCACCAGATAACTGAAGCATTGTTGAGTGTCGCGGAAAACAACAATCAACAACATAATGATATTGAATTTTGAAATCGAACGTGAACGAACAAAGTCTTTAAAGAGAGTTGATGAACCAATACTAAACGCGATTCTAGGGTGAAATATGATTTATTTTCTTTCAGTTGGAAATTCCAGGTTGTTCCCCCTCTAGATCCACGCTCGATTGACTGGTTAAATATTGTTTAACGTCCCGCTCAGCACGTTTTCACTCACATGGAGACGTCACCATTGCCGGTAAAGGGCTGAAAACTTTAGGCCTATGTTCGGCGCTTGTGGCCTTTGAGCAGGGATGGATCTTTAACGTGTCACACCTGCTGTGACACGGGGCCTCGTACTGAGGATTTATTTTAACAACACGTATCCCCACATGACTATCCGCGCTTGGACCTGTTCGTTTAGAGATACCTTTCATTATGACGTGTTTCGTGGGGACCCGGCTAGAAGAGGTCATTACTACCCCGTGCTTGTCATGAGAAGCAACTAAGTGATGCCATCCTTCGGATGAGACCGGAAAACAGACGACCCGTGTCACGATAAAGTTTCCTCCCTGTTCAGAGGTCGTAAGCGCCGATTCATTGTATCTTGTTTTTCGTCCCGCTTGAAAATTGTTCACTGATATGAAGACGCCACCATTGTCAGTGAAAGGCTGCAAAAGTTAGGCCTATGCTTGACGTTTAGGGCCTGGAAGTTAGCCTAAATTTTAGTTAGTTTTAATGACCGGTCGCAGTAGTTCAGTGGTTAGAGCGTTCGCTTCGTAAACGGGAGGTCTTGAATTCGAGCCCCGCTCGTGCCATGGCCGCGTCAAACCTAAGACTAAAAATAGGTAGTGATTGCTCCTTCGCCAAACGCTTGGCATTTAGAAGTGAGAATCACGGGTCTTTCGGATATGACCTTAAAAACGGAGGTCCCGTGTCACGGTAGGCGTTGGCACGTTTAAGAACCCTCACTGCTACGGCCCTGAGCGCTAAGCATAGATCTAAATATGTGGTACTTCACCTAGAGCTGGTGACGTCTCAATACGAGTGAAAAATTTTCTTCGGGACGTAAAACAAACAAGCAATCAATCAATCAATTATCGTGCCAACGCCAACGGTGCCTTCAGTTTTGAAGTTCATACCAGAAGACCAGTAACTTACTTCTATAGTGCCGGGCGCTTGGCGAAAAGAATCTGTGGAGTCATTGATGTTCGAGGGTAGCATAATATTTACTCGTTCGTGGGGCGGAATTTCAAGGATTAACGTTATTTTGAAAATGTACATTATACTATGGAAACTATTGCAAAGAATAACTGTTTTGTGGGGACGTAAATTAATTGGTAAAATATATGCACAAAATCCACGAACATTGAGCCCCCGCGAACAATAACGATCCCACAGTAGTCACTACCTATGTTAAATGTTTGGAGTCCGACTTAGCGCAGCGGCCTCCGTGGTCAGGTAGTTAGAGCAATGCGCTCAAAATCACAAGGCCTCTCACCTCTAGTCGGCGCGGGTTCGAATCTCGCTCGAGCCGATATATGTGAGAAAGTTTGCCAGTTTACTTTCGGAAAGTCGGTGGTTTTTTCCCATGCACATTGTATCTGGGTTCTCTCCTCCACCAATAAAACTGGACGCCACCAGATAACTGAAAAATTGTTGAGTGTGGCGTAAAACAAAAATCAGTCAACCAACTTCGCGCAGAAATTTTAAAATAATCATCATCTAAATGTTGGCTTTATGATACAGTGATTCTCGGGTATCAACAGACTTATTTTCAGTATATTCTAATTATTCGTAAAGGTAAAGGCGTCCTTCATGGATTTTTAATTTTCTGAATAAAACTGAGACGGAACGTAAGAAATCCATACCCTTCTAGTTATGAAAACCATACGACGCTAATGATCTTTTTCAAATAAACAGAAAGTTAGGCGATGTCTCACCATATGCTTCAATCTCACACAACTCAAATTCCATGTTGTTGCTTACGAAGTCCCAGAAGTAAAACTCTAAGGTAGTACCGGTACGCTGAACATCGAACTCGACCGTTTGTGGAAATTCCGTGGCATGCGTCTTGTAGACATAATACGGCCACTCATGAATGGAGTTGTCATGGTATTCAATGCTTGTTCTGCCTGCTGGAAAACTTTCTGACAAGTAAAATGTGTTTTTAACAACTAAGTACATTACAATAAATATGTTTGTTTGTTTGTTTTACGTCCCGTCGAGAATTTTTCGCTCACATTGAGACGTCGCCAGCTGTAGGTGAAGTACCACAAATTTAGACCTATGCTTAGCGCTCAGGGCCGTAGCAGTGAGGGTTCTTCAACGTGCCAACGCCTACCGTGACACGGGACCTCCGTTTTGAAGGTCATATCCGAAAGACCCGTGATTCTCACTTCTAAATGCCGAGCGTTTCGCGAAGGAGCAATCACTACCTATTTTCGTCTTAGGTTTGACGCAGCCATGGCAGTAGTGACTACTGTGGGGTCCTGAGTTCGAGCCCCGCTCGTGACATGGCCGCGTCAAACCTAAGACGAAAAACTGCTACGGCCCTGAGCGCTAAGCATAGGTCTAAATTTATGGTACTTCACCTACAGCTGGTGACGTCTCAATATGAGTGAAAAATTTTCGACGGGACGTATAACAAACAATCAATCAATCAATCCTACATATTTAACAGCATATATTCTAAAATAGCTGACGTAGCGTTAATATTCTACACTTTACATGTAATGGAACCCATTGCCTGCAAACAACTGACGGAGCAAATTCCACTACTGAATGTATTTAAGGTAATGAACAATATTTCATAAACTTTGTTTTTTCCATTACTATCCTCCGAATAGAAACTGAAGGTTTGTTAATATTTATGAGGTAATTAATTTAATGGCTACGATAGTCGGATGTGCTGCAAGTATGGAGTGATGTTACTTCCCCAATTGCGTAATTGTTCCGGTTTAGACCCCGTGGGGATCCGGGTTAGATTAGATCCTCAGTGCCCTTTGCTTGTCGTAAGAGGCGACTAAATGGGGCTGTTCTTCGGATGAGAGCGCAAAAAGCGATGCCCTGTGTCACAGCAGGTGTGGCACGATAAAGATCCCTCACTGTTCAAAGCCCTTAAGCGCCGAGCATAAGCATACATTTTGCAATTCGATTGGTTCACTGGACTTTATTAACATTCTATATACGAGTTCCCGTTTAGTCCCATTATATAACGTCCAAAATGACGTCACATTACGTCTGGTTGTTCAGTTACAATTTTCTTTCTACGACAATATTGGGTTCTCGTCCCATATAATTTTACATTTTCTGTAGCAATATTAATCAAATAATATTAACTGCGGTTTATTAAATTATATGATTGATTGATTTTTATGGCTTTCCGCCACACTCAACAACTGTTCAGTTATCTGGTGGCGTCCAGTTTTTGTTGGTGGAGGAGAGAACCCAGATACAATGTACCTGGGAAGAGACCACCGACCTTCCGCAAGTAAACTGGCAAACTTGCTCACATAACGCCGCGGCCGAGATTCGAACACGCGCCGACAGAGGTGAGAGGCTTTGTGATTTTGAGCCCGATGCTCTAACCACTCGGCCACGGAGGCCCCTATTAAATTATAAGGAATGGAAGTAACTTTACTCAATTCATAGCGTAAACTTTCATAACTTATATATCGTATAAAATGAATAAAATTTAAATATATACATAAAATTGTCATGCACCATAAAACAAAATCCAGGATACGGACTCCATGATTTTCTGATCACACCTCCTTATCGTACTTCACCACCACATCGCCTGTTTTTAACCCTTATCTCACCTTTGAAAGTTATCCTTGTCGAATTAATGTGGCTGTTTTTCCCAAGATTGACCGATAGTCGAAGGGTGCGCACCGAAAAACTCTGACAGGTTTGGTTATCTCCATCTGTTAACACTCCAGATTTTCCGAGCGCCAGGTTATCTGCATTAAAGAATTACTTATTTTTATATCACTCAAAGAAAATAGACACATAAATGTGATGAACAATGCTTGCTCTAGCTTCAGCAAAATCATATTATTTTGGATTTTTTCCCCTGTGGTCCATGTTTGCCCTACTCTCAGTTCTGTAGTCTTTAATGGATTTACAGATTGATAACTGTTCGTTGTCTTTACCTTTTTTTGCATTATACGAGAGCTTGTGTACTTGTGCACTAAAAACTTATGATGATTTGACAGCCCACCTTTCTCAAATTTTATGGTCTTTGTGTATTGTGTAACGTCCTGCTCAAGAATCTCTATCATACGGAGACGGCCACGTGGGGATCCGGGTTGTTAAAATACATCCTCAGTTCTAGTTTCTTGTCGTAAGATGCGCCGAGCATAGGCCTAAATTTTGCAGCCCTTCACCGGCAATGGTGAACGGGTGAAACATTCTCGAGAGGGACGTTAAACAATACATAATCAATCAATCATATGGAGACATTACCGTTTCCGGTGAAGGGATGCAAATGGCCTATGTTCGGCGCTTATGACCTTTGAGCAGGGAAGGATCTTTTTCGTGTCACACACACCTCAGTTTTTACAGTCTCATCCGAAGAACCGCCCCATTTCGTCGCCTCTTACGACAAGCAAGCAGTTACTGAGGACATACTCTAACCCGGTTGGTTGGTTGTTTATCGTTTGGTTGCTCAATGGTTAGAGCGTTCGCTTCGTAACCGGGAGGTCGGGAGTTCGACCCCGCTCGTGCCATGGCCGCTGATTGATTGATTGTTTGTTTGTTTTACGTCCCGTCGAGAATTTTTCACTCATATTGAGACGTCACCAGCTGTAGGTGAAGTACCACAAATTTAGACCTATGCTTAGCGCTCAGGGCCGTAGCAGCGAGGGTTCTTCAACGTGCCAACGCCCACCGTGACACGGGACCTCCGTTTTTAAGGTCATATCAGAAAGACCCGGGATTCTCACTTCTAAATGCCGAGCGTTTTTAACGAAGGAGCAATCGCTACCTATTTTTCGTCTTAGGTTTGACGCGGCTATGGCACAAGCGGGGCTCGAACTCACGACCTCCCGGTTACGAAGCGAACGCTTTAACAACGCAAATAACTTGATGGATACGAAACAGTCGGCTTACCAACCTGGCCATTCAACCGAAACTGCTCTGTTGAAAGTTCGTCATGACATAGGTTCAGCTTCAGATCATACTTGTAGTTGTATTCTTGTGATGTTGGATTTCTCAGCCGTATTTGATGTAAGAGACCTTCGAATTCTTTTCCAAAGAATGGGACATTCTTACGGTATTTCCGGGTCACCGAATCGTATATGAGCGGTAGACGTAAATTTGTAGCGATCGGCTCCGAATTGTTGGAATCCGAGGAAATGAAATTCGGTGTCCCGCAAGGCTCCGTTCTCGTTCCTCGACTTTACTGCCTTTTCAGCAAACCCATTGGTCATATATATGTGATACTCATAATACGGATTATCATTATTACGCGGACGACAGTCACATTTACTGAGGGGGCCGAGTGGTTAGAGCATTGCGCTCAAAATCACAAGGCCTCTCACGTCTGGTCGGTGCGGGTCCGATTCTCGCTCTCGCCGATATATGTGAGAAGGTTTGCCAGTTTATTTTCTGAAGGTGGGTGGTCTCTACCCGGGTACGTAGTATCTGGGTTGTCTCCTTCACCAATAAAAACTGGACGCCACCAGATAACTGAAAAATTGAGTCTGTCGAAAAACAACGAACAATGAATCAACCAATCATAATATGGATTATCATTGTTGCGCGGACAGATTTACATTACAGTTGAACCGCCCGACAACTGGGACGATATTTCTGAAGGGCTCATGGCGAGTCTAACAGATATCCGCATCTGGAGGAGTTCAAACTTACTATAACCCCATCAGGACAAAACAGAACTCATGGACAGACACTGTACAGCCGTTGCCAGATCTTGCTATATGCACATCCGTCAAATAGGTAGCATACGACCTTTCATCTCTGATGAGGCATGCAAATTACTGGTTAACTCATTGGTAACCGCCAGAATCGATTACGGAAATGCCTTGCTGTACGGCGTGAACAAACAATATACGGACAAACTTCAACGGGTACAAAACTTTTGTGCCAGGTAAGTAACGCGGACTGCATAACACAAACATATTACGCCTGTTCTTCTGTTCTTGTCAAACTACTCTGGCTTTCAGTCAACTACCGTATACAGTACAAGATACTGATGTTATCTTTTAAATGCCTCGACAATCTGACATCAGCATATCTGTCAGAACTTATTGTACCATACAAACCCACCAGATCTCTTAGGTCGGAATCGGCACTTCTGATAGATATGTCTGTAACCAAGATTAAGACGTACGGAGAACGCAGGTTTGATAAAGTAGCGACCACTCTATGGAACAGTTTTCCATCTAAAATCAGGAAGATGTACAAACTTCACTGTTTTAAAAAAGATTTAAAAACCCTCTCTTTCGTCATGTTTTTAATATGTGATCTTTTTGAATTGACGTATATTATAATCAGTATTTTGTGCAAATTGCCGAAGAAGGGTAAACAAAAATTTTTATCTACCACATATTTTATATTTTAAGATTTTTATAAAATGAATTAATTTCTAATTTTCGCTAGTTTATTTCTTTCATAATTTCAATTGTTCATTGTGCGATATCGATATCTGGCATTATTAAGGTGTAATAAGCGAGAAAACGCTTCTATATTTTTCACCGTTTTTATCCGATTTTCCGATCAAAGCATTTCATTAGTAATTGCAAATCTTTGGTGAAAGAAGGTAGAAAAACTATTGATCGTTATTGTAAACAACAATATGGAGGGGGAAACGATCAGAAGGTTCAAGAGCGGTCGATTCAAGAAGAAAAGAAGTGTCTCTGAATATACTGATTGCAATAATAATGAAATTATGATGAATGAAGTCGATGCAAGCGATGAATTACAGGTATTTGTTATATATTATGTGTATTCGTGATTTATATTTATCAACTTCCGATAAAGGTATTTTACGAAGAGATATGGAAAAAATACCAAATGTTTCACAACATTATTTCTTCTGTCACCAGTTACTTCCAAGAGAGATAATTCTGTATGTGAAACGAAATTGTTATCATGAAACAAAGTTAATGTACATACTGTGCCAGAAAACGGCAAGGCTACCTTTTATAATTATTGATGAATTAGGTACCTTACATGCTCTATATAATTATTATATGTGCCTTTTATTTTTAATTTAATGCTGTGATAATAAAACTTTACATTTTCTTCATCCCTTGTCATTTTTTCCTCATATCATAATTACCTAGATGTTTATTTTCTCCTAAAATTTCCAACTCAATGTATATTCAAACTTCCAAAAATTGATTCGCCACATACTAAACTGTTTGTAAATCAATGTCTCATAAATAAAAAAAAAATGCCAAGATTTTAGCAAAGGGATATTTCACCTTATGTATTTTATGTATTCCGTAAAATTTTGATTTGCGTTTTAGAATAGCGTAAAGCGCTTTATAGTACATATGTGCATTATCATCATTATTATTAATACCACGTGGTATGCACTCGTGAAAACCTGCAATGTTAACCTTTAGTAAGGTTTTAGTATCCAGTTTTAACTTTTTGATTCAGAACTAATTCATAATTACTTCTTAAAATAGAACAGATAAATTGAAATGGAGTGTGACCCTTGTAGTAGTTGGTTGACTGATGGTTTTGCGTTCCGTCGATAATTTTTCACTCGGGTGTCACTAGCTATAGGTGTTGTAGAGAGTATCATATTTCCAAATAAACATAAAGAAAACTTATCTGGCGGAAAATGATTCTTCTGTGTGTTTCTGTCTTTGTAGAAACTCAAAATGAATTGTCCAAACATATTAATAAATGAACTAAGACACCGTGAATACATGGTACAGTTCATTGCATATTTGTTTATATGGCGCGCCATATCTATTTTAGTATGAATTATTTACAATGTAAGCGCGAAATTACGACAGATATCGGTATACATGAATAAAAGTATGTAAATTGTATATTTATAACATAGATATATTGATCATTCGTGGGTGATGTAGGTACATGTTGTGCTGGAATCTACCCCATTTTTAGGAACCTGTGAAATGCGACATTCAACTTCAAAGCAATATGGATATATACTATTGATAGCAGAGTTGAACGTTATGAGGAATAAACACCTTTTCCCTAACATACTTGACAGATAAAAGAAATGTCACATGTATAATATCTTGTTAATTTGCTTTTTTGTATAACCTGATATATTTATGTCCTGTATGGAGCGTCGTACATTTGAACATCATGAATTTCTACTTGTACTGGATTACATGTCGAATGCTTACACGTTTCGTATCGAACAAACAATATATATATCTATATATATGTGTGTGTGTGTTTTACGTCCCGTCGACAATTTTTTCACTCATATTAAACGTCACCAGCTGTAGGTGAAGTACCAAAAATTTAGACCTATGCTTAGCGCTCAGGGCCGTAGCAGTGAGGGTTCTTTAACGTGCTAACGCCTACCGTGACTCCCGTTTTTAAGGTCATATCAGAAAGACCCGTGATTCTCACATTCGAAATGCCGAGCGTTTGGCGAAGGAGCAATCACTACCTTATTTTTCATCTCAGGTTTGACACAGCCAAAGCACTAGCGGGGCTTGAACTCACAACCTCCCTGTTACGAAGCGAACGCTCTAACCACTGAACTACTGCGACCGGTGTATATATATATATATATATATATATATATATATATATATATATTGTATTATTTGTATTATTTCTTTTCACACATGTAGTAATACTTACAAATTGCATCTCCTTTTCGAATACAACACAGCAAAAGGAACCAAACTATCACACACTTCATTGTTAAAACAAATCACAGCGGCGCTGTACAACCACATCCACCGAGTCTGGAGCTTATTGCATAACTGTCTGGAAAGATGAAAGACTAAGATTAACGTGTTAACGTGTTGGCATCCGATCAAAAAGTAGCCCTCAGTTTACATATACGGCATTTATTAAACGGCCTGTGATTCAGCTATTGATCATAATTACATATTATATCGGATTACTTCTGATCATTTGTACTTTAAATGAAATATTGCAGAGTTGGTTGATTGTATATTGTTTAACGTCCCGCTTGAGAATCTCTCACTCATTGGGAGACGTCAACATTGCTTTTGAAGGTCTGTAAAATTTTGGCCTATGTTCAGCGCTTATTGGCTTTTGAGCAGGGAGAGATCTTTATCATGCCACACTTGCTGTGACAAGGGCCTTCAATTTTTTGCGGTCTCATCAGAAGGACTGCTACATTCAGTCGCCCCTTACAACAAGCGAAAGGAACGGATGACTTGTTCTAACTCGGATTCCCACGAAATTCAATATTGGTGAATAATATCCCAAAGAGACGTAAACAAAACGTCTATGGTAAGTTGGTGATAGTTTCTTCATAATTCATTGTTAGCGACTGATACATAGTGAGATACTGATCTTCTGAGAGATATCGAAGCATCGTCCCACGTCAAACAAACAACAAATCAATCATCATGTATTTCGTCTTACCAGTTCAACTAAACCTCTGAAATAGTTTGCAGTCCAAGAACCCCATACTCTTTTCAACTGTTATCATGACAAATTCGAGGCGTTTTGTCTATAGATCCCCCATATCCCAAGGAATATCCTTGCTAATAAACAACAATGGGTGAAGAAACAAATTTGTAGAAAATATACGTAAACTTAGGGACAAGTGTATCATTTTTAAGTAAAATATGATGGCGACCTATTCGGTTGATTGATTGATTGATTGGGGTTTTACGCCGTGTTGGCAATATTTCAGCCATTTTACGGCGATTGAACAACTGAAACATGGTTGGTTATGAAAAATTGAAGTTTCCCTGACGGCCCTCAGTGAGCCTACTCTTTTTCGAAAATCAAGGAAACGATCTTTTACGTGCCAAGGGGGTTGTAATCCTTGACACGGGGCACCCTTTAACGTCCCATCCGACGGACTTAAAAGTTAAAAATCGTAAACAGGTAAAAATACATATCACTTTGTGTATATGAATAGGTTATATTGTAAAGGATCAAATTTTTCTGTAAAAGTCGCATTCTTGTAAATATTTTATAATAAGATGATAGTCAATATTTGTAAAAAGTTGATACATTGATTGTACATTATTAAAAAATCTATTTCGTCTGGGTGTAAAATCACTACATTCCAAAAGAATGTGTTGTATAGTTAATGGACAGTCACAAGATATACATTGAGGTTGAAGTTCTCTGTTTAATAAATAAGAGTGTGTCAATTTTGAATGTCCGATGCGAATTCTTGAAATAATAACTTCGTCCTGGCGTTTCATTACAATGTTATACGATTTGTTTACTTTGTTTTGAATAGAATACAGTTTACTTCTGTCACAGAAATCCCAATATATTTGCCAAAGATCATTTACATATAGTTTTATGTTATATTTCAAATCTGTGTAAGGAATTTTAAAATGTACAATATCGTTTTGTAGTGCATTCTTTGTCTGCTTTGTTGTTACCATGGATACCAATATGACTAGGAATCCAGCAGAACTCAACTATTTTATTTTGTTTAGTTAGAAGATAATACTGGTTTAAAGTGTCTAAAACATATGGATGATCAATATTCATATTACTTATAGACTGTAGACAAGATAGGGAGTCTGAGAATATAGTGAAGTATTTTTCCTTAGAAATTTTAATGTACCCTAACGCAAGTTGGGTAGCCTTTGCTTCGGCGGTAAAAATTGTTGCTTCATTTGGGAGTCGTGCTGAGAAAACATTGTTATTGATTACTGCAGCAGCAGCAACTTTATTTTGGTCTTTCGAACCGTCTGTATAAATATCAGTTGTAGAATGTTTAGATTGTTTTAGTTCAGATAACTTTTGTTTGAAAATAGCGGAATTTGTTTCAGATTTTTTATATTCAGAAAGTGAAGTGTCAACTTTGGGTTTTAGTAATTTCCAGGGTGGTATTTCTGAAAGTGATGAGGGTTTTATGATGTCCATAGGTAAGTCAGAATCATGTAGATGTTTTTTGACTCGGAGACCAATTGGTTTTATACAGGTCTTAGTTTTTTCATACACATCTTCAAATTGTGGGTGGAAAACGCAGTTAAATGCAGGATTGTCGTTGTTAGCTTTTAATTTAACAACGTATTGTAAGGTTAGTTTTATTCTACGTAGATCTAGAGGTGGTTCGTTTGCCTCAACGTACAAACTATCTACAGGCGACCTATTCGGACACAACACTTCCTTGTCATAAAAACCTATAGTACATATTATCTGCAATCTTTCTCTCTTCGAAATGGTGTAGATGCGTGAGTGAGAAATCCCTTATTTAATGAGAAAGTGAATTATGTTAATTATTATAATCAAATGGTACAGTTTGCAAAACTCGTGTACATCTCCATGCATGAAATGAATTAGATGATATATGAATTATCAGTTGTATTGTGATTCATTTTCATTTGAAGAATGTTGGTATTTCACCTTAAATGGATCCCGTGGAGATCCGGGTTAGAATAGATCTTCAGTTCCCCTTGCTTGTCGTAAGAGGCGACTAAATGGGGCGGTCCTACGAACGAGACCGCAAAAACCGAAGTAACGTGTCACGGTAAGTGTGGCAAGATGAAGATCCCTCGCTGCTCAAAGACCCTGAACCCCGAGCACAGGCCTAAATTTTGCAGCCCTTCACCAGCAATGGTGACGTCTCTATATGTGCGAAAAATTCTCCTGCGGGACGTTAAACAATACATAATGGATCAATCAATCACCTTAGATGGTTCATAAATTCTTTTAACATTAAAACACTTCTCTTGATATTGATTTTGAGGGGCATCCGTGGCCGGTTGGTTAGAGCATTGCGCTCAAAATCACAGGGCCCCTCACCTCTAGTCGGCGCGGGTTCGATTCTCGCTCGCGCCGATATATGTGAGAAAGTTTTCCAGTTTACTTTCGGAAGGTCGGTGTTCTCTTTCCGGGTACATTGTATCTGGGCTCTGTCCACCACCAACCAAAAACTGGACGCCACCAGGTAGCTGTAAAATTCTTGAGTGTGGCGGAAAACAATAATCAATCAATATTGATTTGCACAAAATCAAATTAAAACGATAGATACGTTATAAAAAGCCAAAAACCACAACCAAGCTACGTTTTCCGTTTAGTTATTACTCTTTATTAAAAAAGGCAACATAATTTATATTACAATATATTGAATGAATTCATTGTAAACATTTGTTGTGGTATTTTTATATGTTGCATACATGGTGCATACATGGGACTTGTAAATTTAAGAATTTAAAAAGTTGAAATTAATTCAGAGATTGTCGACGTTTGATCTCTACATTCCCAACCACATTTATATAAAATCAAGCTAAAAGATTCAATTGTCAAATTCCCTTATTTTTGAATATTGTGAAATTTGAACTAAATAAACGTACAATATTTGTACAAGTGTGACAACCTACGGACAGATTCATACAATGTAAGATACGATATAAACGTAATTAGAAGGCTAAAAAGTAAATACTGTACTCAATCTCGCAATTCCTATCAAAAGTCAAATCACGGAGAGAGGCAAACACGGACCCCTGGATATACCAGAGGTGGGATCACCTGCCATGGAGGAGTAAGTATCCCCTGTCCACCGGTCACACCCGCCGTGAGTCCTATATCTTTATGAAATAACTAACAGTATTCAATATCGTAATCCCTATTAAAGTACAAATCAGAGAGATGGTCATACCAGAGGTGGGATCACGTTCCTAGAAGGAGTAAGCACCCCCTGTTGACCGGTCACACCCGCCATGAGCCCTATATTCCGATCAGGTAAACGGAGCATTCCGCAGTCAGAATCAGTGTGCAAAGAAATGTCTGACGCTTGGTGTGAAACACGTCAGACAGCATATGACAGTTCAGGAATATAAACATCATATGCAGGTGATAATGGAATATTCCTACATATATAAGTTGCCGATGGAGAAATTGAAATCCTCCCATTTGCCATAAAGTTGGTTTATTATCTTGTCGTCATCATCTTTTTTCAATGAAATATCTTAGTAAGAAGCAGACATGCAAGACTCTTATGTATATTATTTCAAGTTCACTGGGATATATCGAATCGACACATGAATGGAAATGTAGCATACCGGGGTATATCTTTCGTTTGTACTGTACGTTGATTTGGAGATACAATCAAATTTAAATAACAAAAGATAAGGAAATCGGTACTTTTAAAAAGCATCGGAACGGACTTTAGCTAGAATTAAACGTAGCTTTCTACATATAGTATACATTAAGTCTACCTGTGTCATACACGTGTCAACACAATAGCCTACTCACCACTATTCGTACAAATGTAACAATTCACCATATGATCTATTATTCTCATGTTTACTCGCTTAAATATCAAATTCGATATTTACTAAATATATAACAACATAAACACCCACCTCTTTCAACTGCGTTATATCTATGCAAAGACTAAGATAACTAACAGAATTCAATCTCGTAATTCCTAAAGAAAATTCGAATTAGAAAGATGGGCCAACACGGACTTCCGGACATACCAGAGGTGGGATCAGTTGCCTAGGAGGAGTAAACATCCCCTGTTGACCGGTCACACCCGCGGTGAGTCCTGTATTCGGATCAGGTAAACGGAGCAATCCGTAGTTAAAATCAGTGTGCCAAGAACGGCCTATCAATTGGTATGAAACACATCAGACAGCATTTGACTTAATGGTAAGTTGTACTGGCAAACTAGATCGTCAAAGAATATAACGTTTCCAGACGACACGTTTGACATTTGTTAGTAATTTATTTTGCCGACACCTCCGCATTGTTTTTTATTTATTTATTTTTTTAAGAAGTGTTTGTTTGTTTTACGTCCCGTCGAGAATTTTTCACTCGTACTAAACGTCACCAGCTGTAGGTGAAGTACCACAAATTTAGACCTATAAGGGTTCTTTAACGTGCGAACGCCTACCGTGACACGGTTTTAGGTCATATCCGACAGACCCGTGATTCTCGCTTCTACATGCCGAGCGTTTGGCGAAAGAGGTATCACTACCTATTTTTCATCGTAGGCTTGACGCGGCCATGGCACGAGCGGGGCTCGAACTCACGACCTCCTGGCTACGAAGCGAACGCTCTGACCACTGAGTTACCGCGACCGTTTTTTTTTATAAGTGTTAATCCAACTCTTTAATTTAGGTTTGTTTGTTTTTTAAATCTATGTGAATTTCAAGACAAGTTGTCGAAACTACGCAATTTTCCCAGAAATTTCAACTACGTAAAGTTTGGGCATGTACTTGAGAGTTGTAAACAAACATTGAGAGGAAACGACTGCGCAATATAATTTGACCCATGTTATGGATGAAAACATATCATCTTAGATTTATTCTAAAGTGTTCTGTAACTTTCCCCTATTGTGGGCTAAGTTCTTTAATGATTTGGTTCAACAGTGGGGTCAGATTTATTATTGTGTTTATCTCTGGAAAGACTTCTTTTAGTTTGCTGGTACGGTATTAAAAAAAAACAAATGCACGTTAAAGAAAAGCAGAAAATGATGTACCAAAATGTATATTTTGCAACTCCAGAATTTGACCCCAGAACGAATCCAAATCACTCGAATCGTGTTAATATTATATATAGTATTTAAAGTCTTTCTTCACTATAGGCATTCACTTTTAAGAACAACTATTGTTTTATACAGTTAGATATTAGAATTTAACTTAGATGTGCAGAACAGACTTTTTTCTTGTAGATTTCATCTAAATTTCGTATATATACCCACGTGTAAAAAATTGACCCCTTATTGCGGCCTCATCCTATCATGATGTGAACAAACGTGAATCCGTAGTACATTTAAATGCTTTAATGTAAATTTCAAATTATCTTACTCCGTGGTTCCTTAGAAGATATTTAAATGACCCAACCCCAGTTTCTCATTTTCATTTTTTGAAAAGGGGTTATTGTCCACCATTTGAACAAAACTGAACCCCCTTCAACATGAGATGCTTTATGGCAAATTTGGTGGAAAGTGGTCGCGTGATTCTGGAGATCAATTAAATTATTGTTTATTGTTTTCCGCCACACTCAACAATTTTTCAGTTATCTGGTGGCGTCCAGTTTTTATTGGTGGAAGAGAGAACCTAGAGACAATGCACCCGGGGAAAGACCACCGACCTTCCGAAAGTATACCGGCAAACTTTCTCACATATTTCTGTGCGAGCGAGATTCGAACCCGCGCCGACTAGAGGTGAGAGGTCTTGTGATTTTGAGCGCGTTGCGCTAACCACTCGGCCACGGAGGCCCCCTGATTCCGGAGAAGATGGAATTGTGAAGCAACTGTCTATGATGTCAACAATGTCTAGACCTCAATTTATCGTGAAGTATTCGTGTAAATTGAATTATTGAAAAAGTTGTACTTCTTAATGTTGTTTTAGAATCCACATTTGACTCGCACCAAATCTAGCGGTTGCCGTGGCACAACACGTCCGAATTTTTTCCTTCACAGCTGTCAATATGCTCGTGAGGAAAAAAGCTAGGGGCCCGGTAGAACATTTACCAGATCCATGTCAACATATAAGTAAAATATTATCGATTGTTGACTTATATAAGGGAACCCGATTAATTTGTACCTCCGTGATATCTTGGAAATTTGGTAATAAATTTGGATTGATAAGACAAATGATGGGTTCTGATTACAAATCGACTGAATCGTCCACACATATATTACAGGGTGTGAATTCTATAAACAGTTCATAGATTGTTTGTTTTACGTCCCATCGAGAATATTTTACTCATACTGAGACGTCACCAGCTGTAGGTGAAGTACCACAAATATAAAACATAAATGGTACCAATTTTGACGCACCAGGTGCGCATTTCGACAAATATTATCTCTTCAGTGATGCTCAAGTTAAACAATGTTGAAAATCCGAAATACGAACAAACTTGAAAGAGCTGAAAAAACCATAAAATACCAAATAGTGGAGCCAAATCCGACAAAGAATCGAAGCTATGTATTAGGGATATAATCCTTAATTTTGAAAGGAATTTCTTTATTTTATCAAAGCAAATTCTTATCGGTAATTATTTTGTTTATTGTATTTGTTTTATTCTTTGCACTCTCCTTTTACAACTTTTATCTGGTCAATACTCAGGGAGCCATACGAGTCTCTTGGTATCATCCCTCTGATTTCCTGTAAAGAAAAGCTAAGGTAAGAAATCAATTATATAAGTTATAACTAAGCATCTTTTCTCCCCAGATGTTTGCGCTTGATTATACTTATTTCTTGCATATTCATATTGTGGGGAACAATAGCTTCATTTAGGGTCTTCTTTCAGAATTGCCGGTCGCGGTAGCTCAGAGGTCAGCGTTCGCTTCGTAACCGGAAGGTCGTGAGTTCGAGCCCCGCTCGTGCCATGGCCGCGTCAAACCTAAGACAAAAAATAGGCAGTGATTGCTCCTTCGCTAAACGCTCGACATTTAGAAGTGAGAATCACGGGTCTTTTGAATATGACCTTAAAAACGGAGGTCCCTTGTCACGGTAGGCGTTGGCACGTTAAAGAACCCTCACTGCTACGGCCATGAGCACTAAACACAAGTCTAAATTTGTGGTACTTCACCTACAGTTGGTGACGTCTCAATATGAGTGAAAGATTCTAGACGGGACGTAAAACAAACAAACAAATCAAAACAATTTTCAAAATATTGATTGATTGGTGTTTTACGCCGACTTGGCAATATTTCAGCAACTGAAATATGGTTGGTTAATCTCAAATCCCGCACGAGAACATGAAAAACGCGAACCCATGGAGGACTGCAAATTTAGGTCGACAGGGGATGCTTACTCCTTCTAAACACCTGATCCAATCTCTGCTATGACCAGAGAGAGGTTCGTGTTTGCCCATTTCTCTGATTTGTATTTTCTTTAGGAATTACGAGATTGAATACTGTTAGTGACGTTGGGCTTTTCATTGAAACATATGATATACTTACAAATAGTCCCCAGAGAATGCCAACCAAGGTATCTTTATAATTCACCCACTTCTTGTAGTTGCTGGGCAGGCGTTCGTACTCCCAGAGCATTTTATAATCACGTCCTGGCAAGCCCTTCACACCAGTATGGTAATCCCCGGCAGCTATATAGAACCTTGCTCGTGGACTATCCACGTAGTATGAGAAGCTCAGACAAAATTCTTTACCTATATAAAATCATACTTGCATCTGAGAGGACATACAATGTCACACCTTTGTTTAAATGAATGGATAGGAAAACCTCTATCATTGTTTAACTTCTCTCTCCCCCCCCCCCCCCATGCACTTAATAGCATGTGTATTATTTGGTGGTGCTTTACATCTTACTTTAACTAAAGAGACACTACAGCTCATTTTACATAAAATGACAACAGTACAGTTCATTTTGCATAAAATAACAACTTTCCCCATTTTTTTTTTAAATTTTGTTGCATAGTTGAATGTATGGACTTTGTGAAAATAACACATTTTTAAAGTTTGAAAATCTCGTGTCAACGCAAAAATTAATACTTTCGGACTAACCTTTCAAAAAGAAAACACTTTATAAAAATACGGAAAATGAGCTGAAGTGTTTCATTACAAGATTTTTTACTTTACCATCAGTGCCGACGTACGGATTCTGCAAATTGAGAAACTCGCCCGCTGTTATGAAGGCATATCGTTGCTTAACTTGAGCATTCCCTTGATCACAATGCTACAAATAATTTAATATAGTACAATGTGTTCTTAGATGTTTCTTATAATTCCTTTAAACATATCGCAATAATTTGAATAAGAACATGATGCTACGTAGGAATATTTCGCTTGTTGACAAAATAAATCACTGAAAGTTATTCCTTTGGTCTGGGATCGTCTTGAAGAATTAACTATTGATTGATTGATTGTTGTTTTCCGCCACACTCAACAATTTTTCAGTTATCTGGTGGCGTCCAGTTTTTTTGTTGTAAGTGGAGGAGAGAACCCAGATACAATGTACCCGGGAAGAGACCACCGACCTTCCGAAAGTAAACTGGCAAACTTTCTCACATATATCGGCGCGAGCGGGATTCGAACCCGCGCCGACTAGAGGTTATAGGCTTTGTGATTTAACTAAATGCTACTATTAAGGTACGTTCTACTTTACCTCACCATGAACTGCGATTGTAGCGGGAAATGGACTAAATGTTACTTTGGAGTTCTACTGTACCTCAGCAAAATGCAGATGTCCCTTATTAGTCATATTGATGTGGGAGTCGAAATCGGTCAGAAGAATCCAGTCTGGAAATTGATTGGTTTCATTATATATTTATCGTCCCGTACGAGATTCATTCACTCACATGGAAGCAATCACGAGACATTACTCAGTGTTAATTAACTTTCAGTTTAAATTATAGTACCGGGGGGGGGGGGGGTCACAGTATAAGTTAATTGGGCCTGGTGGGTGGTTTGGTAATTTCCGGTGCCCGGATGATGGCTCCCGTCAGATTTTCAGTGAGCGATCATTAGATCGAAGCTTGCGGCAGTGATCAGAGCGGCCTGTGCCGGTATGTGTTGGAGAACCCTCCCCCATCGTACGACTTGCATGGGGCACTTCCGTTTGCACTGGCGAGTACAGGCCGTCCTAAAGGTTATGGTGGGATTACTTGCTCGTGGGGTCACTCCGGCACCGGAGTGAGTGGCTCCTCCCGGGTCTCCAGGCGTGCCGGAAAGGGGGGGGGTCCCTTAGTTGTGGAGGACGAGTTCGGATTTTTCCGGGGCCGACTGCTCTTTCCTCAACCCGATCCGGGTGGAAGTTTTTGGGCCGATCCTGGAGAACGAGGACTCCCACCTCATGTCTCCCCCTTCAACACATTCGGGCTGAGGGGGACGCCATGAGGTGGTGGGACTTTCCTTTGAGTAGGAATACGGTGCGCACTCACCGCTGGGTTCATGACCTCCAGTTTATTTATACATGGGGGAGAGCCCAGAGGGTGCTGCTCGCTTCGTACCAGAAGTGGTAGATGTCTTTGGTGTTCTTGGTAGGGTAGACTCGTGGGCTTCCCCTACTTCCTTAAGTTTAAGGACGATTAACCAGGTGGGGTCCTCCAACTTCTGAATTACATACCCTGAAGCGTGCTAATACACCTTCAAAGCGTTTCAGTTCGTTCCGTGCAAACCGTTCAGCGTTTCGTGCACAGTTTCCTGCAAGAATCGTTTCGTGCGGTAGAACCGTTCAAGCCACGCCCCTGCAAACTTACAGAGCGTACAAGGCCAATAACTGCTAACATACTTCGGTTTTCTTTATCAAGTATTCTTCTGCAATTATTTATTAAAAATTATTATTATTTCTAAACTCACGTCATCACATTAATGACCTAAAATTTAATATGAAATTTTGCCGAATATTATACCACTAAAGTATAATATACCCCCCCCCCCCTCCCCATTTCCTTTCGTTTTACGACTACCACAGATCACTAATGCCGATATCCTGTATTGATCTATTGCAGAAACTACCATTATTTTGGGTATCATTTAAATAGATCGTACCTTTGATACGGAGAAAATAAAATACATTATACGCAAGTGAATAAATGCATTCAAGGAATTTCATCACATAGATTGAATGCGTGAATCAATATTGAAACAACAATTATATAAAGTGTTTTTGTTTTTATTGGGGGGGGGGGGGGGGGTTGTGTTACAAAAATAGCAACAATTTCAGCCGGTTTTTGCTAATGTCTGGGTAGTTATGTATAAAGTGGCGAAAGTAATTTGAATATAGCAAATTTAAATTTTAGTTGCCATATATTGAACCTTTTCTATATTTATTTGTTTATCCAGTTTGCCTCGGTTTTCTTTTGATGTTTATTTATTTCGCAAGGCTTTGTTTTTTCCTTTGATGTTAACGGAGTCAGACTGTTTATCAAGTCAGCATGTGCGACCGGACATCTCGCATCAGTCGGTCGCTATTAATCGTCTCGAACAAGCAGAAACCAAAATAATTGCTATACCAGAGAGTTTATAGTTCTGGCCATTGGTTGGATTTCAATCTATTTTCACCCATTCAGATACAGATGGAATGGGGAGGGGGTCTAAACATGTCGCAAATTCTTGGCTACATGTGAGTCTTTACATGAGAATGTTGAAATATTAATCTTTAAATTTGTCCAAGATTAGAATTCCCTACAATAATGGCATTGAATGGAATTGATGCATTGCTGCTTGGGGATTATTTATTTAAAATTTGAGGAAATCATCTTGCTATCAAATGTTGTACGATACGATCCTCATTATTACAGTACAAGTTTTTTGTTTTGTTTTTTAAAGTATACATCGTAAATGGAGGCAATATGTATAAGACGTGTATAGGAAGGGGGAGGAGGGCATCCCCCACTTCCTTCCGACTTTGATAGACATACATTTGTAAAATTATATGTACCTGTATGCATTTCCAGTTGTAAAAATACTGTTTTTATAAGTCTTAGTATAAATATTTAAAACATGTAATTGTCTTCAAAAACAGTGAATTCTACCGGACCAGGCTTTCGGACAGGGCTCTGATGGATATCAAGTGAAACTGCATGAAAATTAAATAATCTTTTAAAACCGTCTACAGTGTATGCAGCATCCTTAGGAGTTCATTAACCCCCCCCCCCCATTTTATCATTATTATTATTTGTGTGTATTATTATATCATTATCGCGCGCGCGTGCATGTGAATCATGTTTGGTGGCGTTATATAGCTACACAGATATTCATTTAATACTCTCTTTTTTACAGAAAACATCAAAATTTACTGAAGATGAGTCTGCAGACATTGGATGATGGCCGATTACTGGGCATGTCCAAAAAGAAATGAAATGAGGAAGTGATACCTCCCTACGTTTCGTCAGAAGACGATGAAAATGAACTGGCAATAAAGTAACTGTCTAAATACTTTTTTAAGCTATGTTTAATAAATTGAAAAATGTTTTGCTCCAATAAAAAAGGAATGAATAAATATTGCTTCAAATTTTACTCTGTGATTGGTTTTGATTTGTCATGCAACAGAGTTTGATAATGTATGAAAGTTATTTGTATGAGCAGTGATACCAAGAAATGGTTTACTTGGAGTTCATCGGACATTCACGAAAGTAATGAAGAGGTAGTGAGTATGGCTGAAAATTCAAAGTTGCATGAATGTAAGTAAACATTTATAGAAAAACTTCTGAATGATAACTGGAAAAGAACAAACTGCTTAATGAAATAAACCATATATCATTGAAACAACAACAAAAATTAGTGAATGAGACCAGAATAGACCCGAAAATGTCAACATAATGTAGGTAAACAATTATAGAAAGCTTAATATATGGCTTTATATTAATAACGGAATGGTAACTGAAAGGTGACTGAAAAGTACTTTATCAGTGATGATTCAGTTCATTGAAAAGAAAGAGTATAAAAATGATTCTGATCAAAGACATTAATAGGTGCTATAAAGATGGAGTGTTCTGTCTTTAAAAACAATGCTTAGAGAAATGAAAAGTTGCATGAGGATGGGTAACGTAATTTTTTTAACAATATTTTATTCATAGATAGATAGATAGTTATTAGTATAATGCCAAATCAGGGCCCAAACGGGCATATACATAAAACATACATAAATGGTGACATAACTAAAAATAACATACAATGAAACAGTATATTAATTGCATATATAAATTGGAAGGGGTAAAGTATACCATGATACCAGTTATTTCGACAAAAAAATATAAACACCAGAAATGTTTTTTAAGATGTTGTATTGAAATGCTAACGCGAGATCTCGAACAAAAAACTTTGCTTGCGTAAAAGTAATAATGAGACTGGACGGCGACTACCAATTTTTTTTTTTCACTCAAGAAAATGTGAGAGACAAACAACATTAATGTAGGGTAGGTATTTTTTTTACCTTGAGGAAGTATCTGCCAAACTCAAGGTACAAACGCAGTGTACCCAACAATGGCTTCGTAAAAAACGTGGTCTCACTATTACTTTTACGCAAGAAAAGTTTTTTGTTCAAAATCTCACATTAGCATTTCAATACAAAATCTTAAAAATCTTTAAGTATAACTTTTCAGTGACAAATCCTTGTCTACCCCATCATTGTTTATTTTAGCACGGGACATGGCATAGGATGAGCAGTACGAATTTTGATTTTCTGTTTCAAAATAATTCAATGTGTACATATTTTAAGTGTCACATTTTCTACAATTTTACCTCTTCATAGTAAGTTTCTGGAAATAGATTTTTTTCGCTTTTAAAGAGGCGAACAACATGAATGAAGGTTGTGTCTCTGAGTGAAACATTATAACGCCGAATTTCACCTGGGAAAAAAAAAGTCACCCCCCCCCGAAAAAAAACCCCACAACGTCCAGCTGTTCATTTAAAAAAAGATATTTTTATTATCTTTGCCAATCAGTCACCTTTCAATTTTTTATTATATTTATTTATTTTTTTAATTAATTAATGGCACCGTAAAGACCCGAACATCGAAGCGTGCAGGCCAAGCCTATCATTTCAGCTCATCCTATCAGAACCATTCACAAAGCGTGCAAGCCCCGGGCGCCTACCGTTTCGTGCAAACCGTGCAGACCATTGACGAAATGGGAAGCGTTTCGTGCAAACAGTTCAGCGTTTCGTGCAAGAATCGTTTCCTTTCGTGCAAGTGGTGTAGTAGTACGCTTCAGGGTCTGCAAGTTAGTGCACCTAAGGTTAACCCCGCTATGATCCCCTGATCTTTGCATGGGGAGGGTTGATCTTCAGGGGGTCCACTGATAATGGTATAGATGTACGTAGCGTGATTTATCCCGACCCTGACTAGTATTCCCTTAGATAGGACATTGAGACTCAAACTGACATAGATATTTTTATGGGGTGTGGTAAGAGGGGGAGGGGGGTGATCCCAGCATTCATTTAAGGGCGTGACGCGTCCACCGTGAATATATATAGGACCCCTTTCCCTCATCCTTTTCGAATAAAACGGAGGGAGTATAGTATCGGGGGCGGGGACAAGTTAGAGCTGGCCGGTGCCCAGATGTTAGTTCCCACCAGATCTTCAATGCGCGATCATTGGATCGAAGCATGTGGTAGTGATCAGACCGTACAAAGTGATCAGATAACCAAGATAAAGTGCAAAGTTATGTCAAGGGAAACCCACGAGATATTTCAGACTTATAAAAAACACTAGATACTTTAAAATTGTAAAGAAATATCGAGTGTGCTTTTAATTGAAGTGTTTTATAACCTATGCACGATTAAACCAACTGACGACCGAGGTAATTTTCATATATGTTTAATCTGGAGCACATATAACACTTACAAATATACCCAAGCTGAAAAATATTCTCTCTCAGTCTCCGCTATACTTCTCAACCATGTGTTTTCTCTCCGACGAACGAACGACAACTCTATCTCGCATGCGCACTTGCAAGCGGTTCCATATACATTCGTTCCCTTACACATTCACACCACACTACATAATATTGCTTGTTACAATATTCAGACATAATGAGCATCATACTTTACTTTATAATCCGAATAAATTACTTACATTCACACTTGTCTCCAGACCAGCTTTCAGCACACTTGCAGTAACTAAACTGCGGCCATGTGGAATTATATACACACGTTCCGCCATTAAAGCAGGAATTGGAGGTATTATCACATCTTCTATACTCGCACGTTTCTCCCACGTAAGCAGGGGGGCAATCACATATGTACGTCCTGTCCTTGGACGCTTCAATCCAGGTGATACAGGATCCACCATTAACACATGGCTCGCTAGCACACAATGGCGGTGATAGAGCCACTGAGGGAAAAGCGTGGCAGTGCAAGAACTTTGTCAATACAGCTGAGGTATGTTAAATCAATTTGGCTTGTACTAATAATCAATGAGTCATATGGCATTTTAAACGACTGAAGAGTTAAATTCCTAACTATCAATCAGAAGAGGTTTGTTCAGATTATGTATTCGCGGTATTTCTGCTATATAAACAACCTACCAAGTATACAACTTTGATCTTAAAATAATAAAGAGCATACAAAGGATACACCCCCCCCCCCCAAAAAAAAGAGAGAAAATGTTACTTAATTTAGCAAATCTATATGTAAATGTTTTAGTATCGCTAAAAATTAAAATTTACCAGAAAATTTTCCTATGAAACTTTATGTGTTTATTAGTCACACATACTTACCTTAAAATGTAATGGAAAAACAATCTAGAAAGTGAAGTTGTTCAAACCTGCCCTTTATTGATAGATGTCACGGACCATTTTACTGTGTTGTTTGATCAAAGGTGAATATATCGAACAGTGATCAATCTATTAACTCCTATAAGGAAGACAAATTTGAGAGTTGGGCAAACACGGACCCCTGGATTTACCAGCGGTGGGGATAGACGCCTAGGAGGAGTAAGCATCTCCTGTCCACTTGTCAATAATCCTGTGTAAACACAGCATTTTTATGGTCGTCGGATATCCACAATTTTAAACGCATAAAATGAAGGAAGATTTTGTTTTACGTGGGATATTCCATTATATGACTAAACAAGAACGTGAATCGGCCATAAATACATGAAATGCACGAAGAAAAGATGTAGTTTTGAAAGATTTCAAATTTTATTTAAAGAGACACTACAGCTCATTTTGATCCGAAATTGTAAAATGACAATTTCCCTTGCGCTTTCTCCAAGCATAGTTGAATGTTTAAACTTTGCAAAAATAACATAACACATTTCTAAGTTAAAAATTCTCTTTCAAATGCAAAAATTAACAGTTTTGAAAGGCCTTATTCAAACAACATTGAGATTCCCTCTTTAGGTCTTCGAACGCATGCACATGGAGGGTAAACAATCCAATGATAGTTGGCGTACAATGGTTAAACCCAGAATTTTGACAGACTATGCAAGAAAAGGGTTAAAATGGAATTTCGACTAAGGGTTCACGGCGGGTGTTTACTTCTCCGTGTTGCCCTACACTTGAACTTGTATATGTCTTTGGGATTTATGATTACGTTAACTTCACCATCCAATATAAAATATATACGCACGCTAGAATTCACGCGGAGATATCACTATAAACCTCTAGCCACGAGACACACACGCAGGGCTTTAAAAGTAAGTGCTATTTTTATCAAAACACGTGGCGTGCTTTATAATAAACATTATCTGGTTATAGGGACATGAAAGTATTTCTGTTATAATAATGATTTATAATTACTAAATTATAAGAAGCAGGAAATATACCCATACTCGAGAAGCAAGTGTGCACACTTTTAGGGGTATTTAAATAAGTTTTTACACAACACGTGTTTTGTTATACTGAATCACGTGATGTAAAATGACTCGAGAACGAAGAAGCCATTGATTTCCGGATTTTCGTGAGTTCGAGCTCCGCTCGTGCCATGGCCGCGTCAAAACTAAGACGAAAAATAGGTAGTGATTGCTCCTTCGCCAAACGCTTGGCATTTAGAAATGAGAATCACGGGTCTTTCGGATATGACCTTAAAAAACGGAGGTCCCGTGTCACGGTAGGCGTTGGCACATTAAAGAACCCTCACTACTACGGCCCTGAGCTCTAAGCATACGTCTAAATTTGTGGAACTTCACCTACAGCTGGTGACGTCTCAATATGAGTGAACGTCTCAATATTACATGTACGTAAATAATCCGTCTATAAACAATACCATCTTATTTGCAATGATAAATCCATATCAACACAATTATCGATGTTTCGTTGTAGAATATTGATTGATTGATTGGTTTTTTTCTGCCACGCTCAACAATTTTCAGTTATCTGGTGGCGTCCAGTTTCTATTGGTGTAGGAGAGAACCCAGATACAATGAACCCGAGAAGTGACCACTGACCTCCAAATAAACTGGCCACCTTTCCCACATAATCGACGAGAGCGGAAATCAAACTCAAACCGACTAGAGGTCGACAAGCCTTGTGATTTTGAGTGCGCAGCTCTAACTACTCGGCCACGGAAGTCTCGGTAGTAGAATAAGTATCAGCGTCTCATTTAACCCCCAAAATATTTTTTTCAATTAGAACTTTATCTTTAAAATACTGTTTAGAGGGTCTGAATGTAGCAAAATCACATGTATTGTCTTCCCATTCAAAAATTGATCTCTTCATAAAGTTATGTGTTGAATAGATTGTATGAGAGGCTTTGTGATTTTGAGCGCAGTGCTTCAACCACTCGGCCACGGAGGTCCCCCAACATATTAATTTTTTTTTTTTTTGAGAACCACTAAGGGCCGTAGCAGAGAGTGCCCTCTAAAGTGCCAACGCTTATCGCGACACAGGACATCGGTTTTTAAGGTTATTTTCGAAAGACCTGTGATTCTTACGTTTGACGCGGGCATCGATCACGCAGGGTTAGAATTCACGACCGCCCGGTTACAAAGCGAACGTCGTGCCAGTGAGCTACCGTGACTGGTCTCCCTTACTCAGAAAGAGGGCCGGTTAATGTTGTAGTTAAATCTAGTAATTTTAGCTGTAGATAGATTTCAGACAAGTTTCAAGTAAAATAAAGATAATATATTTCTTTCAAATGTTGCCCTTTCACAGAATATAATTAGAAAAAATAATAGTACTATTATAGTGACATGCAAATAGGGCGACATGGCAAATAGAACTATGCAAAGACCCCAGGCTTAAGGTTAGATGGTTGGTTGTATATTGTTTAGCGCCCCTCTTAATAATTTTTAGCTCATATGGGGACGTCACCATTGCAGGTGAAGGGCTCTATGTTCGGCGCTTACGGCATTTGAGCAAGGCGAGATCTTTATGGTGCCACACATACTGTGATACGGGACCTTGGGCTTTTCAGTCTTATCCGAAGGACTGGGCTTTTCAGTCTTATCCGAAGGACTGCCCCATACGACAAGCAAGAGGGTATTGAGGACCTATTCTCACCCGGATCCTCACGAGATTAGATGCTCTGTAAATAACATCAATATATAACATTGAGACAAAAATGGTTAAAATTGAACGAACCTGAAAATGACGATAACGTAAGGAAAGACGCAAGTTTCAAAGTAGCAGCCATCGTCAGTGCCCGTCTTCTACGTCTCCAAAGGTGAAGTTACACTGATTATTCACTAATTTATACAAAAAGGTAAACAACAAACTAATAAGATACGACGATGCAAAGTACGCCTTGCTCCCGAGATAAGATGGCTGATATCTTTTTGATAAAGGTGCGTCTTTCGTTTAATCGTTTAAGACTATTTACTGCAGAGATCAATAAAGATTACAAATGCAGTAGTACTTTAATAAAATAACTCTGAATGGTGAAAGAAAAACAGATAATTACATTTTAATATGGCACCGTTATCTGACTGGGAGCGTAATTCGTTATACGATAAAAAGACTCCTCAATCTCATCATGATACGGCTGATAAACAGAATATCTCATCACCTTGTCTATTGCAAATAATAAAATGAGCTTGAGTGACCTTTCTCTGAAAGTCATTTGTCCTTGCGTATGATCAATACCTGTTCAAAACAAGGAAGTTGCTCCATTTGAGAATTCTCTACAGATAATACAGCAGAAACATTTTGGGAAGAAGATGAAGTGAGGAGATTGAAAGCGAAGATTTGGATAATCTAAACGAAAATATTAGCGACAACCAAGCTCGCTATTGTATTTGCATGAAACAAAGGAAATCTCGCCGATTTTATTTCAAAAAAAAATCTTACGAGAACTAAGACATTCATTCCATTATTCAAATGTTGTAAATTTTGTAACGTAATAAATAACGCGGTTCCTTTTATGTTTCTACTTTTGTAAGACTGATATATTGAAATACAAGTTGTTGTCCTCTTATAACAAGTCTGTAATACGAGGACCATAGATATGTGTTTGTACCAGAAACTTAATAGCTTAGGATGAAATTAAAAAATGTGTTCTAAATCAAATATTTTTTTTTACCTTGAAACATGCAAATATTTTATTATGTATTATTTATTATATTTCCATTCTGATATAAATGCTTCTTTATACATGTTTTTCTGTATTAGGTCACCTGAGTAAACTCGAGTGACTTATTCCAATTCGTCTGCGTCCGTCAACAGTTGAACATTTTAAACTTCTTGATAACTACCAGTCCAATTCTTTTTAAAGCATATATTCAAAATATCAAAAGAACTGACTTATAGGATAGAACAATATCCCGGAAAATTTCACTTTTGAAAATCAATGTTCATTTGCTATTTTGTACCGTATGTACTTCTAAATTTGCGTTTTGAGCCCCAAATTTCGTATTAGCAATTTTTAAACTAACCTTAAAGGTTAGCTAAACCGCATTTTCTGCATGAATTTTGGCTTAAAAAGTCCTCCAGGGCAGGCCTGTCCCTAAGAAAATCTATGGTATTTTGATACTGTGATGAAGTTGAATTTTATATTTCGCTATTTGTTTGGTTTAGCTGTACATAGTTATGTCAGTTAGGGGTATCCGTAGTGTGAGTTTGGACACTACGTCTATTTATAGTACGACCGGTTTGGTCAGTGGAGAATAGCGGCCGTTTGTCAAGCGTGCGGCCACGTTTGCAGTTTTGTCCTGCAGGAGGTTTTTGTTATGGTGAATTCCAGCAATATTACACTGGTAGAATAGGGTAGCCAGGAAACCTTATCACGTTACTGTTAGGACATTCTGTTTTCTCCAGCCGTGCTAGAGAGGGTTTTAGGAAATCTAGGGACATTTGTCAGGTACCCAGGCCAAGTGTAAGGATAGCCGTTGCGAAACTGTCCGCAGGGAGACTTGCGAGTCCAGAACCGGAGGCGGAGAGCGTTGGTTCTGAGGGAGGCATTTCCTGTGGCTTGGCAGTATAGATAAACCCGTGTACCGTCATTTGGGATAGAGAGACCTGTGAGTCCGGGACCGGGGACGGAGATGCTGTCAACAGTTATTTCTATGGAGGCCTGTTGATGAGTATGGGCGTGGCAATATGGTAGCTGAGTAGCGTCACGTATGTGTCAGTGGACTTTCAATTGTGTACTATAATACTGAAATAACTGCATCAATAAGCTATATTGATAACAATTAACAAAATTCAAAAGAAAATTGAAACTTAAAACTGAACTTTTTCTGTGGAAAGCAAAAACATCTTATTCGGAACTTTATTGTAATATTGTGTTTATTATATCAACTGTTATAATTATATTTAATTTTAAAGTTGATATTTTGTATATTGACGATTGCAAGTGCTATCTTGCTGTGAAATTAGCAACCCTAATTTGTAGTTAATATTTGGCTTTATTACATTAAGTTATCTGTATTTCTTTCATAGTAAGAGTGAGTGTAGAGTGTGGGTGTGGGCGAGTGTGTAAACGTACTCTATTTCTTTATCTGTATATTTAAATTTTCTTTATTATTAAAGTATCTTTGTTTGTTTATTCTGCAAATTATTATTTCCTCTTACGCCATCACAAAATCCAAAAGAACTTCCTTACAGATAGGTTTTGTTTTAAGAGATAATTTAAAATAGGATTTTTTAGGGGTAACCCTGCCTGGGCTCGATTGATTATATATATACTGTTTAACGTCCAGCTCGAGAATTTTTCACTCATATGGAGACGTCACCATTGTCGGTGAAAGGCTGCAAAATTTAGGCCTGTGTTCGGCACTTATCTTATGGCCTTCGAGCAGGGAGGTATCTTCATCGTGCCACACCTGCTGCGACAAGTCAGTATACAGTCAAGATGACGTCATGGGGTTTTCCAGACCCCACCCACATAGGTCATAATTGAGGTCACAGTCAAGGGGTGAGTATACAGTCACTGACGTCACAAATGTAAAAAAAAAATTGTATGCATAACAACAGTAAAATTTACGAACATCTGATTGATTACCGGTCGGGGTAGCTCAATGGTTAGAGCGTTCGCTTCGTAACCAGGAGATCGTGAGTTCGAGCCCCGCTCGTGCCATGGCTGCGTCAAACTCGAGACGAAAAATAAGTATTGATTGCTCCTTCGCTAAACGCTCGGCATTTAGAAGTGAGAATCACGGGTCTTTCGGATATGACCTTCAAAACGGAGGTCCCGTGTCACGGTAGACCCTCACTGCTACGGCCCTGAGCGCTAAGCATAGGTCTAAATTTGTGGTACTTCACATACAGCTGGTGACGTCTCAATATGAGTGACAAATTCTCGATGGGACATAAAACAAACCATCAATCAATTGATTGATTGATTATTTATTGCTTTCCGCCACACTCAACAATTTTTCAGTTATCTGGTGGCGTCCAGTTTTTGTTGATGGAGGAGAGAACCCAGATACAATGTACCTGGGAATAGACCACCGACCTTCCGCAAGTAAACTGGCAAACTTGCTCACATAACGCCGCGGCAGAGATTCGAACACCCGCCAACAGAGGTGAGAGGCCTCATGATTTTGAGCCCGATGCTTTAACCACTCGGCCACGGAGGCCCCGAACATCTGAAGTCATCAGATGCTTAGCAACAGTCTATGCAATGGTTTAATTTAGGAACTAAGTTTAGCAACAGTATATATGTATTGGTTTAACTTCGGAACATTTAAAGTCATTCTATGCCTGACAACATTGATTGATTGATTGTTTCCTGCTTATAGCCGCTTGAGCAATTTTTCAGCTATCCTGCGGCTGATTCTATATAAATGAAAAGGCATGTTATAAAAGCAGTATTTATTTAAAAAGAAATGCTATTTGAAAACATGTCAAAATATGGTACTAAAAATACCTGGATATCACTGTGTATAAAAACCATTATAATCTAGTTATAATTTCGTACAATCAATTTTTTCTTCACAACTTTTGATATAAAACAGTTTCATGTAGGAATCCTAAAATTTTATTTAAATCAACATTATTAAAAAGATCTTTCATAGACTGCGTATCAAAATAATGATTTCTTATCAGAGCTGTATCTCCACATTCTAATAAAATATGTTGATTGTTTGAGGACACACTCAGGTGGATCTTCCCTTTCTAGAAGAAACGAATGTGTCATCCGCGAATGTTCTATTCTACATTTAGTAATAACTACTTCATCTCGATTTGTTTGTTTGTTTGTTTGTTTATAGCCGCCTGAGCAATTTTTCAGCTATCCGGCGGCTGTCACCATTACCGGTGACAGGGCTGCAAATTTAGGCCTATGCTCGGCACTCAGGGCCTTTGAGCAGGGAGGGATCTTTATCGTGCCACACCTACTGCGACACGGGACCTCGGTTTATACGGTCTCATCCGAAAGACCGGCACCCACGTCCCACAGTGGGATTCGAACCCCCGACTCAAGGATCATCAGATCTTTGAGCCCGACGCTCTAACCACTGCGCCACGCGGGCGGCCTCTTCATCTCGACGTTTAAGAACATTATGTATCGAAAAATATTGATACAGCATGTTCATTATTGATAAAAGCATTACGAATAAATGTTTCTTCAAGTTTGACAAGATGGTCTAATGTACTTCTCTGGCCTCTGAAGCCGCATTGAATATCGCGGTAGCTCAGTGGTTAGAGCGTTCGCTTCGTAACCGGGAGGTCGTGAGTTCGTGCCCCGCTTGTGCCATGGCCGCGTGAAACCTAAGACGAAAAATAGGTAGTAATTGCTCCTTCGCCACACGCTCGGCATTTAGAAGTGAGAATCACGGGTCTTTCGGAAATGACCTTTAAAATGGAGGTCCCGTGTCACGGTAGGCGTTGGTACGTTAAAGAACCCTCACTGCTACGGCCCTGAGCGCTAAGCATAGGTCTAAATTTGTGGTACTTCACCTACAGCTGGTGACGTTTCAATATGAGTGAAATAATCTCGACGGGACGTAAAACAAACAAACAAAAAGAATATCTGCAAGTAGGTGTTTTGACTCCAGAAACCAGACAAGTCTGTCATTAATTATTCTTTCCATGGTTTTACATATACAACTTGTAAGAGCTACTGGGCGATAATTTGATGGATCGCTGTGATTTTTCTCCGGTTTTGGAATAGGGGTAATGATAGCTTCTTTCCAAGATTTCGGAAAATTGCCCGTTTCCCAAATTTTATTAAATATTGATAGAAGACATTTTAGACTACTTTCCGGAAGATGTTTAATTATTTGATAGTGTATTTCGTCTGGACCTACAACAGTATCATGTGATTTTGACAAAGAACAATTTAATTCATCTATGGAGAATGGTGTGTTATAATTTTCTAAATTATCTGAAGAAATTTTTTTTTTTCTTCTCTATTTTTGACTTCAATAAATTTTACAGACATATGTTCTGTTGATGGATATTTAGATATAGAATTTGCAATGGTATTGGATATGTATGTAACATCAGTAATTATATCATTATTGACTTTTAAATGAGTGAATTGTTTACTTGTATTTTTGCCGTTAATCTTTTTAATTGTATTCCAAACTTTATTAATAGGGGTGTGTGAATTTAATTTCGAAACAAAGTCTTTCCATGAATTTTTCCTGCTCGTGTTAAAGGTTCTACGGGCTTTTGCTTTACATTTCCTATAATTATCTAAATTTGTGTTGGACGGGGATACATTAAAACGTTTTTCCGCTTTTTTTCTGTTTTTGATCGCTACATTACATGCATCATTAAACCATGGCTTTTTAATTTTCTTCGGATTTGTCGAGGTTTTTGGAATAGCCTTTTCACTATTCTCTAAAATGATACTAATAAATTTTAAAATTGGATCATTTTCATTAATTAATGTGTCTTCCTTTATTGTTTCAATACAAAGTTTGTCAAATAGATTCCAATTTGCTTTATTTAGCGCCGCCCGCGTGGCGCAGTGGTTAGAGCGTCGGGCTCAAGTGATGATCCTTGAGTCGGGGGTTCGAATCCCACTGTGGGACGTGGGTGCCGGTCTTTCGGATGAGACCGTATAAACCGAGGTCCCGTGTCGCAGTAGGTGTGGCACGATAAAGATCCCTCCCTGCTCAAAGGCCCTGAGTGCCGAGCATAGGCCTAAATTTGCAGCCCTGTCACCGGTAATGGTGACAGCCGCCGGATAGCTGAAAAATTGCTCAGGCGGCTATAAACAAACAAACAAACAAGCTTTATTTAGCTTCCAGTTTTGGTTTTGATTATTATTGGAAGGGATTATATCTTCAATTAAAATGGGGCAATGGTCACTGCCACACAAGTCGTCGTGGACAGTCCATGAAAGGTCACAAGCTAAAGTAGGGTCTGTTAAAGAGATGTCAATAGATGTATAAGAACCATTTCCAGAATGAAGATAGGTATTGGAACCATCATTTAAAATACAAAGATTATTTTGATTTGCAAAATCCTCTAGCTTTTTTGCCTTTATCAGTTAACTTATCACTACCCCACAAGGGATTATGACCATTAAAATCTCCCATAATGAGTTAAGGAGAAGGAAGTTGATTGATTAAATTGTTTAACTCTTGTAATTCTACTTTGTTGTGTGTGTGTGGGGGGGGTGTGTATATAAATTGAACACAGTGTAATGGTTTTATGAAGAGAAACACGAACTGCTGTAGCCTGTAAATTAGTTTTAAGTTTAATTTCACTCTGCAAGATACTGTTTCTTACACATAATTATAGTTGATCCACCCTTTGCTCGATCTTCACTTGTGTCATAGTGATTATATAAGGAGAGTAGGCTCACTGAGGGCCGTCAGGGAAACTTCAGTTTTCATAACCAACCATGTTTCAGTTGTTTAATCGCCGTAAAATGGCTGAAATATTGCCAACACGGCGTAAAACCCCAAATCAATCAACTTAAAGTTATATTGTCAATTTGTTTTAGGTGTGTTTCTTGAGGAGAAAAAGCTACTGGATTAAATTTTTGTATAAGAAGTGATATTTCATTAAAATTAATTTTAAAACCTCGACAATTCCATTGAATGATTTTAGATGGAAGCATGATTAATTAATTTTGATGCTTGTTCTGGATCGCGATGGAGAGAGGTTGATTGTTTGAGGACATTGGCAGAAGACACACTCAGGTGGATCTTCCCTTTGTAGAAGAAACGAATGTGTCATCCGCGAATGTTCTATTCTACATTTAGTAATAACTACTTCATCTCGACGTTTAAGATATGGGGGCCTCCGTGGCCGAGTGGTTAGAGGATCGGGCTCAAAATCACAAAGCCTCTCACCTCTGTCGGCGCGTGTTCGAATCTCGGCCGCGGCGTTATGTGAGCAAGTTTGCCAGTTTACTTGCGGATGGTCGGTGGTCTCTTCCCAGGTACATTGTATCTGGGTTCTCTCCTCCACCAACAAAAACTGGACGCCACCAGATAACTGAAAAATCGTTGAGTGTGGCGGAAAGCAATAAATAATCAATCAATCAATCGACGTTTAAGAACATTATGTTGTGATTTACTAACTACAGGATTAATATTGTGTAGCTTGTTATTTACCTTTTCATCCCAATGAGATTGCCACACATGTTTTACATATTCTCCAATTAAAGTTTTCAGGTCTGTGTAAGGAATTTTAAAATCAGTAATTGGTAATTGTAGTGCTTGTTTTGCAGCACTATCAACTTTAGTGTTTCCACGTATCCCAATATGACTTGGTATCCAACAAAACACTACATTATACCCTCGACGTTTTAGCACGACATATTCTTTCAAAATGTTATAAATATACGGGTGGTCAATTTTACAATTTTTAATTGCTTGAAGACAAGAGAGGGAATCGGAATAAATAACACATTTTTTGTGTTCTGACTGTTTTATAAAATTAATTACTAATTGAATAGCTTTTGCTTCAGCTGTAAAAATTGAACTGTTATCCTGCAAACGCACGGAAAAGATATCATTTCTATGGACAGCAGCGGAGGCAACTTTATTTTTGTCTTTTGATCCATCTGTATAAATTTCATTTGGGATTGAAAAACTGTCTTTCAGTTCTTTAAACTTTTGAATAAATTCAAGTGAGTTTGTGTCTGATTTTTTGTCTTTCGATAGATCTAAATTAACAGTAGGTTTTGAAAGTTCCCAAATTGGGATAGGTGGAATTTGCAATTCAGAAATAACATTTAAATCTATTTTAGAGTCTTTAATATATTTTTGGAGTCTCAATCCAAGTGGTTTAATGACTTTGGTCTTTTCGTTATATTTTATTTCAAATTTAGGGTGGAATACACAGTTATATGACGGGATTGGAACGAAGTTTAATGATATACTGAAGACTTAATTTTACACGTCGATTTTTTTAGTGAAGGTTCGTTTGCTTCTACATAGATGCTATCTATGGGAGAGGTTGGAAAAGCTCCTAAACAGATACGTATACCTTGGCTATGAATTGCATCTAAGGCTCGGAGATCGATTTCCTAGCAGATCCATAAACTATACATCCATAGTCTAACTTGGATCGGATTAGAGATCTATAAAGTTGAAGTAAAACATTTTTGTCTGCACCACAATGGGTATTGCCGACAACCTTTAAAATATCAAGTGCTTTAGAACATTTAGTTTTAAGCATCTGAATATGTGGAATAAAGGATACTTTACTGTCAAAAATTACTCCGAAAAATTTAAATTCTTTGTTATATAAGGAGAGTAGGATTTAGGTTACGTGACTCGGATTAGGCTTGACACGTTTAAGTCTGCTCCGTGGTTTTTGACAATTTTCAAGGAATTCAGAAAATTCTTCGAAAATTCCTTGGGACTCATCAGTGTATATATGTTCATGTCTGTTTCTGTGGATTTTTTTGTGTGTTTCAAGAACTTTTGGATTTTGATTTTGATGCTTTTTTTTGTATGTGTTTGTGCTGTTCTGTGAACGATAGTCATCCAATCGAATTCAAAGCCGTTACTCCAGAACAATGGAATTGCTTAAACCGGTTTATTTAAAGGACAGCGAGTTTCAAATTAGCTCTACAAGCTATTCAGACTTCGACTTATCGATTGCCGTTGGTAACAAAATAAATGACCTGAAATGTGTTCAAAAAGACAGAGATCTTTGGAGAGTATACGTAGGCTCGAAAGAAAATAGAGCGCAACTTCTTACGGAAGGAATAGATCTCAGAAATATAAATGTGAAAGTGTACGACACAAATCCTTATTCAGCTGGAATATCCAGTCCTGATGAAAATATACTGAAAGTAACAATCAAAGGCGTACCATTATCGGTCGATGACATCGAGGTAACAAAAATGCTGCAAGAATTCAATGTTTCTTTCACTATCGACCTCAAGTACGAAAAAATTCGCCATCCAGTTACTAGGAGAATGACCAGCATCCTTAACGGAAATAGGTTCATTTACATTAAACCACTAGACGAAGGCGTATTTCTCCCTCGCACATCAGTTTGTGCCGGTTTAAGATGTTCAATCTACCATTACGGGCAACCTTCCACCAAACGTACCCCGCAGTGTATGAATTGTTGGGAAGAAAACCGCTTCACTAAGGAGTGTCCTAATGAAAAACGCTGCAAAGTTTGCAAATCTGAAGGTCACGAACCTGGAGATTGCCAATGCGAATACTACACCGAAGCTACACCAAATATCATTCCTTTCGTAGGCCATAACAACTGTCTGTCAAACTTCTTTCCATGCGACTTGAAATTATATGGTGTTAACCACAAATCAGCAGAGCATGCGTTTCAGTATGTTAAAGCGATGCGTAGCGGTGATTTACCGAGAGCCTCGTCAATCCAAGTCGCTAAATCGGCTTTAGGTGCGAAAAAAATTGGGAAACAAGTCATTCCATCCCCCTGTTTCTCGACAAACCAAACGCAGATTATGACAGAAATTATCAAAGCCAAGGCTGAACAGGTTCTGGTTTTTGCCGACGCCTTAAAAAACCATGAAAATCATCTTTTTGTGGAGACTACATTTGATAACTTCTGGGGCTCCGGACTCGACAGGGATGGTACCATACACACGCATGCTGACAGGGCTGCAAATTTAGGCCTATGCTCGGCACTCAGGGCCTTTGAGCAGGGAGGGATCTTTATCTTTACTGCGACACGGGACCTCGGTTTATACGGTTTCATCCGAAAGACCGGCACCCACGTCCCACAGTGGGATTCAAACCCCCGACTCAAGGATCATCAGATCTTTGAGCCCGACGCTCTAGCCACTGCGCCACGAGGGCGGCTTCAAAAGATAAAGATCTTTTATTAATAACTATTCAAATATTTCATCTAAAATCATTTTATATGGGGATTTCAATTGTAAAATAGATAATTGTACGGATAAGAGCTCTAAAATATTAAAAGACGTAATCACTCAATTAAATCTAGTCGATTTACGGACAAGTAAATATGAGAAAATAGATGGTTTCACGTGGTGTGATGCTTATGATACACCTAAGAGTAGAATTGATTTTATCTTCATTAGTAAAATTTTGCTTAATAAAAGCAAATCTCCTATACTACGGAAAATACCAGGAACTCATTCTAAAGGAACTAGAATGTCTGATCACAAAGCAATTAAATTGGTTATAAATATGAGTGAAAACTCTAGAGGAACAGGGTACTGAAAATTAAATATCTCCCACTTACAAAGTAGTGAATATAAAAATGAAATCGTAAATATTATTCAAAATATAAAAAGTTCAAGAGGAACAAACATACATAAATGGGAAGACTTAAAGAACAAAATTAAACTATTCTCAATACATTTTTCAATCAAGGCACATAGAAAGTTTAAAAATAAAATCTCAAACATTGAAAAAGAAATATACTACTCAAAGTTTGATAAGGATCATATTTTTCAGCACTTGTAAAACTTTCAACAAAGGTGAATGACAACCAACACAGAGTGATTTATGTTCAGAAATGTTTACTTCAAGAAATTGTGACAGAAAAATTTGGCAAACATGACATTTCATCGCATACTCCTAAGGTAAAGGGAGAGTACCCTGAAAAGCATGGTAATTTCATGATCACGGAATTGTTTAAACTCTGCACATTCCATTTCACACTGCACAAACAAGTGTCAATAGCGGGTATGGCCTCCGTTAGCTCCAATGACAGCTTGGCAACGTCGTCTCATGCTTCCAACGAGGTTTTGAGTGGACGCAAGAGAGATACTGTTCCATTCTTGGATCAGAACATTTTCAAGTTCCTGGAGGGTGGCTGGTTGTACAGGACGACGTGAAATCGCTACCTGAAGCATATTCCAGACATGTTCGATAGGGTTGAGGTCTGGAGAACGAGCTGGCCAGTCCATACGAACAATTGTCTCACGTTCCAGGTACTCGTCCACCACCCTAGCACGATGTGGACGTGCATTATCGTCCATGAGGATGAAGTCAGGACCAACAGCACCAGCATATGGTCTCACGTACACATCCAGGACTTCATCCCTGTAGCGCACTCCGGTCATCGTGCCTCGCCTTAGGACATGGAGATCAGTTTGTCCAGCTCGACTGATTCCTCCCCAAATCATCAACGACCCACCACCATATCTGTCATGTTCAGCAACATTAGCGTCCTGATATCGTTCTCCTGCCCTTCTCCACACTCGTGCACGACGATCTGTGAAGTCAACACAAAACCTCGACTCGTCTGTGAAAAGTACAGGGGCCCAATCAGCAACCCTCCAATTCACATGAGCCCTGGCCCAATTCAAACGATCTTGTCTGTGTCGCTGAGTAAGAGGGATGCGAATACAGGCTCTCCGGGAACGAAGACCACCTTCATGAAGACGATTACGCACAGTTTGCGTGGAAATGTTAACTCCAGTTGCATTCAGATCATTTCTAAGCGCAGTCGCCGTTGCAAACCGATGACGTCGTGCTGAAATCAAGAGAAAACGGTCATCTTGCTGCGTGGTGGACCTTTCTCTGCCGCCTCCATGTCGATGAGAAGCTGAACCATGAGCTTGATACCGGTTCCAAGCTCTGCAAACAACGCTCTGACTGACACCCCAATAGCTCTGCAACGTGACGTTGTCTTGCACCATTTTCGAGCATTCCTATGCATCTGGCCAATTCTTCAATAGTCAAACGACGTCTTTGACGTTGTGGAGGCATGTTCATAGAGTAACAGTGACTTAAACGAGGTCAGATGTAAAGACAATGGCCAAATTCAAATCAACGACAAGCACTCAGAAATGTGAATAATGTGGGTACCATGCTTCACGTGCTACTCATGATCACTGCAGCATGCATTTCCCTACCTAACCTGTGTTTTGAGGCTCAAGAGGGGTCAGTCCAACACTAAGATGAAATTTGCGTGTCTTATCAATTCATATATTGATTTTATAATGTAAGAACTATATGATCCTTATCAAACTTTGAGTAGTATAAATGAAATAGAATCTCTACCGCATCTCCAAATCGACATGAATAAAAAAAGGAACTTGGAATCACAATTAAATGACTTGTATGACAAAAACGCAAAGGGAGCTCAAATTAGATCACGTGCTAAATGGATTGACGAGGGAGAAAAAAATACCAAGTACTTTTTAAATCTAGAAAAAAAACCATCAATCTTATAATGTTATTAATGAATTACAGAATGAACAAATGAAACTTTAACGACTGACGAAGAAATTTTAGGTGAAATGTGTTGCTTTTACGAAAAACTATATCACACTAACAAGATAAATTCTTCCGACATTGAAAATTATTTAAAAAATAGCAATATCAAATGTGTATCTAAAAGTGCGAAAGACAGTTGTGACCTATTTCCAACTTTGGAAGAATGTCGCGAAGCTGTTATGAGCATGAAACACAATAAATCCCCAGGTTAAGACGGTTTACCGACTGAATTTTATCAATGTTTTTGGGATCAGTTATCGGAACCTTCTATGAAATGCTGAAAGAAATTTTTGAATCAAATGAAATGACCTTTTCCCAAAGACTAGCTATAATATCATTAATTTACAAAAAGGGGGGGAAATCCCTATTAAAAAACTACAGACCTATCAGCCTAACCAATACAGATTATAAGATAATTGCATTCATATTTGCTCGCCATTTACAAAAAGTTATTGATAATTACATAAGCAAAGAACAGACAGCATATATCAAAGGAAGATTTATAGGAAGTAATGCACGGTTAATATTAGATATTTTTGAATATTGGGAAAACAATAATAAAGAGGGATTATTATTATTTCTCGACTTTGAGAAAGCTTTTGATTCACTCGAGTGGAATTTTCTATTTAAAACTTTAGAAACATTCCATTTTGGTACAAATTTTATTAAATGGATTAAAATACTTTACACAAACCCTATCTTCCGTTTAAAAAATAATGGATGGTTATCTAGAACATGTCAGATGCATCGGGGAATTAGGCAGGGCTGTCCTATTTCAGCGATTTTATACCTCTTTGTGGCAGAAATTCTATCAGATAAAATAAAATCTAACAATTCAATTCATGGCTTCACAAAAAAAAAAAATTAGAAAATGAAATAAAAAATATCCAACATGCAGACGACATGACACTGGCTTTAAGTGATACTGAATCACTAAAACATGCATTAAAAACTATTAATAAATTCTGTGAATTAGCAGGATCAAAAATAAACTTCACAAAAACAGAATGTATTTTATTCGGAAACCTAAAAAACCAGTTCGAATCAATAGAAGGAATAAAGGCAACCAAGAAAGCTGTAAAATGTTTAGGTATTTATATTGGTCAAGATAGAATTGAATGTTATAACAAAAACTGGATGAAAATATATCACGAAATTGAAATGTTATTCGAATCATGGAAAAGAAGAAAATTATCACTATTTGGTAAATGTACAATTATTAACACCTTGGCTTTATCAAAAATGACTTATGTCGCGAGTATCCTAGAGTTACCCGATCCTAAGTATATAAAAGACATTAATAAGTTGTTATTTAATTTTCTATGGAATAAAAAAGATAGAATTAAAAGAAATACATTAATAGGGGATATAAAAGATGGAGGGATAGGTATAGTCGATACAGAGTCTAAACTCAAAGCATTAAAATCAACATGGGTTCCACCCCTTATTATAAATAATCACATCCTAATGAAATATGTAGAAAGCTTTTGCAAACCATTGGATATTGACATTAATTATCTAGTTAAGACTTCTGAAACATCAGCTGACGATTACGGCATTCTAAAAAAAATCCCGGTATTTTATAAACAGGTATTTTCCTGTTTCAATCTCTGTCAGGATAAGACAAACCAAACTTTTAAATCCACTGAAAAATTCCTTTTACAACCAATGTGATCTAACAGGAATTTCCTTTTTCAAGGCAAATCAATTTGTTTTGATGATTGGATTAAAAGCGGGATATTATATGTTAAAGATAATTTTAATGAGGATGGGCTATTAAAATCAGGTAAACAAATCTGTGATAATCTTAAGAAAACAAACTGGCTATGCGAATATAAGATATTACGACACATTTTCAAAAAATTTGAACACCGATATGATTTTGCAAAAATCCCCTACGTCTTGGTAAAACAAATTGAGAAAAAATTCTTTTTACAACAAAAAACTAAAAACTTATACTCTGCCTTGATAAAACACAAATTCCAAATACCCTCTCTTACAAAGCAGAGTAGAGAGTTCCAAATAACAGATAAAAAGAAATGGGAATCAATATTTTTATGTAAAGTTAAATGCATTAAAGACAAATCCTTAGCAGAGTTTAATTACAAGCTAATACACAACTTATTGAGTAACAATCTCCTTATCAGCAAATGGGATAAAAATATTACTAATAAAAGTAAACAGTGTCGAGATGAAATCGAAAACACCTATTTTTTTATTTATATTTGGAAGATTGCAAGCATCTGCATTACTTTAACGATTATTTGGAAACATGTTGTTATCGGGTTTTATTTTGATAATAACGAACTGTCTAAGATATATAATTATTTTATATCTATCATTGCATTTAGAATTTACAAATGTAAAATGTATTGTAGAGTTGTACAGGTTGATGAAACAAATGATTTTGTTATTCGCTCTGTCAAGGAATACTTGAGAGAACATTGTCAAGTTCTAAAGCTTTTGCGTAAAAACAAAGAACACTCTTTTTATCAAAATTTTATATCCAAGCTATAATTATTCTCTGATTTTTCCATATAAGATTCAAACATAACTGCATGCTTCTACTTAACTTTGTTCACATACATGTCTGTCATTATTATGAATCTATAAATCCACTATTCAGGGGAACCTGTCCCTGAATAGAGCTGCCCAATGAGTCGGTTATGAACTGTTGTGATATGTGTGGACTCATTGAGGCAGCGTGGCATTTATAAATACCGGATGAACAAATAATCAAACAATTTACATATTTGATTTATATAACGCTATCAATTTGCTATATATATGTGTATCTAAACCTTATTTATATATTATAAACACCATGTGTATGTTGCTTTATATATGTTATGTCATTGAAATAATAAGTTGGACCCTGCGTGGTACCTTAGGGAGAACTATTTATGTATTTTGAGGGAGCTTGGTCAGGGCCCCATCCCTGGCAGCTGCCCTATTATGTTAGTTAGATTTGGATGATTGTTATAGAGTAAGTTCTGGGAAATAAAAGATATGAAAATAAAAAAAAAATAAAAAAAATTATAGATGCATAGGTATATGCAGGGAGCACCATTCTTTCTTTCACGGGTGAGGGAGAAGTACCCGTTCGCTAAGGATGCTCTTGCGGCCCAAATGAGCCACCGACCAACCACGCAAGACTCATATTACCTTTTGAAACAACGGAAAAAGGACGCGGTGTTGGTAACAAGGGTGAAAACACAGAGGACGTCCTGAACAACTTCTTAAGGACGGAGATGAACATTACGGATGAGATCCAGTTCCACAGGGTACACAGAATTGGGAGGAAAATTCATGGAAAACACCGACCTATTGTGGCAAAATTTGTTGTATACAAAGAAAGGGAACGCGTCAGAAGAGCTGCTCCATCCACACTCGTGGGGAAGCCGTTTGGGATCAATGAACAGTTCCCCAAGGAAGTGAACATTCGTAGGAAGGCTCTCTACCCCCATTATAAGCAGGCGAAACGGCAAGGATTGAAAGCTGTCATGGTTGCAGATAAACTCTACGTAGATGGCAAACAATTAGTGCCAGCCGAACTGCGAAACTCAACAAGCACTGCAACATTAGCTGAGCAACGCCCACACTTTCCTGCGGCAAGCAACGCAATCCGACTAGAAAAGCCGCAATGCGCGAGCGCAGCATTAGGGTTGTCAAAGAGAGCGATCCACCGGAAATATCACACTCGAAAATGTAAATAATAGTAACTCTCTCAGTACAAATGTAAGACTGCTTAGTGTTAATGTATGCGGGTTAGTATCCAAACTACCAAATACAGAATTTGTTGACTTTATTAACTAATATGACATTGTGTGTCTTACGGAAACGAAGACAGACTCGGCGGATATTATTGATATCCCAGGCTACAGTGTTTTTTGTAAACATAGGAAACAATTGTCTTCTTGCAAATCTGGAGGCATTATTGTGTATGTAAAGGACTCTATTTCAAAATTTTGTAATGTTGTTAGCAATGAATGCGATTCTATACTCTGGCTTAAAATACAAGGCAAAGCCTTTTCTATTGATGATGATTTAATGATCGGCACAGTGTATGTGCCCCCTATTGACTCAAAATGTTCATCCATTGACATTTTTGAGGATATTGAAAACGAAATTTCCAATTTTTCTACAGAGAATAAATGTATATATTTAGTTGGAGATTTTAATAGCAGAGTTTCTACTGTTAAAGATTATACTGATCATGATGAGTTTACACCAACTTGTAAATTTAATAATTTGGAATGGGCTGATGATCAAATTGATATACAAATTCTAAAACAGCATGGCTTTTATATAGAAAGAAATTCTAAAGACACAACGGTAAACCAGTATGGTAAGAAATTAATTGAATTTGTAAACATTGCAATATTATTATTCTCAATGGTAGATCAGAAAGTGATCAAAAAGGTGAAGGTACTTGTAAAAACACTAGTATTGTGGATTATTGTATAAGCAATATCAATTGTTTAAGATTCATTCATGATGTTAAAATATTATCCTTTTCTCAATTTCTCTCTGATGTTCACAATCCCATAGAAGTTTCATTAGTATTTTTCTTTGATTGTCCTAAGAGTTTGAAATATCAAGAAAAACAACAGAAGGAAATTGCTAAGTGTTGGAATCCTGAAAAAATAAAATTTTATCATGATGCTGTTGAAGACAAAGAGCATATTATATCAATACTAGAAAATCAAATTAAAGATGCTAAAGGGGACCAAATCTCTACATAATTCATAGATAACATAGTTAAAAAATTGGAAACATCCTGGTAGAATGTGCCAAAGATACATTTGGAAAAAAAATAGCATGTACAAAACCACAACAGGGCACAAAGCCTAAGTATAAAAAACCATGGTTTACACATGAATGTCAAAGTGCTAGGCAAAACTATAGAAAAGCAAAGCGATTGTATAAATCATATGTAATGGTGTATCCTCAGAGGTATTTAATTGTACTGTTGGTGTTAGACAAGGGGAAAATTTGTCACCCTTCTTATTTTCTTTGTATCTAAATGACCTTGTCTTTCTGAATATTGTGAGAAAGAGCTTAACTTATACCTACATCTATTTGTTTTATTGTATGCAGATGATACCATTTTACTTGCTGAAAAACCAGAAGATTTCCAACATCTTCTCAACACTTTCTCAAATTACTGTAAGAAATGGCATCTTAAGGTCAACAGTAAGAAAACTAAAGTTGTAATTTTTGGTAGAGGTAAAAATAAATGTTCTTTCACATTTGAAGGTTCACAACTCGAACTAGTTGACAACTTTAAATATCTAGGGGTTACATTTAGTAAAAGCAATTCTTTTCATCTAAACATTAAGGAATTGTTCGACAAAGCTACCAAAGCCATGTATGGTGTCATAGGTAAATGCAGGAAACATAATCTCACTATAGACTGTAAATTGGATATGTTTGACAAGGTAATTAAACCAATTCTCCTGTATGGATGTGAGGTGTGGGGTTATCAAAATTCTAAAATTATTGAGAAATTACACTTGAAATTTTGTAAGCATATTCTGAGTATGAAAACTACAACCCCTAACTTTATGGTTTAGAACTGGAAATGCAAAACTACCAATTGAAACAGGTAGGTGGTTTAATATTGCTAGAGAAAACAGAATCTGTAAATTATGTGAATGTAAAGATATTGGGGATGAATTTCATTATGTGTTTAAATGTACTGATATATGTATACAAAATGCTAGAGTTGTATATTTACCAAAATATTACCATAAGAACCCTAATATTTTGAAATTTGAATCACTTTTTAATGTAACAAATAAGACTCAATTAATGAAAATTTGTAAATTTTTAGGTGTGATATTGGAGAGAGTTAGCTCTCTTAGTTAAACATTCTTCACGCATGCAAATTCTTTCATTACGTTGCATATTGTATTTTCTCTACACTGTATTATTGCGGTAATGAGAATAAAATCATTGTCATTGTCATTCTCAGGGTAATCGGGAGCGTCATGCGGAATGACCAGGAGGTACGGATATTGTTGCTTGATGTTGGTATAAGTGGGTCAAGGCTTTCCATTCACATTAAAGTAAATCAATCAATTATTGTATTGTCATAAGATGAGGGAGCTTTGACCATACCGCCAACCCTAACCCTCCGCCCATGATTAAGGATGTGACATCGGATATTGAAGAGGTCGGTGAGGCAGAGGCAGAAGAACAGGCTTTGGTATGCATTGAAAAACATTTGCCTTGTATGTATATTAGGCTTTGTTCAAAACCATTTTAAAAAGAGGCTGCACGTTTTGCAGGCATCTCACCACCGGAGCATTATACCTCTTGAACATGGTAGGCGGATGTTTTCGAAACAACAGGCACATTACAATGGTGACAGAGAACATTTCAACATATCTTTGTAACAGTTTGACCTGTGGTCTCCGGTTTGAATACTAATTTTAGCGTTTGAAATGGGGCTCAGGGTGGGTGTAAGCTGTGCTCATATGTAAAATGGCAGTTTGGCCAAAAATTTAAAGTGCCTTGTACATCACCTAATGGGATTTTTTTCTGGGGGGAAAACGCAGTTCTCTGAGGTTTTTCCAGTGCATTTATATCCAAGAAATAAGACCATTGTGACATTTTGGAATGTCGAGCCAACCTTCAAAATATGGATTTTAACATTTATTTCTCGCAATTAAAGGCCTGTGTAAAGCAGAATAATGACGTATGAAGTATACTGACTCCGAGTCATTTTTCTACAGAAAAAGCCAATTATTCTACGAGTGGGTCATTATTTTAAGGGGGTCATTATTCTGCTTTACACCTGCTCTCTTGAGACAGCCCCATAGCCAAAAAATCCCATTATTCTTTGGATGTTATAGACAAAAAATGTAAATCCTTTATCAAGTCTAGAATCTTCTGGGGGGGGGGGGGGGGGGACTCAGTGGAACTTGTTCTATTCTAGAATGAATAAATACATGACCCCGAAGGATTCCAAATGGAAATCTTGATGTATTCTTTCATATTTCAGAAGTTTGATGTCATAGCGTTAGGGTTTTTCGAGTTTCCTTTATTTTTTGTTGAAACCATGTCAAAAAGGGTTTTTATTGGGTAAAAATCATATATTTGACCATTAAAGAGTAAAGTGAAACATAATGCAAATTTTAATCCATTTAACTTTTAATGAAAATGATTTTGTAAAGTTCATAAATAGATTCTTAATACAAAATAATGCAAATCCCCCCCCCCAATTTTTTTTTTATTTGCTTGTTTTTTCAGTATGTTTAAAATATTTTTAAGGTATGTAAATAAGTGTTTTCATCATTGTAATTACAATGTTATGTTTAATGCAAGTTTATTTTTATAGGCTTTTTATTATGGGCTGTTCTTACCACACTAGGGATCTTGGTTATTTTCTTAAAGAACTTCCTACTCCAGAAATGTACAAATGACTCTACCTCATCTGCGTCAAACCCAGACACAAGCCAGTTTCCACTTACACAGTTCCACACTCCTCCATTTGCTCTCCTGCTCCCCCTACCCCCCAACCCAGTGACAGCGACGCTTCACGATCTTCGCCCATAGCCAGCGCTCCCCCAGCACCTCTACCCCCCAACCCAGTGACAGCGACGCAAAAGAGAGAGAAGTTTGTAAATTTATGTTTTGTATAAACATACCATATACTCCTTGGAGGATCCGGACTCCGTGCAGTTATTTACCACAACGAATGGTTTAGTCGGTGATGCTGAGGCCGAGAACCGATTATATGAACTCCAGTGGGAAAAGCACATCGACAATTTATGGCAAGAGGTTCTGTCTGATATGGAATCCCCTATCAAATTAATTCGACGTTCATTTTGACATACTGAATCGGGATATATAAACTGTTAATTCCTTGTACGACGGGTGAAGAAAAAAGCTACCTCATTTTATTTAATAAAGGTGTATGGAACAAATTTGGAAAAGTATAAGTGAATTGTATATTAAGAGATGTAATGGATGTGAAATTGGGCACCCATCTCAGACCAAACATTCCTATTTGACGGACTCCCTGTATATAAAACTGTTGTATTAATTTGAATTGGCCTTCATTAAGCTGGACACACAAAAGATATGTTGCGAGTCTAAGCATAGGTATGAGAATATCTTTTGACATACCATAAATAGGACCCTGATTATGAATGCATTCGGAGAGGAGTATTATACTTTATGAAAGTTTAGTGTCACCAGACTTTAATAATGCATGCTTGACTGGTTAGGATGCACCGCGAGGACCATACTTTCTCTTAAATTTATTTTGAGAGCATGTATCAAGTTGTCTGTGTGCTGAAAAACCTGATCATGTGTAGTTATTGTGATTATATTTCAGAAAACATCATAAGATATAACATTGCAAATGCCTTTCAAATTTAGCTAAAATCAGCTCTTTAAAGGGTACACCCCTTTAACAGTTTGTGGGCTCTTCCATACAGGTGACTATATCACACCTGAGTGACCGTCTAACAATGCTTTTCAATTTTAGCTAGTGCATGGAATAGTTGGACGTCTTGTGTTTGTTCACTTTTCACATGAGTGTAGAATTTGGATATGTGCTAATTAAATTAACATGGCTCAAAGTCAGCTCCTAACTCCTGATGCAGCAGGAAAAAGGACACCAAGAATGGATATTTTACAGCTTCAGTTATCTGAAAATGAGAGGATGTCCAACGTTTCTTCAGATGAAGATAGTTCTAAATATCACTCGCCAAACATAGGCAATAAAGAAAATAGCACGCCATCAAGGGGCAATAAGAATTCGCCAAACCAGGGCAATAAGAACTCGCCAAAACAGGACAATAAGATACGGACACAAAAGGCCCACTATATTAATGATGAATCTCAGTCGGAACCTACTAGTGATGATGCAGTCGCCGGATAGCTGAATAATTGCTCAGGCGACTATAAATAAAACAAACAAAACAAAAAAAAACACAAAAAAAAACTAGTGATGAGGACCGTGATTGGAGAAAAGAAAGAATTCACGAACGAGTTATCCACGACAAAGGTAAAAATGAAAGTAGAAAAAGAAAGCGTAAATATGACGAATCTGAGACTGAGAGCTCCGAGTCAGAAAACACAGACACAGAGTCGGAGAGTGATGAACAGACGTCAGACTCGGATATGTTTAACCCATCGAAAGTGTTGAGAAACAAAGGAGGTGAGAGAATACCTGTTAAAATATCAAAATACATAGAGAAATATGCAAACAGTGGCATTTCTAAGAATACAAGACAAGAAATCACCAAAAACTGTAGAATTCCAAATACAAAGAGATTAAAATCTAAGGAAACTGATCGGTTTGTGAAAAAATTATTTAAGAAGTTTAACCAACCCATGTCAATGAAGAAAGAGAAGTTAGTTATTAATACACAAAACCGCATTCTCGATGCTACCGGTCCTCTGGCTATCCTTTAGCAGGAAGCAGAAAAGTTAAAGAAAGCTAACAAGGGCATCGACCCTAATGATGTGATTGGCATTGTACAAAGAGCCTTAGTGCTAATAGGGAATGCACATTACGTGTACATGACGGATAGACGCAAGACTCTATTAAACAAATTAGTACCTGAATGTGTCGACCTTATTGAGGATAGTGTTGGGAAAAGGGCATTGAAAAAATCTAAAGACAAATTGTTTGGCAACAAATTCAGAAAATTACTGGCTAAAGACACTAAAGATAATAGAGAACTATTTGGACTTCTACCCAACATGGCCTACAGAAAAAACTCTAAACGGGGAAATTATCGCAATGACTATAAGAATTCTTTCAGGAATGACGGATACAGATCACTGCAGTTTTTTCGAGAAGGGCCCTCAAACAACAGACAGCAGTTTGGGGGCCACAACTACAGAGGGCAGTCCCAACAGAGGGGGAGAGGATTCAGAGGAAGGTCCAAGAACTCTTTCGAGAGAAAGACAGAGGATCAGTAGATGTGAAGGTGAGTTTAAATCAACCAAACTTTGTTGTTGTGATGAAAGAAATTGTATATGCTCCTGTTGGGGGAAGAATAAAAAAATTCCAAAACAATTGGGAAAAACTATCAAAAGATCAATGGATTTTAGAAACAGTAAAAGGTTTAAGATTAGAATTTGTCGAGAATCCCCCAATTCAAATACATTTCCCAAATACCCAGTGTTTGCAGACGAGAAAACCCAGTTGATAAACAAGGAAATTTCCTCCATGTTAGAAAAGAATGTTATTTGTCAGGTAGATCACTCAAAGGACGGGTTCATAAGTCCCATTTTTCTTGTAGAAAAAAAGGGAGGGGGACAGAGACCTGTCATAAACCTAAGAGATCTGAATGGTTACATGGTATACAGGCACTTCAAACAGAGTTTCCGAAAACTATCGGTCCTACCGGCAAAACCGATAGAAAATCAAAATGTCCGATAAAATCTGCTCTTCTATCGGTCCGCATGACCGATATAGTACTTTCAGCATTCCGGAAATTTTCGGTATCTACATCGCGATTTTGTCTTTTAGTTGCAGTCTCAAAAACGCGTAATGAAGAGTATTTTAGAAGTTTCTTATACGAGCGCTTAAAATACACTGATCATTTCGTATTAGTCATGTCATGGCCGATTAAATTTACACCAGGCTCAAAGCTTGGTGTAAAACGTAAAGCCTCACAGACTCCAAGTTCAAGCATAGAGAAAAAAAAGTACGAGGAAACCCGTGTAAGGGAATTTAACCCGGACTGGAAAAAAGGACGTGAATGGCTGCAATACTGTGAAGAACTGGGTATGACCTGTTCCACGTGTGTGGAGGTATGTAATACTCGGCCCCACCACAAGTCTACCTTTACAACCGGATCAAAGAATTTCCGATACTCCACTATTTCCGACCATGAACCATCATCACTTCACTTAAAATCGGTGGAAATTGTTGAAGCTAGGAAAGCGGCTGCAAATCGTGACACAGTAGCACACAAGAGCGTTATTTCATTGAACAATTCTGTTAGGAAACAGATAGAATATAAATTCAGGAATATCCACGCCATAATAAAAAACAATCGGCCCATATCTGATTTTATGTGGCTGAATGATCTTGATGAAGCAAAGGGGTTGCACCACGGTAACACGTACAACAACCAAAAGGCAGCTACCGTGTTTTTTGAAAACATTTCTGCTTGCGAGAAGGAAAAACTGGAGAAATTGATGGTGGATGTGAAATTTTTCTCTCTTACCATGGACGGAAGCACAGATCAAGGTACTGTTGAACAAAAGACTTTGTTTATAAGATTTTCAGTGGATGGGAAAATCACTACCCGTTTTTTGTGCATTGGGGAGCCAGAATCAACCAGTTCGTTGGATCTATTCAAGTTTGTGCAAAAACAGATGACAGATAACGGATTGGATGACCATACGCAAAAATTAATCGGATTTGGAAGTGATGGTGCTTCGAACATGACTGGGGTGAAAAATGGCCTGGTTTCCAAATTGAAAGAGATTCATCCTGAATTGATAGGTAAACAAATTTATGCTTTGCAAATTGATTCTGAAAACTTCACTGGTTTAACTGATATGACATTAATCATGATAGGAAGTGTGGTTATTTTTATAACATTTTCTTATTTTTGCAGGTGTCCATTGTATAGCGCACCGACTAGAATTGGCGTCCCGTGACGTCTTTAGAAAAGACCAAATTTATGCCCAGTTATCAACACTATTGTTGGGTCTCTTCTATTTCTACAAGAATTCATCAAAACAAAGAAAGAGCTTGAGAGAATGCATCAAGGTGTGTTTATTTATTTTTGTTTATTGCTAAAATAATTCAATTTACATGTATCCAATGATGTTGTGTAATAACGGAATTTATTTCATGCTAAATAATATATGCCGGCTAACTTACATTTGAGTGATCTAATGAAATATTTCCACTAGGTACTGGACATCAAAGGTACTCTACCACATAAGATAAACAGTACAAGATGGCTCCCACATATGAAGCGGGCTCTAGACAATTTGTTTAGAACATTTCCAGCCTTCCTTAGTCAACTACAAAATGCCAGTCACGTGAACCCCAAAGCAGAAGGTTTGGCAAAGATGCTGTGTAACTTGCAGATACTAGGATTTGCATCTACCTTAGAGGTAATTTCTAAAAATGTAGACTTTTAAGTCTATGGTCTTAGTGTTGATGATATAGAAGTGAAGATGCTATGATTTTGACTTGTAAACTTGATTTTAGGAAATAGTGAAGCCACTAGCAAGACTGTCTCAAATGCTTCAAAGGAAAGACTTGACGTTGGCTGATGCTAGAGACGCCATATCTAAAACAAAAGATGTACTGAACTTGAAGTTGTGTGAGGCAAGGTATGGGTATAAAGCGGTTTTTCCTAATGGAGATGTAAACTTAAATCAATCAATGTTTAGTATTTGTAACAATGAAAATCTCAACTTCAAATTGATATCTTCACAGCAACAGTGAGAGAACAAAACAAATAATGGAGACCAGGCACTTCCTTGGATACCCGCTGAAAGGAAATGCGATCTGTGATATGGAGAAGAAAGCAAGAGAGATTACCAGTGGGCTTGTCAAACAAATGGATCTCCGATACAGAGACACAAATGAGGATCTATTGAAGTCTACCCTTGTTGCCAGCTTTCGAAATTGGCCAATACTTAATGATCCAGGTAAATGAAATATATGTTAGCATGTTTTGTTTTTGTTCACATTGTTTTGAGTTAACTTTATTAAGTTGTGTTGTATTGAATATTCTGATTTAATTCAATGTTGCATTTGTTATTTTTTCTTTTTTGATTTGTTGTTTGTTTTCCAGTTGACTAACATATAGAGTACCAAAATACACCACACAACTCGGACAGTTAAGGTACAAAAGTGTTGAGATCATTTATGAATACTTATTAAAGCAAAAATATCCAGCGTTATATCTTTACATGATGAAATTCTTTATTGATAAAATCTAAAACTAATTTTAATCGATCTAATTTTAGAATTTGGTGTGCATGAGATATCGACACTGACAAAGTTCTTTAAGTGCACATTAGAGCAAGTCAGTAGCAACACAGACTATTTGGAAGAGTGGCAAACTCTGAAGTGTTTAGTGTACAAGAGGTAATAAAATATCTTTTTATGATACAAGGTAATCTTTTATCAAATCCAAATCATATCAATTTTGGGGAAAAAAAATTACACATCATTCTAAGAAAATATTTTATTTTTTCAATCAGGTTTTCTGGAAAGCTGCGGGATCTGAGCTGGGGATCTGTCTTCAATAGCTTCTCTGATTGCGGAGTCTCGAATGTACTGAACATCATAGACCTTGTCCTGAGTCTGCCACCGACAAGTGTCATCAACGAGACTGCCTTCAATCAGATGAAGCTATTGAAGACAGAGAGGAGACAGCGCCTCAGCAACAAGCATTTAAATGACTGTATGCTCATTCGGCTGGAAGCAGCAGATATCTCAGAATTTGATCCTCAGCCAGCAGTTGATAGATGGATGGTAATGAATCAAATTCATTTTATTGTCATGCATATATTCACCAGTGTTTGATTGATAGAAAATTAATTTGTACTCTTTTATTCATAGTTGACAGGAAATAGGAGGCTTTCATATAAGCGACCATCTAAGGGACACCTGTCCACAGCAAGTGAAACTCAACAATCTGAAGAGACTGTCGTTGACATAGATGACTTTGAAGTAGTTCCTCAGCTTGAAAGTGCAAACACCGTTTCCGAGAATGAGAGTGATAGTGAGAGGGAATCAGAGTATGAGAGCGAGTCAGATGTGGAGCAGAGCGAGAGCTAGAATGAGGATAGATTGAGAGAAGTCATATTGGAACTAGAAATGGAAACAGAGTAACTGTTGTAAAATAAAATGAATGTTTGATGTTATATGTTTTAAAGTTATTTCTTTATTTTGAACTCTTAGGTTTAGAGGAGGAACAGTTACAACAGCAGCTATTTGCTTCTGTTTTATTCGGACTGATAAAATTTGCTCCGGACTGGTAAAACACACAAGTTATCAGTCCGAATGACTGATTAAATGTTTTTGATTTCGGAAACTCTGTTCAATTGATTGATTGATTATTGCTTTCCGCCACACTCAACAATTTTTCAGTTATCTGGTGGCGTCCAGTTTTTGTTGGTGGAGGAGAGAATCCAGATACAATGTACCTGGGAAGAGACCACCGACCTTCCGCAAGTAAACTGGCAAACTTCCTCACATAACGCCGCGGCCGAGATTCGAACACGCGCCGACAGAGGTGAGAGGCCTTGTGATTTTGAGCCCGATGCTCTAACCACTCGGCCACGGAGGCCCCTGAACTCTGTTCAAAATGGAGGGTATCAATCAAGTAAACGATATGATTCAACAAAGAGATTGGTTAATAAAACTGGATCTCAAGGATGCTTATTTTACAGTCCCGATTTGCAATGTAGATCAAAAGTATCTCAGGTTTCCTTGGGGTGGAAAGACTTATCAGTTCCAATGTCTCCCATTTGGGATATTAGTAGCACCCTGGGTATTCACCAAGCTAATGAAAGTCCCTATAAGTTACCTTCGGCGCATGGGAATGAGATTAATTATTTAACTAGACGATATTCTCATTATGAATCAGTCAAAACAGGGAGCTTTAGACGATGGCAAAAAAGCAAAGGAGGTTTTAGAAAGTTTAGGTTTCATAGTAAATCTCCAGAAATCTGTTCTATCTCCAGTACAAGCAATAGAATATTTGGGATTCATAATCACCTCCGATTTAATGAATATATCACTACCCACAGAAAAAGTAAAGAAGATAAAGAAAATATGCCATATGATCTTAAACTCAGACACAACAACAGTAAGGAAATTATCAGAAATCATTGGAAATCTAACTGCAAGTGTGCAAGCAGTTCCACAGGCCCCATTACATTATCGCCATTTGTAGAGGGAAAAAAATCAAGTCTTGAATCAAAGTCAGAATTACGATGCTCAAGTCATCCTGTCCCAAGCCTCAAAAGAGGATTTACAATGGTGGGTCAATCACCTGAAAGAATTAAATGGAAGAAGAATAACTGTAGATCAGACAACGATAGTCATTCAAACAGACGCAAGCAAACAGGGATGGGGAGCAGTCTGTCAAAATGTAAGGATAGGGGGATCTTGGTCAGAGACCGAAAAGCAATACCATATAAACATATTAGAACTTTTGGCAATAACTCATGCAGTAAAATCATATCTGAAACAGGAATCAAATCAGGTAGTTCTAATTCAGACAGACAACAAGACAGCTATGACATATATAAACAAGATGGGGGGCACTGTGTCCAACCTTTGCAACAATTTAGCATTAGATCTCTGGAACTGGTGTCTGAGGAAGGACATCTCAATGAGGGCAGAATTCATTCCTGGGGTGGAAAATGTTGTGGCAGAGTGGGAGTCGAGACATCATCACGACTCGAGCAACTGAGGGTTAGACCCATTCATATTTCAAATGTTGATGAACAAGACCTTGAATTGCAATGTATACCTTTTTGCGAGCAGATTGAATACAAAACTAGATCGGTTCTACAGCTGGCTCCCAAACCCAGAAGCCGAGGCACACAATGCTCTCTTACACCCTTGGATGGGGATAAAGGGTTATGCATTTCCCCCGTTTTGCCTAATCTCGCAGTGCCTCTCGAAGGTACAGAAGGAGAAATCAACAATCCTTCTAGTAACTCCAGTCTGGCCAGCCCAGCCTTGGTACGCAACAGTATTGAAAATGTGCATTCAAGATCCAATTCTCCTCCCAACAGTCCATCATCTTCTACTCTCAGACAAGGGGGAACCCCATCCCCTGATAATGAACAATGCTCTCCAGTTAGCCGGATGGGTTGTCTCAGGAAATCCATGCGAACAATGGAATTATCGACAGAAACTGAGGACCTTATCCTCAACTCATGGGGAAAAGGTACAACAGCTTCTTACAACTCAGCCTGGAAAAAGTGGGCTGGCTGGTGTATCAGAAGGGAGGCTGATCCATTTTCAGCATCTATAACGCAGGTGTTAGAATTTTTGACCTTTTTGTTTAATGAAGGATTTCAGTATAGAACAATTAATGTTCATAGGTCCGCCATTTCTTCTGTTCTACCCCATATGAATAATCTACCTGTTGGTCAACACCACTTAGTGAAGCTCTTAATGAAAGGTATTTTGAGGGGGAATCCTCCTTTGCCCAGATACCAAAGAACATGGGACGTGGATATTGTTTTGAAATATTTTGATTCTCTCCCTTTCAACAAGGACTTATCCTTGAAACTTTTATCTAAAAAATTAGCAACACTTTTAGCTATCGCTGCTCCTAAGAGAGTTTCGGAAATTGCTAGATTTGACAAAAATTTTATGCAAATTAATATAGAAAGCATAAAATTTTACATACCTGGACTCTCCAAAACTCAAAAAGACTACTTCTAGAGAAGTAGTATATGCTAGATACCAGCAGAATGCAAAGTTGTGTGTGGTAGAATGTCTTTTAGAATATTTTGAAAGAACAGATTCATTCAGAGATTCAGATCAATCAAGAGACCCTGTATTAAGGACTATTATAAAACCTCACAAAGGTGTTACGGCAAATACTGTTTCAAAGTGGATAAAATTCTACGCATGCGCGTACAAAGGTGGTCATGATTTTTTCGCTCAGGTAAAAATGTGAAAAACTTCTCTTAAAACAGCCTGAAATGGTGGTACATGTAACGGATATGGTGAGAAGGTATACCAGGTTAGATATATGTTGTAACTATTGATGAACTTTGAGCAGAAAACGTATATTGGACATTGATCATTGAGTGAACTGTTAACACAGCGCTGACCAGTGAAACCTGTTACTATATTTAACCCATGTGTGTAGTCCGAATGTAATTGTGTGCCAAGGTCCGTGTAATGTTTTAATTGTGCTCATTATACTATGGTTGATAATCTCAGTGATTTAAACCGCAAAATATCATTTTCATCCACTGACAATACTTCACCGTCTATTTGTCACCTCCACAAAAAACACAGAGACTTGTCAGATATGAATTCTTCAGAAAGCATATCCCAGGCGGATCCTACTCCACCCGGCCATATCCCACAGCCTTTTGCAGGTAACATCCCACAGCCATATCCACCGTATCAATTTATGCCCGGTTTTGGTATGGTACCCGGTATGCCAGGTGCACCAGTAGTAGTACCTAACGCTACTTCCACCCCAGCCTATGGTTCTCCAACTTCAAATCAAAATCCCCCTCCACAGGTTATCCCTGACATTTCTGATAAAGCTTTAGACAAAATTGTCAATGCTGTCCGTTGCACAATGATGCAGGAGTTCAAATCGTATGTAGATTCTCGAGTCACTCCCCTTTGTCAGGCATTCAACGACATGTGTGAGAAGAACAAAGAGTTGACCAGACGCATCGATGAACTCGAGATGTACAGTCGTAGAGAGTGTGTTAGAATTTTCGGGGTTCCTGAAGAAAAAGTGGACACAGATAAAGTTTTCAGCTTGTGTGAGAAGCTTGACATCCCCCTGCAAAAATCCGATCTTGTAGTGTCGCATAGAGTGGGCCGGGCCCATCGGGGAAAGACAAGCCGCGCCCTATCATTGCTAAGATTACGAACTATAATCTAAAGCACCGACTCCTCAAAGAGAGTAAAACTAAAAAACTTCATAACATGGAGGGAACCAAGGGGGTATGGGTCAACCAAGACCTTACCCGAACAAGGTCAAAGATCGCGGCTGAAGCTCGGAAAATAGTGAAAGAAGGTCGTGCTAAGTCTACATTTACCTGGGACGGTAAGATTTTCGTAGTGGACAATGCCGAGCGGAAACACAAAATTCTCACTATGGATGAACTGATAGCGTTATATAGCAAGATAGGTGCCCCTCCAGAACCCTCATCTCATCCTAACCCCCCGTTCACACATAGACGCCGCTTCTACTACGATCAAAAATTGGCCGAAAACGTGGCCGATCGTGACAAATCGCAGGAGAAACGTGGTATGATCGCGGCTGGATCTTCATGATCGGGAAGCTCTACGCTCTCGCCACGCTTATTTTGAACATGTTCAAAACAAGCGTAGCGGGATCGTGGCCAACAAGAATCGGAGTAAAGTCGTAGAAAGCGCGTAGTAGAAGCGCCGTAATCGTAAAAGCAGCGCAGTGGCATCGTAGTGAGATCTTCATGATCGTAGTGAAAGCGAGGTAAAAGCGTAGTACAATCGGCGAACTATCGAGTACGCTCCTACAACGCTCTCACTACGTTCCTGCTACGACCTCACTACGCTCCTGACGATCTTACGAAGACCGACTCTGACCTTACGCTGATAATACCACGACCTATTATGCAACCTTTTCAAAGAGCGGCACTACCTTTGATGATCATTTGCAGTTGAGACTTCGAAGGTTACACATCTTTTTATTACAGTTGCAAAAATTGAAAATGCCCCGTCAACCTCGTAATAAAGGCCGTGGAAAATCTACGGCTGCAAGGTCTGGTACTCAAGTTCTTGAAAATACAGCAACAGAAAATACTGAGGGAGGGAAAGAACATGGCGAGCCTTCAACCGTTGAAGCTGGTGTCATTCCTTCCACAGAAACTCCTGATCCTGATGACCACTCTATTGAATCTCAATTTGAAATAAAAGAAAGTGGAAATGATTTCCAACAGAAGCGCAGGAAAGTGCTGACAGATCTTACGGATGATCAGGAACAGACTATGGTTGAATGGCTTAGCGCACATCCAATCCTGTACAACAAAAAGCTAAAGGGGTATAAGGAAACACAAAAGAAGGAATATCTCTGGAGGGAACAGGCCAATCTGCTTGGTAAAGACGTTGAGATTATTAAAACCTGGTACAATAGCATTCGGACAAGGTATGGGCGGCTGAAGAAAACGCGATCCGGTGCCCCAGATGAGGAACTAACAGAAAGGGACAGTTGGATCCTGCGTGAGTTTGGTTTCCTGCAGCCCCATATCACTGAAGTAAAAAAACGCACTGCTGTTAGTGTAAGTAGATAACCACACATTCATTATAGGGTTGAATTCATGTCATGTGTCTGAGTCTTGATGTCTTTGGAACAAACATATTTCCAGGCGAAAACTGCCTGAATGCCCATCAGCAATCAATTAATAATCATTCACATAACATATCAAGCTGACGTGATGGCTTTAATGGTTTAAAAGCCGATAAGTAAAATAAGAACACCATGTTAATATTCATTGCACATGAAAATGTTGATAGCGTATCAATTCATACTTATTTTCGTAACAGATGATAGCAAAATTGGTGCCAACAACCCATGAAGAGACTTTGACATCAGACACTGCTGATGCCCAAGCTGATATCGCTGGTGCCGGCACTCTCTCTATTGACGCTGTCGATGATTCCACTACAACAGTGTCCACTTTGACAAATGTATCGTCAACATCAACGTATTCAAGAGCCTCCCGAAATCAAAACCGGTCCTCCGATGATGCAATCTTGGCAGACCTAGCAAGTAGTCGGGAACAGCTTATTAATTTGCAGCGGGAGTTCCTGGGTCGCATCAAAAATACACCAGAACCGAATGAACGTGATGCCTTCTTTAACTGGGTTAAGCAAGCTGTGGTAGACCTTAATAAGACTCTTTGGCGCCGCTTCCAGACTGACGTACAACAACTGGTCAACCGCTACACTGACATGCAGGAGCAGCAGCAACAATTCCAGACTAGACCTGACCCTTCCTCTAACAAGGATAGTGACCCCTGTTCCATACAATGGCAGCCTAATCCCTCACAATGGCCATCCCAAGTCATTAATATTTCAGCAACCAGACAAACAAGCGTGTACTCCTCTCACCAGTAGACCGTCACAAGAGGGATCAAGTATGGTGTTTTCAGGCCTTACATCGCTGTTAGATATGGATGACGATTGTATATTATTTGTAACAAGTTGTCTTCTGTGCAAGACAAGATGACAAGAAGTTCCCAATTTATTACTATCACCATTAAACAATGAAGAATACAGTGATCTGAAAATAGGAAAATATTAACCAAATAATCAATAAAATTGATGGATATCGTTTAAGCTAGGCGTGACCAGCCGATTGAACGTGCCGAGCCAAACACGTCCGCCCGTTTAGATGAAATGAGGGCCAAAGTGGAGTGTTGGTCAATGAGCGTTGTAACCTTAACACCCATCAACCTCAGCCACCAGGATCCCCTCTTCCACCGACACGGGTCACATCCCACGGCAAACAGGACGCCTCTTTTAGTCGCCTTTTACGATCAAGCAGAGGATACTGTGGGCCAATTCTTATCCCCCGGACCCACACGGGGCTTTTTTCTTTTAAGATTTTCTTCTTTTCCCCTATTACAAAATTTCATTCTTACTACTTGTTTGTAAACTTCCGACGAACATCAATGAACTTGGCCTCTGGAACACAACCTACCCTGACCGGAAACTTAGATATAAAAAAACTGTCCAATAACATGATTTCAATTCATGATTACCGTGTCAGATTGGGAATGTTCTATGGCCGTGCAATTAAATTGAAGGGTATGAAATGTGTACCATATCCTTATTAGACCCCTCATTATTAGTATGTACCTTATTGATGTTCGTTCTTTAACAAGTCTGTAAGATTTTGTTGGTTTATTTCATATAGAATTCTTCTCTATTTTTTATGCATACATACCGAAATTTGTGTAACCCGTTCCTTACTTCTACAAATGACCATCTCAATTATATAAGTGCATTGATTATAGGGAGATGAATTTATATAAGCAGATTTGCTTTTTTTCAAATCCCTGTCTACATATGTACATCATAATATTGTTAGCTGATCATGTTTTCTTGAATAAATATTGTTTAAACCAAACTGGATAAAAGATGTGATGTCCTTTGCTGGTATTGACACTACTTTATTTAAGGCACATTCAACCCGAAGTGCTACCACTAGTAAAGCCATTAAAAGTGGCATATCTATCGATAACATTCTATTGATGGCAGATTGGAAGCATGCTGGAACATTTTTTAGATTTTATTGTCGGTCAACTGATGAGACTAATGGTTTTTCTAGGACAATATTGAATTTAGGTCAGTATAGGTTAGCTTTGAACCTATGTTGTTTTCTGAAATATAATTTCAGATTTTATGAGGGCATTAACCCCTTCTCTACCGTACCGGTCAATTTGACCGGTGGCGCGTAAAAACAGGAGAACGCAAAAGGGGCGCCTTTAAATCTTTGAAACCACGGCCATAAGACGTATGAGTTATATATCATATTTTACAGAATCTCTTGTAGTTTGTAATCATGTAAAAATCAATAATGTAAATAGAGACATATAAGAGATTTTGGCATTTGAAATGAAAGGTGCTGTCGTGAAAATATGACGTTATGCATTGCCGCAAGCCATTTTTGCCTTCGGTGTTGCTTTATTCAATTTTATTTTTAATGCAATATATCGTATACCTTAGGAAAGCATACTGTCCACACTTTTAGTGTATATGAAAATTATTTTAATTCCTTTACATGATTGTAAGAAAATAGAAAGTTTCTACACATGTACATATTCTAACGCTGTAATTTCTCAATGTTTAGACAGTTCGGCATTTTACATATATTTGTATATGGAAATAGGGAAAAGTAAATTCATTCTATAAAAGTAGAGAAAATTTACTTTTCAATGAGTGTTTATTTAGGTTCTAATTATACGTAGTTATTGTATTACGAGAAAATGAAATCAGATACATGCTGTGTGGTTTTCCTAGAATTGCGAGAAAATAACGTCGTTGAACCCGAATGCCACGCGTCGCACAAAAATAGTATTTTACCATTTATGTTGGTTAATTAAATGTGTGTTGCGATACACTAAAACAGTATTTACGTGTGTTACATAATTTGCAAATATATATAATTATTATTTATTCATAACAGAGAGCTGTACATACGAACCATTAGATTTATAAATATAAAACAACTGTTACACGTTTCAAGTAGGCTACAGCTAGGTCTATGTAGTTTTTAAAAATGTTATACGTAACCCTAATTTGAAGGATATCCTTTCATTTGGATTTAGATATATAACATTTCTATTTCGAACAAACATTTTTCATTTGTTAAAAAAAAATAATACATGTTTATTTATGTAATCCGGATCCGGGGTTTTCTGACGGTTCACAAGCAAACACGTGTTTCCGTTTCACTGAAAACAACAAAACAGCGATCTTACACAGTAACATTTTTCCACGCGTTAGTTACTTAGTATGGACAACGATATGATATCATCAGATGAAGAAGATGCCCTGGATCTCCTGTTGCAAGATATAATTGATGATGATCCGAGTGATCCTGCCTTCAATGTAAATGACATGCAAGTTTATTAGGCCGAGTGACAGCTTGGGGCCATGAGGGGGAAAAGAGCGCGAAAATTTGTTTGTACCTCTCTCTTTTGATGGAAATTCACGGTTTATTGTTGTAATTTGTAGTTTCATGAAAGAAAGTAATCATAATATATGATATCACATCTATATATGACATAAAATCCAAAATATAAACCGATTTAGGCGATTACACCAAATTCTCTGCCCCCGGCGCGGCATTCACTGTGTTGCTCATTATAAGTCAACGTGCGTTGTTAAAAGGTTTATCGCCTAGAAAATTTGTCTTATTTAAAAAAAATAGATATTGGTCAACGCATGCTCTCTATCGGAACAACCCAGTACCAGGGATTATGTCAAGAAATAGATTCCAGGCCATTTTGTCCTTCCTACAAGTAACCCCACCAGCTGATATCAACAATGGTTTTTACTTTTGTCAAATTTCACATTTTTTTAATAAGATGTTTAACTACTGAAACTGCATGTGACCGAATTATGTGAATAGCTGGACATTTCCATGTATCCTATAGCAGTAAATTTATCAGTCTCCAAGGGCACATCTTTTATGTTCATGTATATAATTAATTGCGTATAGTTTTTGCTATGTCTTTTTGTCTGTCTATGATCAAAAGAAAAACTTTTAATGGCAAGAGCTTGTGGATGAGTAATACCTCAAATTTTACATGTTTATGTTTTTGGCAAAATCTTTACAACGATATCCTTTTGTTTAAAAAGCAAAATTTTCTTTTTATCAGCTGAGAAGTTAACTCGCATCCAGTCCTTGGTTGATCATGTTCGAGAGAAATCCAAAGAACTGTACCAGCCTCACAGGGAAATAGCGGTAGATGAAAGAATGGTCGCCTCCAAGCATAAGTTCTCGGGTATCCGTCAGTTCATCAAGGACAAACCTGTTCGCTTTGGAATAAAGCTGTGGGTTGTTGCATGTAATATGTCTGGCTATACATATAACTTTTTTGTGTATCTTGGTAAAAAGAACACTATTTTTACAGATAAGACAAAGCGTATTGGATTTAATGTTGCTTTTACATTATGTAAACCTCTTTTTGATCAAGGATATAGGTTGTTTACTGATTGTTTTTACACATCTTTAGCTCTAGGCAAAGAATTGCTTGCAAGGAAAGTTTACCTTATTGGTGTCTTGAAATCAAATAGTATGTCCATACCTGATGAGCTTAAAAATGTTAAGATGTGGGAAAGAATAGCCACTAGAGGTGATTTTAGATGGCACAGAGTTGATGAATTTGTTTTTGTCCAATGGAAAGATTGCAAAGTAGTTACTTTTATGTCGCCATTACATCAGGGCTCAGATACAACTGTTTGTCAGCGTACTATGAAATCTAGATTAACTTGGAACAAAAAAGAACTTGTACAACCTGTTGTTGCCAATGATTATAACAAATGTATGGGAGCTGTTGATGTTTCAAACCAGTTTACGAATAAGTATCCATCTTAAATTAGAACTCAGTATCACTGGTGGAAAGTTTTGTTTTTTCATTTGCTACATATCATGGTTGTTAATTCTTATATTCTTTTTCAAGAATTTAGAAAATCACATGACAATCAATTTACAAATGTTTCTTCTGTATTTGGACAACTCGAATTCCGTGAGTCACTAGCTATGTCACTGATGGGTTTAAATGAAAAGTGTACATCAAGAGATAACCCCCTTGTATGTATGCCTGAATTTTTAGAAAAAAGGAAAGATTGTACATTTTGCAATGCAGAGGCAATCCTTATGAATAAGAAGGTTCCTAGTTATAAGACATCTGTATTTTGTCCATCATGTCAAGTTCCTTTATGTTTGTCTAATGACAGAAATTGTTTTAAGAAATGGCACAGTGAAGAAGGTGGAGATGTTAGAGAGTGTTCGGAATCATCATGCAAAAAGAGAAAACTATGAATTTTAACATTGTTTCATTGTATGAACTTTTCTCTGTTGTCAAATGTACTGCTAGTGAATGCTAAATGTTATGCAATACATATAAGAGGCCTGAAATAATTGACAATATCTGAAATATTTCTATACTTGTACAGTTTTGTATCTATACATAACCACCACAGGTTGATTTTCACATAGTTATGGCCCTTGGATTTAGAAAAATATCTGTATTTTTGTAGTTACACATCAAAGTTTTGTTTTGTTATGCATGATCTATTTTCAACTGAATTGTACAGTCTGTAGCTGTAATACTTGCTTGCAATACTGTCAGAATTCTAGTCATACATATTTTCATAATTGTTCAATTTTTTAATGGGATATGATATATATTATTTGGCATTTTGCTAGGAATTATGTTCAAACTATGTGAACTGTGTCATTCCACCTTAAGTGTTGTTGCTTAGCAACAGAAAATATTCACTTGCTAATAAAAATGATAAATTAACTATAATGTATTTGTAGTCTTTGAATTGGCAAATCAGTTCATACTTTTATAATTTCCCTTTTTTAAAATCTAATCCAGTGAAAAGTCATTATGTATATGGCTCAGGGAAAATACTCATTTAGAATTGCACTTACATGACCTTTGACCTTGTTATCCGTCTTAAGGTCACACAATAACCTCGCAAAAAATGTTCGAAATTGTTTTTACATATTATTATTTGAAAATGATATGGCATATACTTGCAATTATGCCATGGAATTCTGTACAAACTGGGTGATATAGCTACAGAAAGGCAAATTTTGATCAAAATTACTCGATACATGTTGTTACTTAGAAAATGATAAATTTGACTGTAATGATTTCATAGTATATGAAATGGCAAATCAGCTCATATATTTAGAATTTCCTATTTTTGACTCTAATCCATTGACTGAGACTGCTATATTTATGATTTAGGGAAAACAGTCTTTAAAAATTGCACTTAGATGACCTTTGACCCCGTTGACCTCTTTAAGGGCACAAAGTATTCAAACAAATTTTGTTGCAGATTGTTCCCTATCAAATCCTGAACAAAATTATATGTCATATGCTACCCCCAAGTCAGGATAGATATTGCTTTAAATTGATCTAGAAAATGCTGTCATTTTGCCTTTAAAAATCTCTCAAAAGTGCCGGTAGAGAAAGGGTTAAATTGCCCGAAATGAAATATTGATTATATGAAGAAAACTCATAAGATATAACATTACAAATCCCACCACATCCCTCCCTACATTATGATACAATTTACTAAATTGTATATTCTACGCTCTAATTTCAGAGTAACATGGATAGATTGCAGGCGTTGTGATTGAGGTTGCAGAACCTGACCATGGAAAAGACGAATCAGTTGGACATGGTGAACCTGGACATGGAAAAGAATGACTTTGTTGATTAAATGATATTTCTAATAAATGATTGTCAAGTTTAATTGCATTGTTTTGATTGATATTGAGCAAAAATTGAAAGCATTGTTAGACGGTCACCCAGGTGTGATATAGTCACCTGTATGGAAGAGTCCACAAACTTTTAAAGGGGTGTACACTTTAAACAGCTGATTTTAGCTAAATTTGAAAGGCATTTGCAATGTTATATCTTATGAGTTTTTTTCATATAATCAATATTTCATTTCGGGCAATTTAATGCCCTCATAAAATCTGAAATTAAAATGATATAACTTTTGTAAAGATAACAACAAGCGAAACAAAAGATGCGGAATTATTAATTCTGTACGTGAAAGTATCGTAATACATTAAAGTCTTGCAGAAAATTAAGTTGTACTTGTACAATTCGTTTATATTCATCAAACGCTAAAGGTAACAAATAGTACTGCGTTGTCGTTGCTATTGAATACACACACTTCCTTTCTTTTGTAAGTCCAGACCATTATTAACGCAAAGAAATAAATCCGTGTGTCGTTTGTCATTTACGCCGATTTCAAAAATATCAAAAAATCTGGAATCAGTTATTTGAATGAAACAAAAGTGAATCTAGATAGATAGTGTTTACTTAAATTTGTAACATGTGTATTGTTCTGTCACAAAAAAGACTAGCGTTTCCATTCTTTGCTTGCCAGAGAAACAAACCTCCGGGGACGTTAAAAAAAAAGTGCAAAAAAAAATAAATACAAACTATTACAACTTATTCTAGATAATACCATATTACAACCAATTTCTACCGGTCGCGGTAGCTCAGTGGTTAGAGCGTTCGCTTCGTAACCGGTAGCTCAGTGGTTACAGCGTTCGGTCTTGAGTTCGAGCCCCGCTCGTGCCATGGCTGTAGGTGAAATACCACAAACCTAGACCTATGCTTAGCGCTCAGGGCCGTAGCAGTGAGGGTTCTTTAACGTGCCAACGCCTGCCGTGACACGAGACCTCCGTTTTTACGGTCATATCCGAAAGACCCGTGATTCTCACTTTTAAATGCCGAGCGTTTGGCGAAGTAGCAATCACTACTTAATTTTCGTCTTGGGTTTGACGCGGCCATGGCACGAGCGGGGCTCGAACTCACGACCTCCCGGTTACGAAGCGAACGCTCTAACCACTGAGCTACCGCGACCAGAAACCCATCAATATGTGACAAACTTAACCCCATCTTGTGGCCTGTGATCATTTTCACGAGAAATCTTACGACTAAGATAAAATTTTTCTCTCTGTTTTATACCCAAATAAGTATGCAAGACTTTTCGTGACCCGGACCTTTCGTGACTTGGTTCACAAGACGTTTCGTGACCTACATTACGACGTTTAGGGACTTGATAAATATTTCTTTATTAAACCGTTGGGAAATACAAAACCTCGTAATTTTTTTATTATCATAACTTTCTCATCCATTTTTATAAAATAATTATAATCATAAGTATTCATCGTTTTTATTCTACATTTCATTTTATATTTATATATTGTAAAACTAATGAAAGATAAAAAGTTATTCAAAAAAGAAGTTTTCTCGCTAATTTCATTGTAAAAACCCAAGAAATTTGGAGATAAAATTTTCCTTAGTGTAAGAAATATTTATTTATTGAAATGAATCTTCATGGGAGTACCCACGTACATCTTAAACATTTTGATGATTTTTGTGTTTGCATTTCAGATATCTGCCTACATTGCAACAGCCGTGTCCGCCCATTGCAGGAGGGACTACAGTGTGACAGGTGTAACCTCTGGCAACACCGTACATGCAACACGGGGATCACAAGAGCAGAATACAGACGTCTTAAAGCTCAAGGGGAATTCCAGTGGGAATGTACCAAATGTTCCAGGAATGACCAGGTTTGTTTAATATTAGGGGAATTTAAATAAAAACATCTTTCTTAATCACCTTTATGTAGTCTGATCATTATACATAATTCATATCAATAATTGGTACATGTACAATAATTCTGCTTTCTTTAAAAAACATGTACCAAATACCAATCTGGGTAAAACTTTGCATTTAAGGTTCAAAGAAGTTAAATAAACAAAATCATATACATGTATAATGAAAACTGACTCCCTTTTTTCTATGTACATTAACTAAATAATCAAACATTCTATATCTTTTAGCCAATGCCTGCGGCAGATTCAGATGATTCCACTGTACCAGCGCCAAATGATGCTACATTTCACATCTCTCTTGCTGACGACAGTGCTGTACCAGCTCCAGATGACGTAGATGATAACAACACCTCTGCAGTTGCTGACAATAGTGCTGTACCAGCTCCAGATGATGAAGATGACAACAACACTTCAGTTGATGAGAACAACAACCTAAATGGATCAGTGGTAAAAATATTTATAAACATGTACACTACATTTAACAGAATATTATTTGAATTTGGAATTATTCTGATTCTTGGAATTTAGGGCTTTTAAGAAAATTTTAATACTTGATGAACTCTTTCCAATATTTCTTTTCTATTTACCACGGTACTTTTATCATTATGTGGTGGAAACTGTTTATTTGATATTAAGTTATTAAACATTTTCAGAATCTGCATGAGGACAACTCTTTTGCTGCTGACGCATCATATGCAGTTCCATAATGCAATTCAATTCTTTTGCAGATACTTCGCCAGATTGACCATCTTCTTCCACAGCAAATCTGTCTGCAGGGTTTTGTGGTCGACTTTGAAGCGGCAATGTGGAGAGCCATCCAGGATCGTTTCCCTGGATTCATCATTCAAGGTTGTGCGTTTCACTGGACCCAAGCTGTCTTCCGGAAAGTGCAAGAATTAGGGTTGCAGGTAAACGCTATTGTCTTAATTAATGTTTCCATTGAAAAAAAAATTCTATTAGCTTGATAACAAATTGGTAATAATGATAACAAATTGAAAATAATGTATGTATAATGTTCACGAGTCTATTGTCTTAATTAATGTTTCCATAGTAAAAAAAAATCTATTAGCTTGATAATAAATTGGTAATAATGATAACAAATTGAACATAATGTATGTATAATGTTATTTTTATAATCACTGGAAAGTAATACTGTTTTTCATTTTTTTTCAGAGAGCATACAATGAGAGAGGGGACATATTCTCCTTCCTGAGGCAGGTGATGGCACTACCCTTTCTTCCGCCTGAACACATTGTGCCAGTGTTCCAACACTTGGAGCAGAGGGCAAGGTCCAACTTGCTGATCACCTTTATGGATTACATCTGGAGACAGTGGATAACCAATCCTGTATTTCCTGTGAAGAACTGGAGTGTATTCATGCTTTCTGTGAGGACTAATAATGACCTTGAAGGCTGGCACAACCGCCTCAACCGACATGTGAACCAGCAAGGGCCTGTGCCGTTCTATCTTCTCCTGACCGAGCTCTACAAAGAAGCGGAGAACATTCCCCTGCAGGCAAGGCTGCTCTCTGAGGGAAAGATGGAACGTCTCCACCGAAAGAAGTCTCGAGAACTGAATGGAAGACTTTTCCAGAAGTGGGAGGAGTACAACAATGGAGGAGTCTCGACTACACAACTCCTGCGTTTTTGTGCATCCTTGTATGGGCCAGTTCCAGTGTAAATGTAGCAGTTAATGTGATTATGCAGTAGTGATGTGCAATGCTGTTGCACATAACTTTGTAGTGCTTGTTATGTAACTGTTATTTGTTCATGCTCATGTGATTGATTTTGATGTGCATAATGTTTTGATGTGTAATGCTGATTTTGATTATGCATTATGTTTTGATATGTAGTGCTTATAGCTGTTTGTAGATGCAGTACTTAAGTATTGTTATTTCACAGATTTAATTACCTCTAAATAATGTCATGTCTTACTGTTTCTATGCCTGTTATAGCTTTATTAAATATTAAATGAGTACAACTTATCATTGAATTTGTTTCCTTCATAATGTTAAATAATGGCCAAGTCAATGATAAAGAAGGTAGGATGCCTGTCACAGTGGTTTTTTTAGTACATTGTACTATATTGACTTCGATGAGAAGAAGAAATATATAAATTATTGTCAAAAAAGACACCCAAGCAACAAGATACTAATTATATATAAGATATGATCCTAAATGCATAATATGTCCACCCAGCCTTATACATGGGTTTATATGATTAACAATGACAATGAAGACAACTTCCTAATAAATATGATAAGGGTACAAGTCTTGAAATGTTAGAATTATACACACTAGGTACAATGGTATCCATTATATAACGTTAATGAAAAGACACCGGAATACCATATTATCATCGACATGATAGAACTAATTTCATATTATGTTATAACTACAATGCTACAGTTTATTTAGATTTATTAATCAAATAATTTAACATCATATAAAAATGACGAATTAAACTTACTTTTTATCATCCATGAAAAAGTTTTACTTACTCACGACATCACGTACGATCAATCCGCATTTCCTCTGATTTAGTAGGAATTGATTAACTGTATTACATAATTAATTACGCAAACAATAATTACGTTACTGTATAACATACTTAATGTTAAATCTTTATATTTTCTCAAGTCCCGAAACATCTTATTCTAGGTCTCGAAACATGTTAGTCACGAAACATCTTGGTCACGAAAAATCTTATAAGGTCTCGGAACGTCCGGGTCACGAACCGTCTTGGTCACGAAACGTCTAGAATTCCTTCAGACACAGCTGTAAGCGATGTAAAAGAAACCATCCAAAATCCAAATGCACGGAATCTATTAAATCCCAGGGTCGTCCTATCACAGCTCTTCCAACACCAGTAATCGAAGAATTTAATGCCCAAGGAATGGAGAGTAACCGCATTACAGGTTCCATTCTCTTCTGCTTTTGAACTCTTCAAAACATCTCCTCTGGGTGTTGTCCCAAAATCTGATCCAGGCAAATTTAGAATTATACATGACCTCTCCTTTCGAAAACCCCCCCCCCCCCCCCCCAATAATTTGACAAATGCTATGATACCCCCTGAAAACTCCACTGTACAGTATGACTATAGATGTTGTCGCAGACCTCGTAAAAGGCTTCGGCGAGGGTTCTTTAATGGCTAAAAGGATTGCTATTTCTGTAACCTGTCTTATTCAGTTCAGTGCCTCCGTTTGTGTTTCATTCGTAATGGGACTCAAGCTGTTTCATATATTATTGAGCCCGTCGGGTGCAGATGGTATGACGAAATAAAGACGTACGACTTCACAATTTGGAAATGCTACGGAAAATGTCATGTCGTTCCATTTCTATTCTGTGATTTTGTTACGTGGCATAATGAAAAGGAAAACACAATGTGTAACCCAGGTCGGTAGTGTGAACACATGACTCAGGTTGGGTTTGTAATTATTGAAGTTTATCTAATATAGGAACATCAAATATATTCGAAAAACCTACAATAAATTTAGATAATATTATTAACATAACAGAATATAGGTATTCAAATAATTATATCTACCAAGCACCCCATATATTCAGCTACATAAATGATGGCTATAAACGTCTTATCCCTTCGAGGGTGTGGCGCCGAGTCTGTGTGCTGATATCGATTAGCGGGAAAGTTAGTAGTTTGGTTATTTTTAGAAACATGCAGGTAAACTGGTCGAACAGGTATGTAGTCCGTCATGTCACGTTATGTAAGCATAAACAAACACACATGGACATTCGCACATGGAAAAGACAAACGTACATATACACACAATTATGATAAAAATATTGAAACAATAACATTTATAACTTACAATGGTTACATATTCCCCCCTTTAGTTTAGTTTTTGGTTTCTCGATGCACAAAGAGCCCTTCAATAATTCTAATGTCACCATGACAATCTCCGTGGGATTTAACTCGTATGCAGACGTTGCCGGTGAAGGGCTGCAAATTTAGGCCTATGCTTGACGCCTATGGTCTTTGAGCAGGGAGGGACCTTTTAACGTACCAAACCTGCTGTGACACGTGGCATCGGTCTCTTCCGAAAGGCCGCCCCATTTAGTCGCATTTTCCGACAAGCTAGGGGTGCTGAGGATCTATTCTAACAACCCGGATCCACACGGGCTAACATTTAATTATATCATGATTCCACTCATTTGCTTTCTTACCAGTACATTAAAATATACTTGCATAAAAAAAACTTCTCTACTTCTCGGTCCATGACCTGGAAATATCCAAATAAAGTGTACAATAGATTATATTGTATTGTTTTATGTAGTGCTGTCTAGCATATGATGCCCAGTAATGCGGCAACTAAATAGTCCTCACCCTAGGCTGAGTTGTAAGCAGGTCTGCTTTCATCAGTGAATACTAAACAATTGAAGTTCCCGAAGTACTGATCAGCTGATTATACCATCGGGAATATCGAGATCGATGTTAATATTTATCGATTATCACTACAATATTTTAATCCTTACATCAGACAAATGGTATGGGGTATTCCTTTCAAGATTGGACATTTACACATATGTATATGTACATGTACACACATACTCCGTTATATGATATACATTGAGAATCTTATCTTTTGAACCACACTCGTCTGGCATCTAAAAATAACAGCACACAAATGATATCTTTAATGATGTGCTAAAGTCATAAGACCAAAATTGATCAGTTTTGTTCACTGATAATATATTTAAAACACAAATTATTGAAATCTCTACACTCTTTAATTCAATTTGTAAATAGTAACTAACTATTCACTGTCTTGCACAGAGGTTGGCGGCATGTGTCATTTTATGGAAGGAAACTAGAGTACCCAAAGGAAACCTATGTATCTGAGTGGGTGATCACCATATCCTCTAACATACAACCGCTGCTGATTGTGGAGATGGAGATCAGGTCACAGCAGTCAGAAGCGAGTGTGTTAACCACCCATTTAAATGTACATGTAAACCCAATTAAATTTACAATGCACTAGCTTGGATTCTTGCATACACCATTAGCCGATGTTGATGGGGCACATGAAGATGTTGATGGACTGGATGAAGATGTTGATGATCCCTGAGACCGCAAAAACGGAGGCCCCGTGTCACAGCAGGTGTGGCACGTTAAAGATCCCTCCGTGCTCAACACCAAATTCAATCAGAAGTACGTGGGACCGTATTCACCAGACTATGAATTTAACGGTACCCCATCAGGAGAAGATAAGGGTGCAGAATACCTCGGTTCTTGTTTTACAGGTATTAATTCTGTGAGCCTGATATCTTTGCGTTACCCGCTATCGCATACCCTCAGTGTCGCACTTTCCGGTACCTTTTTTCCAGGCCATGTTTGTAATGGTGCAAAATAGATTCTTCTGGACCTGTTAATCTTGTAATAACAGTGTAAATCAAGTCATGTGAAATTTGAACTGCAGTGATAATTGTCTTATAGAAATTACAGATGAATAATGATGTAGCAATACATGGTGGTAGCATATTGTAATCACAATTTCAGGTGCAATTGTGGATCATGCACCCCTATGCTCACAGCCGTAGAAAGTAAATATGCTGCTCAGAAAATCCAAGGATTATGGAGAAAATCGAGTCGTACGGTGACGATTTAACATGCATCACAAGTCACCCTGGATTCCGGACCGTTTGCCTAGACGTCTTTGTCCTGGAGACCGCATACTACCAGTATCGGTCACAGTATGGAGATATACAGAGCAGCATTAATGAGTAAGAAATGAAATTTCATTATCTTTAATTTCAAGGAATCTAACAAAAGTGGTACATGTTGCCTAACAATGTCTTTAATTTTATCACAGGAGAAACAGATATACAGCCTATCATCAACTTGCTCGTTGGTGTTGGGGCTACTTAGGAAAGACTGTTGGAGTTCCCCTCCCCTCCTGTGCAGTAACAAAGATCCGCGAGACATTCAGCTCGGATGAGTATCGGGGATTTAAAGACCCAGAATGCGTTTCACTAAAAAGTAAATTGCATTATGAACATTTTGTCAGAATTTTTTCGCTGACAACAGAAAAATACATGTACGACTATCACAATTGATATATATTTTCACTGATAGGTTGCTTTTGACTGGAAATGTCGCAAGAGCAAATTAGTGAACATTTTGAAAAATACCTTTAGCAACATGACACACATCATAATAATGAGTTGTCTCTGGTAAACTTTCCCTGATCCACCTCTGGATTTGTATGTGGCGGTCAGTCACCATCGTCCCTATCTCCAGATTGTTCTTGACCCAGTCAACAGCACGCTCGAGACCTCTTTTTTTCATGCCCATGCTGTTCTTTACTTCATTACTCTACAAAATTGTATAACAATATAAGTACACATGTACGGAGAAAATGTAAACCATGTCTAAGAAAACTGATATCACAACAGAGCTCTCTCACCACTTTATAAGACCGATGTTCAAATAGCACACATGTAGACAAGTTGATGTCCAATCTTTCCTTTCATTCATTTTTGCAAATATGTGTACATGAACTAACTGAATGTCGATCACAATTCCTTCTTCATGGTCTATTGTGCTGTAGGAACCAAACTTGGCACAGTGACCAGGGGAGTCAGCTCGCCCATCTCCACCAACAACCAGCTGCTTCCCTCGCTTCACTGCTTGCCTGACATACACCTCCTGGTGTCTACTCCACACACGATCAATAGCGGGGAACAACAAAGATGCCTGGTGGGAATAAAATGTTCTCCTTGTTATTGCTGCAACCCCCATGCACTGCAAAACCCGGAGAACTTTCGCAGGAAGGGCTCCAGAGAATAGAATGCTGGCAGACAATCCCAG